>JAZAYU010000449.1:274169-345183 GCA_038501625.1 Corbicula japonica
CCCTTCGCAATTTATTTGCTCAACTGTCCTCTGTATTTATTACATAATTGCTGTTATTCACAAAGTTTGGTGGATTAAATATATAAATAAATGGCGCGTTTCAAGTAACACGAAACAAATTTACATTTAAATGAGGTTGTTTGTCGTTAATTATCATAACTGCATAAAGTTGTAGTTTATGAGCTGATCATAACGTGTTATTTGCAAGGGAGAGGTAAAAAGCAACTTAAATTCACTTATTTTTCTTCTTAAGTATTATTTTGAGCACGTCCCTCTTGAAATATTTCTCAAACGATAAAAAAGAGTTAGGTGGTTAAATGCAAGTATGCCGAATTTGTTAGTGACTTTAGTTTATTTTTAGCATCGAAGAATATTCAGTGTTAATTTCCTTTTCGAGGCTAAGCTATTTTTGCATTGTTTATCATTTACTAAAGCGTAGACAAAAGAAAATGAAATTGCTTGGAAATTTAAACCTAAAACCTATATATTATACATGTACTAAGATCCTTTAAATATTCCATCATACGTTATTTAGATGATCCAATGTCAAGCTTCGGAGAGATTTTTTTTATATTATATGGAACAGTAGCACAAACAGAATAATTATCATTTTTTCCAGAAGGATATGCATTTAGTATCTTCTTTTCTTTTTGTTGAGTTTGATGGTCTACAAAATGTTTTCAAAGTGGCTATACATATAAAACATTTATAAAAAGATATTTATTGCAGTTGCTTCGAATAATGTTTTATAAACCTAAAGCCTTAATTCTTATAAGCCACACTCTGAACATTTTAACGCTGAATTTCAAGACACTTGCACACGGATCTACTACATGTAAACTGTTGTTGTTTGATAGTAGGCTTAGTTATTTTTATATTCTGTCTAACAAACTAAAAAATCAGCATTCCTTCATAGGTGACTATCGATATCCTCCGTGGATAATTTGCTTTATAACGTTATCTGAAATCACTATGAAACTATACTTTTTCGAATTCGTTTTTGCTCACATGACATGCCAATTGTTGAAATGTCTTTATAATAAATGTAAGAGAGAGAGAGAACTAGAAAAAGACATTTTCAGGGAACGCATATATATCATAAATAACAATTGTAATTGTTAAAAAGGTATGTATATATTAAATATATGTAACTCAAGGTCTGCTAAGCTCCAAGTTAACCACACATTATTGTGAAGTCTACATTCCATCTATATGCAATTAGTTTGGAAATCGTTTTGTGATGCATCGAGAACGTCTCGTGTACACATATATGTAACCATGAACGACAGTCGTGCAAACAAGGTGACTATTTAATTTTAATGTACCCGACATTTTTTGTTAATCAATCATAACTTTTTCTTGAAAGACTGAATGTTAATTAATGACTCAATGGCGAATGCGAATGCATTATTGGTTGCAGACATCGACAGTTTTTTTTTCGTTTTTATTTTTGCAAACATTGAATTTTTTACATCTCCAATATCGTATTAAAATTCAAAATAAACCCCTTAAACACATTACAACTGTTAAAACATGTGTCAGTATAGCGTTTAATGGGTTATTATTCAGGTGAATAAAAAGAAATAGAAGAAATAAAAACTGGCATACACCTCAAGATATGTACAAATGTATTCTTGGTGTTCAGCAAACTTTGAGTATTATATATATTATATGTACGTAAACGTTCTAGCATTCAAAATGCCGTCTGTGAATAGTTATAGTATGTAACCTTTGCCTTAATATATCTCTATTAATATCTTGGAAGGCATTTCTGTTACCACATTCCTGGATAAACCATGTATTTGGAGCTTAGATCTGAAGGTGTGTACGTAAGTTTAACCTCATGTGCATCTTACTAACGCGAACAAGAATCTTCTCGGGGATCCCTTTAATTATATAAACAATAAAAAACATCCTAATCGGCAACCTTCCTGCGTTTTACACAAGTTGTTCGAAATTTCAAATTAACTAGAAAGAGAGCATAAGGCTAGCAGATACCTGGACTATGCTACGGAATTCCACCAATAATTTAAATGTAGCCTTTGGGTTTTGTACTTTCGATTTCGTCTTCGCTAAACCTGTTGCTGTTGACCTAATTTATGTTTTGTGGATTTGTTTTTTCATGCAAAGTATTAATAATGCGACAAGTTTAAACTTTTAAGTTAAACGATATAATTTTGATCGACAATGGCTTTGGTAAGTATTCTTTTCATTTTTTAAGCGGAATTTATTTTGATGCATGCACAGGACAGGCACATAATTCACTTACATGTTTTTTTTGTACATGTATGATCTACTTTATGATGAAATTTGACAGATGGACCCAATAATGTACAGTTACACCCTTGGTTACGATCAATCCGAATTCAAAGATAATAAGACTACAAATTTAATGCCCTTGTTTACAGTGTTTCACTGTTTCTTTCATTCCGAAATAAAGACCACCAAATTGTTCAGACCACTTTTGTCCAGTCTCAAAGGTAGCCTTACTGCAATCCTTAATAAAAAATATTTGATTAGTACTATGTATGGCGGATCGAACTACGCACGCGCATCAGCACCTAAACGCTCATTTGACAACACATCATATTGCCCGCCACCAGAACATTTTACAAATTTTGCATTAAGCATCCAGTACTTAGTAAGGAATCAACAATTTTGGTAGACTCTTCTCCGTCATTGTCAGAAAATAATGTCTGATGAAGTACAGACATGCGCAGTGAAACAGTCATCAATTTTGGAGCAGGGGATTTGTTCGTCAGTAACACATGTGTATAAAAGACATACATGACGATTTTAGCAACGGTTTTTGAAAAAAAAAGTTCATTACTCAAAATACTATTATAATCAAGTAAAAACTTAAAATGAATGGTTTTCAAGTTTTTTTTTCATATTTATTTTAGATTCTTTTAATTTATATTAAGTTTCTTGTGCAATGTCAGTAATCGTTATTGAATTATGGCTATTTGCGTGTTTGTTTATAGGAGCTATATCAACTGCCAACTTCGTTTGAAAAGTTTGTTTCAACTCTTAGTTGGAATAAAGAAATTTTTGACAATTTACAAGGACTTATTGCAAATGCAAAAACTCTGTCGGGAAAATACAGTCTGGCTATGAAAAGTGAAGGGACCCAAGTCCTTAAGAAAAAAGATGAGATAATAAAAGAAACAAACCCGTCGTCTGTTAAAGTTGAAGACTTGAAGGAAGCGCTACGTGCGCTGCTAGAACAGTTTAAGATTATCCGTGATGATATGGTTAATCTACAAGGGCAAGTCCATCACAGAATCGAAGATTGCAGAAAACACATAAGTCAACACACATCGACAATTTCGCAGAAGAATATAGAGGTCAACAATTTGCAATTGCAGTCTAATGAGTTAGAAGGAAATATTAATAAATGCGAGAGAGAAGCATCGGAACAGGACTCTTTGGCAACGCAACAAGATAACGAAGCAAGAAGGCTCAGTAACAAAGCAGACCAACATAGGAAAACTGGTGTTGCTGGTAGTGGAATTATTATGGGTGTCGGTCTTCTGCTTGCCCCATTTACAGGTAAAAATTTATAAAATGAATGAAAACATTATGTTTTTAGGAATACGTTATTTCTAAACTTTTGATTTTTTTTCACTGTCACTGTTGCCTTCGCTGGCTACGAATTTGACGTCATGACGTAACGACGTAACGACATACATGTAAGCACCATTTCATACAATGTGTGGATTAAAAAAACAACAACAATTAAATGCTAAATGCATGAGATGAACATAATGTCTTTACGTTGGATCAATAGAAGATAGAAAGCACAAAGAGGATACAAAACGATTGTTCATTTTAAATGAGCCCGCCCGGCTAGCTCAGTGGATAGAGCATCGGACTGTCAATCCAGGGGTCGTGAGTTCGATCCCCAGCCGAGGCGGGAAAAATTTCTCCGTGACATTTGAACTCGGACATTGCGTCTGAGAGTCATTTGTACCTCACCTCTGATTCAAGTGAGGAAGCAGTCAGTCGCTTGCGGAGAAATTGGTTAGTACTGGTTAGAGACCCAGGAACACCGGTTAGGTGGACTGACCGCCGGGATATAACCAGAAAGGTGTTAAAACCAGGCGTTAAACCCCAAACAAACAAACAAATCATTTTAAATGATTTAACCAAAAGAGTAATCTAATTCGATATACATTTTGTCAACCAGTTCCGGTTAATCTTTTTATCGGTTGAGGAAAAATATATTAAAAGCAATAATATGAATTTTATTTTTGTTTTATAATAATATTATGCAAGAAGTCTTACCAGAAAAGTGTTGAAATTATTTTAGTCTGCGCATGTGTTTAACTTTCACAAATGCAGCAATTATTGATAAACAGAGTTCACCCTATTCCGGTTAATACAATCAGTTCCGACTAAAAAATCGAGGGACAATTCACTCAAAGTGTTTTTGACTGTTGTGTAATTGTTTTGACAGACCTGATACATGTTTACATGTTTTCTCTCTTACGGTTCAAAATAATTCTGAAAACAATGTGAAATAAATAAAATAACACGATTATTCAACACGTTAGTTATTTTTAGTAAGTATTATCAAAAGCAGTAAAGCACTTATGACATCACATGTTCCGTGGCACAGCCTTCAGATATTGCCCTAAGCGCATCTTATACAATCTTAAAGTGATCTTTACATGGTGAAGAAAAAGATATAATCACATGGTAGCAACACACCAGCCACATCCTCTATCCATAGTTGTCTCTTATAAAGTACTGTTATAATTTTATTTTACCCTTTGAAAAGAATTCTATACTACAGAATCCACACAAACTGGTGATTTACAATTACTGATCTTCAAAGGGTTGAAACACTGGCCTCACAGAAACCGTCTCAGAAAACTGAATGCAAATATTTATGCACACGAATTTACTTGCGATGGTAAGACCATGATAATGTTGTCGAGTTTTATATCAATTAAGATGACGAGTTTGTGACCTTTGGTATGTTTCCACTTAAACAAAATAAACATGAAAAAACGTAAATATAAACATTGAATAAATATATCCAGACCATTTTCACGGTTTCGATTATTGTCATATTCCCTCTTATATTCACACTTTTACAAGTTTTCCCATCCGCTCTAACGTTAAAATGCCGAGGTAGGAAAATGCGCGTGACGTCATACATACAGGTAAAGACCGGGAGCATGTCTAACATGACGTTTTCATTGAGTTAACCAACTGCGCTAGTTAAAGTGGATTTTTAACTGAATTGCTTCATTTTAAGTCATTTACAGTAAAACAACTGAAACGGAAATTATCAAAAACTGTTTTTATTTATTAATGATTGAATAACTTTCTAATGCACAAAGGATGCGACAAATTCTAAATATAAAATGTTTATTTTCAAACAGGGATGTAAAATTGTTGTGATACTGGTAAAACAATCGAATGTTGATAGCTACACGTTCGATCTGTGACGGAGAAATTCATAATTCTGCTCGCAAGTAGCGTGCCATTCATGGGAATCATTCTCAGACAAAACAAAAAACCAGAAAGATTTTACCACCCACGATGAAAAATTTACACATGCTGCGCGCAAAAAGCGTGTATTCCATGCATATCATGCCTTTTTATGGCACACGTCTGACGTATTGTGAACGTTTGACTGTACGTCATACGTTTTATGATGTAAGAGGCTAGCAAACAGCGTGCATTTCGAGCAAATCTTTTGTGTTTTTGCCTCCAAATATCAATGAATCTGATATTATTGTAAGCGTTTGATTGTAGGTCATATGTTTATGACGTGCTGTTTGTCAGATTCCCCAAAACCTTTTGTCCGACGGCAGTCGAAGCCGTCGCCCAGGAGTTATATTAACCATCGGACGATGTTTTTCTTTCTCAATTTCCACATCACAAGTTTAGGATCTATTGTCCCTCTTTTTGCATTCATCTAGATCTCTTAAATATCGCTTATGCTATACGAACATTTCTTTTATTATTAAATATAAAATAATACACTATGCGAAAATGATGTTTAGGAATGAATTGCCTTTAAAAATTCGCAGATTTTGTTTTTATTTGTAATTGGGATTTCAGTGTACTAGAAGTGTGCTCGCTTGTATCTTTGTACGAGTGTGTTTAACTTTATTGCAATGCAGATGTGTAGAGTCACTTCACTTGCGGATTATTTTCACTTTTGGCAATCGTAAAGAAATTAACTAATAAAATAATATGTAATTTACTTCTTTCAATGTTAAAATGTACATGTGTACAAAAGATAAGCTGAGTCGTAAATTTTACTACAAATTTCTAGGAAGGAGTTTATACAAATGCTGTGTTGGTGGATACATTTGTCATTATCTCATTATCTGAGACATAATACCCACTAAGTGAATGTTTTCCTTAACGGATTTTGTTACCATTACACAAAAACGAAATATTCATTGTCGTTGTGAACGTCAAACTTCCATATGCAGCAGTCCTTGTTCGCTAACGAAAATGTATGATTTTCAAAGAAAACATACCTCTAAATTAGATGATGATTATATGAAGCACCAGGATCTCAAATGTTATTCCTCGTGTTTGTACATCCCTTGTACAACGACGATATAAACTATGTCTGTCATTATCTTACAATATAATAATAGATTGTATTGCCTTTTGCAAGGGTGATTGACATCGCAAATCAGATTTGATTTTTTCACAAATTAGGTATTTTGTCTTGTTCGTAAGTCGTTAATATCACATTTTGACGTCACGCGTTACCTCACAAAATGGAGATCAATACTGGATATAACAATGGCAACATGCCATGGGATATTTAAATTTTGGGATTGTAAGCTTGATATCAGTTTTAAAGAAAAATCCAGGATTTTGAAACATAGGACTTTTCATTTTTCACAAAACAGGAATTAGATTTTAGCTTTGTTGTTTTTTAAAAAAGAAATCGCCTCTTTTAGGTGTTCATAAAACAGCTGGGACAAACTATAATAATTTTCGCTTACTCACTTTAACGTGAGTAAATTAATTATTTCCTTATCTCATAATACGTAAAAACTCAAACAAAAACTAGGATTAGGTCGTTGTATTCAGCGGTAATATACATTAATTTTTTCAAATGTCTGTATAGTGCAGGTTCATGTCGCTCAAAAACTGTCCAAATAGAGGTAGAAATCAGTGGACCTATAGTGTGCGAACCGTCCGAATGAAAAGTCGACATCAGTAGCTCTGGCTATTGAGCTGTCCAGCAGACGATCTCGAAAACTTTCAACACATCTGGATAAAGCTTCATCTCATAGTACCACTCGAACCTGAAACTAGTGAATGGCCTTAAAATATCCATATTTCTTACATGATAAATAAACGGTCGGTTCTAATACCCGAAACCACCCCAAACTACCCCAAACCACCCCAAACCATACCCCAAACTACCCAAAACCATACCCCCAACTACCCCAAACTACCCCAAACCACCCCGAACCACCCCAAACAAAATCCAATATAAGGTTGAGATAATTATATAAGTCCATATGAAATAAGGACTTGTGAGCTCAAGTTTAAAATCAGTGTTAAACTTGTTGCCTCTGTAGCTAAATAAACATCAAAATTTTAGTAAATGACATGACTGGCCATAAATAAGTATGAAACATAGTGAGTGTGAAATACCCCAAACCACATCTACAGTGTTTACCTCGAACCACTTGAAATCGACTACATTTAATATTTTAAGTGTTATAATCAGATTACAGGTAAAATGCATGGCTTGTTGGTGAAGTTTAACAACCCCCATCCCCGCCCCCCCCCCAAAAAAAAATAAATATTTTCAATGTGTATTATTAAAATATGGTTATAGAGGCAACAAGTTTAACACTGATTTTTATACTAGAGCTCACAAGTCCTTATTTCATATGGACTTATTTAATTATCACAACCTTATATTGGATTTCGTTTGGGGTGGTTTGGGGTAGTTTGGGGTGGTTTGGGGTAGTTTGGGGTGTGGTTTGGGGTAGTTTGGGGTGGTTTGGGGTAGTTTGGGGTATTAGAACGGACCAATAAATAAATATATTGTTTATGACTAAGAGAATACACCATACTCGAAACACCTGAAACAAAATTAAACACAATATTTACACCATTTTTCGATTTATTCCCTGGAGTTTCTGTTAAACATCGAAAGCTCTCCAAAAACAATATATTTACAACATATAGGGCGGGTGGGCGGGTGCCGACATGTTTACCGCTGAATAGAAACGCCTCGAATGGTGTACATAGATAGAACCAACACTTAAATAACCTAATCGCACGAGATACACACACCTTTCCCTCCACATTGACAATTACATGTACCGTCAAGTTCGTATTATTCGAAACGTAAATAATTTCATTTATTGTCCTTTTCATGCGCCTGGCAGAGCAAAACTAAAACGGATGTAATTCGGTCTCATCGGTTGAAACAAAATCTAATCCCGACATAATTGTTTATGCTACTCTTTTCCAAGTTGCCAAAAGAAAGTAATAAAAATAAGTCAAAATAACTGCTTGAGAGTCTAGAAGAATTTTTAAACAATTAGACTAGATATAGATCATGATGTTTTAGAAGAGAGAAATAAAATGAATTTCGCCTGCCTTAATTTTCGTCAAATCGCTCGGAATAATTTATATGATACGATTTATAATTTATAATTATATATTTATAATTTATAATTTACGATTTCAATGATACGATTTCTAAAAAATGTTCTTTTATTTATTTCTGGCCGCGCGGATGAATATTGATTCGGACAAGATAATTTTTATTTAGTCAGTAATATATAAAGATATGGAAGGCTTGTTATTACAATCCCACTATAGAATATAGTTATGTTAAAACTTTTATTAGTTATAAATATACATCACTTGTAAAAATACATTGATTTATAACATTCAGGAACTTTTTAATAAGCTTGTTAATATGTTGAAACTTTTATTAGTTATAAATATACACCACTTCTAAATATACAATGATTTATAACATTCAGGAACTTGCAAATCAGCATTTATAGAAAGACATCTAAATTTCTTAATTTCTGTCTTCCATCGAAAGCGACCAATACCCGCTTAAAATTATGTACTTTTCTTTCGTTCACAACAATTAGTAGACGTCTGCAATGAAATGCATACTATCAACATTATCAAAGTGCATTTTATGAATTTATCACCAGTTTGATTGGGATGCCTTTTCTCTTTGCATATGAGATAAACAGCGTTTGAATAACATACTTTTGCTGATAACCATGATATACAACGCATCATTTTACTTCTGCTTGAAACAACATAAATTTGACAGTTACATGTAAATACATTTAGAATATAACAACAGTATGCTTACTGTGTTCGTATTAGTACGTGTGTAAACGTTATCCACGCGTGACTGAAGGTCGAGCGTGAGGTGATTTACATACGCAACAGAAAATAATACGAACCAACTGACTGCATACTGTCATTATGTTACTTTTATTATATGACATTCTCCCTCAAATTAGATTTAAATACACTAAACAACAAAAGTACAGTTTACAATGTGATTAACCTAATAAGAACACCCACGGAAATTTCCCTATTTAAGAGTTCGTATATGCCGAAGAGTACCGGAGAAATACGATCAGAATTACACAAAACAGTTATGCCGTCCCATTTTACAACCTCGACTGTAGTGATACGGAAACAGAAAACCAAACTGTGTGATATGGATTTACTTATCTGACTCGTATCATTCTCGCACATACAGACTGTACTATCCTTAAATCATTCATGGTTATATTATTTATTCTTATAATCATTTATGAGTTCAAGCGTCTTCTTCAAAATTTAGGTTTTATTAGATTCAAGGTCTAGTTGAGCTGTTGAGGTCATTCGTATATATAATCATTTTTAAATCTTTAATTTTTTAAATTTTCTTTAAAACAAATAATAATGTACAGTTTTCGATAAATCAAAAACTTCAATAGATTGCTTTACTTTACCAAATAAACGCAATAGTATTATTTTTGGTAAAACAGGTGGTGCAAGTGCTGTTCTCGCAACTGGAGCAGCAGCCGGGAACCTTGCTGGTAATATGAAATCTGCAGCAGACTGCGAAAAAGCCGCTGAATCACATAGATGTTTGGCTCAGTCTAAACGTAACGACGCATCAAAGCTCCGTACGGAGAAAGATCAATTGTATCAACGCTTAAACAATACGAAGACTGAAATTCAAAACTTGGAAAAATTAAAAGGTACTTTCGATGTTCCTTGTTATCTTTTTAATTATTGCATTAGCGTTGTTTTTACCCGGTGTGGCAACGGTAGAAAATATCCCTGTACATTCAGTGCTGTCACGTGGTCGATTTCGCCGTTACGCACGGTACATGTTCTCTGTTAAGGTATTACTTCTTTCGGTCATTTGATGTCATCGATCAAAAATGTATATTAGAACAATCCAAAGCTCTCTAACGCAAAACGCAATTCAGTAAAACTTTCCCCCGATAATTGTTATATAATGTATCTTTATTTTGCATACGTAAAGAGAAGTAAGAACAGTAAACACAAAAAGCTATATCTAAAAATAACGAGAATTTTATTTACATCTAAACAGAACTAAGTACCACAAAACATCAATGCCCATATGCGTAACTGACAGCAATATATGAAAAAAGGTGAAATATTCATATCAGGAATTGCCACATTCAGAAAAAACAGCCTCCCCACACAGTCAGGAAGAAGAGAGAGGAAGAGAGCATGGTTAATAAATTGATCAGTTTAATAAAAGACACCACAAACAATTAACAAAAATGAGAGCCCGAGGGGTTACCGCCTTTGAACGGTCAGTGGCAAATCAAATTGCCAATGGGGATTTAAACTAGGTTCAAGGATGCACCAATCTCGCACTTGCCCCAACAGGTTCTCATATCACAAAACAAGTACAAGTTGTCTTGGTGAAATAACTCCAACCCACCCATCGTCTCAACAATGTTGCATGCAAAAGCACACAAACATCTTTTTGTCTAACAAATTTATTCGATCTGAGATATTTGTTAATGTGCGTTTACCTTGTTATTTTCTGGTTAGGTAAATAAATAGTAAAAATAATAATGTTGATTTCTGATAATTATACATTATTTTAAACGACCTTATAATGTTGTTTAAGTGTCATATACAGTATTTCTTATTTTCTTTTTTATCGATGACTGTGCAATGACTATAAGAGTAACGCCTTTATAATCAATTTGAATTGCGCTTAACCTATTGCTAGGCGACGTTGACAATATAATGCATTAACCTATTGCTAGGCGACGTTGACAATATAATGCATTTTTATAATTGCTCACAAACATACTAAATTAAACCAAGTCTGCAAAAGTTTGATGTTTGCCGTGTTCGATGACTTTTAAAATTTCCTTTTTCATGTTACATTTTATTATGATATCATAACATTAAAATATAAATTGAATGTAACATTAAAAAAGTTTTTGCCATCATTATACTTTTAGATTTCTTTAAGAACCCATTAAGTAAAATGTTCTCCACGACCCAGCTGATGCATTTATAGAAAGTCTTGATTAGAGAACGTAACCTGTTGTGTTTATTGGTCGAAGAAGCACACACTGTTTTTTTCACACTGCCACTATATCTAAATATTTAATTTGTTTATACAGTGAAACTTTCTGAAGAAGTAGAAACCCTAAGGCAAGTGGTTCCTCAACTTTATCCAGCGATTGACTTTCTGAACACCAAAATAACACAGATTCAGGTAACGATAAAATAATATCTAATTTTACATTGACTAGCAAATCTTTTAACAAAAATGAATTTTATTCAAAATTCAACAGTTTCTATACATGTGGTGGTCAATAAGCGATACTCAAGTGCTTCTAACGCTAGAAGTGTGTACTTGCATTACTAGTCAAAGCATTAAAAGAGTGTATCCCTACGATATGGCCTTTTCTAACATCTAGGTCTTGATTTTACTTTATTTTGTCACATAAAAGATTAGGATAGATACATTTAGATTGGAGGTGAGGTTTAGTTGCTGATCAGCTTAACACGTAGCAAATTATTTTTAAAAATTCATTATTGATCAAACCTATCTGTCAGACACGCTATGCTTTCACGGTTGTCTTCTCTTTCTGTATCAAGTCAACAGAAATTGGATGAAGAAGACGATGAAATTTTTATAAGAACACATCCGCTTAATGAAGTTGCGAATCTAACTAAAAGTTATACTCGGCATGTTCTCAAACCACACATTGACTTAAAATCTGATCATCAAAGATATTGCCTGATTTGTTTTTAAATAAAGTGGATATATTTTATTTGATCTTCTAAATACTTCAAGATTTAAAGTTATACCTTATTTTTAATAAATTTTATAACAATAAAACATATCGTTAAATATAAATTCAACAAGCCTAGTAAAAACTTAATTGTCAACTACTAAAATAAAATTATTTGATTGATGATTAAACACCATTGCACAATATTGAGATTGTTACATGCCTGTAGGTCACATCGTTACAGGGCATCTGTATGTTATCAAAGACGAAATAATCCGAAATTTTATTTCTAAAATATAAAGTTCTATTGTTGACACTCGTAAATCTTGTTTATAAAAGACAGATTTAACTTTCATCTTTTGAAAAAAGGGAAACATTCCATCAAAATTAACTCTGAAGAGCTTTAAAGTACTTATGCTTATATACTGACATTATCAGAGAATGGTATTGGTACTGCACAGAATCCACATAATTATTGCAAACTTTAGAATCAGAATTGACACAAGACAAGATTTAGTACCTACTTTGTATTGGTTGCCTTAAATTCGTCTAAAAATCTTAAAATTAAGTTTTTTCTTAACTACTAAATTATCCGTGCTCTTAGCATCTTGTCTTACAGTCGTAAAAAGAACATGTGTAAATCATATTTAAGCAAGGTAATTAAATAAATAGAAGCCATGTAAGGTGGTAATTAAGCCAGATTAGATGGTTATCAAGGAAACATGACGGATACATTGTGATATCCGAAAAATGTGAATTGATTCTTTCAGGATCTTGAACAAACCCTTACCGAAGCAGAACTAGAAGGGGATGGTTTCAACATCATAAAAAATGCGTTCATCAGGAATCCTTTAAAATACGAAGGCAAAGCACAAAGATGTCTCGAAAACTTACAGGTTTGTTGTAATTTTTGTATAATGTCCGATATTTGTTAAAAATAACAAAAATGCGATCGATTTTTTTCAGTCGTCCAAAGTCGTACATTTGTAAATGTATAGTAATCATAAAACGGCCATAAAATATGACGGAAAACAAATGGACATAACAAGTAGAGAAGTACTAGAGGTTACACGTTTATCAGGTAAAAAACATCATTTTTTGTATGATATTTTGTGTTTTTTTCCGCAACAAGTGAAAATATTTTGTTTTGAGCTCAGGGGCGAAAAATAAGATATTTTACTGAATCAATAACCCTTTTTTATGTTTTCTCGTCAAACAAATGTTTAAAGTTAGTAAAGAAAAAAAAGTAAATTAAAGAGGTAGTTCTGCAAAATGCAAAAACAGTGAAAATAAAAATGGTTTTCTACAGTTTGTTACAGTTAAAATTACAAGTTTGTTTAACATAGAAAAACACTTTAATTTAATGGAAAAACACATGTAAAATCGTATTTAATATTATTATATTGCAAAGAAATTTGCTTGAATTTGATTGGATAATTTGACGTTGATGTATATCCGTATTTACGGCTCGGCCGTAGATATGAACGCACGTGTCTTAATTTCCCCCTCTGGCCTCCCTTTTGGTGTCGTCCGCCATTTTGTTTTCAATTTCCGGAAAAATGCATAATTTGAAGCCGATTTTGTAAATTAACAAGCGGTATGCTTAGGGATTATAAAAATTGTTACAGAAAATATTTGTGTTATTTTTTTAACGATCAGATTATTCTCAAATTTTGTAAATAATATCAAACCGATAATCCATTCAATATCTATAGAAGTGACGTCATGCAGCTAAATTAATGACGTCAGACATGTAATTGTTGAGGTTCTCAGAGGGGAATTAAGCCGTGCGGCATTTAATAAGCGAAATAGATGAAAAATCAATATTTTCTTATTATTTTTTTGAAAAAGTCTTTGCAGTATTATAAAACAATTATTTGGTTCCTTGAAAGGGTATGTGAGGATATATTGCCGGTCTGGGTGTCATATTATCCCTCGCCTGCGGCTCGGGTAATATGACACCCAGACCGGCAATATATCCTCACATTCCCTGTCTAGAAACCAAATAACTATATAATATTTGCTTATATTTGCAGGAAAAATGGAGATGCATTGAAAGTGGCTTGTGTTTGGAAACTCGATATTCCCTAGGGAATTGAAGGAATACAATACAGATCGTCCCGCTATGTGGTTGATTTATTATTTATAAAGATTTAGATTGGTGGAGATCGTCAGATCAATTATAAATAAGTGTCGGATTGAAGGTTACTATCTGTGTCCAAATTCTGTTTTTTTTTTTACAGGTTTCCCAATCTGTTGACGCATTGTTAACATTGTCAGCAAGTTCAAAGTATCCCGTTACGGTAGATACGCATTATGAAGATATTGTATTCATTTTTTTTGTTTGGAAGTTCAATATAACCCCTTATGGGTGATTACAGTTTATGTTTGTTTCTGAATAATGCCATAAACGATCTGTTACCTTTAAGTTAATGATTATTTTGTTCATCTACAGTCATCATTGCACTTTCATCTGTAAAATGTTAATTATCAAAATATCACAAACGGCAGAATGTAGTTTAGTAAAACGTTGAACAAATTATCGTTATTAATGTATCTTCATTTTAAATAAGTTGAGAAAGTTAAAACAGTAATAGAAAGCTAGACATTAAGATTTCTTAAAATTCTATTAACATTCAAACACAAAAACTAAACAATACAAAATAATATTTTAAATGGTCTCATGAGTATTATGATACTGACTATAATATGTTGTGTCTTTTAAAAGAACTTTTAATTTTAAAGAGAAAAATAAACATCGGTCACTAAATTTAAAGCGAAGCGAACATAAAATTCAATGCCAAACACATATTTACAAATACATAAATTGATCTTTAGTGTTGTTTAGGTTTATAAAGGCATGTGTATGGGTGTAAAGAGAAATTTAGGAATTTTTAGATCTAGTTATTGTTCTTTAATGTTCTATCATTTATTAACATAATATGCAAGTATTTGTGCAAAGTTTGATTTAACTTCCTCTTTGCCGTTCGTGTTATTTTGATAATTTTCTCTTTCATCGCTGAACGTGCTATGACCACTGTAGAAGGCTGTTAATTGCAAATCATTATTTTTTTTCTAAATTAAACATTTTATAAGCGCATTTTATGTATACAGTGTTTAATTAATAAAAACGGTAACTTTTGTCGCAAGGTTAACAAGAGCCGAATGGCAACATATTTAACTATGTCAATTTTGAATTGAAGCTTCTAGTAATTTTCGGGCGAGAATACACGTGTCCAGCTTCATAATTAAGGTACAAGCGGGGACTGTAGTATAAGTTTTATTTAGTTATATTGAATATATTGAATATATTATTGTAACAGTTGTTATTTTTATATTTAGTTGTTTTTTTTATTTCCCATTTATATTTCTCCAGCCCCTTTCCGTGTCTCTATCGATCTGCTCTAGAAGTTAAAATAGTAACAAAAGTCGTCTTTCTTATTTCTATTTCAATATCACAGTAGCGTTGTTTGTGCCGTGTGGCGGCTGTAAAAAGTCGCCCCATACATTCAATCAGTGATGTTATCAGTTATGTCCTTTGATGGTCGTCGAGCACGATATTTATGTACTATGTTAAAAATACTTCTAAATTTACTTTTTGTTTTTAATATTTCGGCCAGTTTTAAGATGGGTAGTTTCAATATTCCAGCCAACGTGAATTTGGATATTGTTCAATCACCCCCAAGGATATATTTCCTGCTTTTTAAATTTTGCCTTTGGTGTTGTCTGTGATATGCAGGATTTATATTCTAAGATCCCCTGTCAAAATTTTATTCTGTTTAGTTCCGCCTATTGTTTTCTCGTGTAGGGCAAACCCATTCTTTTAACTGGGGACTATACGCCGCTGAACATGGAATGGTATTAATCTGAAAATTCGTACTTGTTAACAAACGTTCAACAGTCACAGTAGATATTGATAACATTATATTGAAAATGTGCAAATATTTTTACATCTCAAAAGCAGATTAACCGCCATAGCAACTTTATTAACACTTATAGAAACATAAACTGAATTAATAGGTTTTAGGTACCTTCCTGAACTGTACAAAAATGACAGTGATTCCAGAGATGACATGTTTTTGAAATAGATGAAAATGGAACTTTGAAGACCCTTGACCACGAAAAATATGAAAATATTGCAGGCTCGGTTTGATTGAGCCTGTCCATGGGCAGTAATGCTTATTACAGCCCACACCGCCTAGCCCCGGGATGAGCGCAACTCAGTATTTACACCAATAAACAGTACAATTTAGATCCATCTCAAACGATGGTATGCATACGGCGGTGAACATAGAACCTTCAATGCGGTATTTTCAGATTAATACCATTCCATGTTCAGCGGCGTATGGTCCCCGGATAAAAGAATGGGTTTGCCCTAAACGAGAAAACAATAGGCGGAACTAAACAGAATAAAATTTTGACTGGGGATCTTAGAATATAAATCCTGCATATCACAGACAACACCAAAGGCAAAATTTAAGAAGCAGGAAACGCTTTCTACAAGTTTTGCTGTATCGCTTTCCGAGAATTCAGTTTCGGCTACAGGATTAGTACTTGTATATACGAATATCTTAAAAATTATAAATCCATAAATATTTTACTTGCTATGTTCGACGTCTTTTCTCGTTCTCGTATGTTTTCAAACATTATACAATTTTGATTTATTCGGAAAAGTATATACCACATGGGTCATTAAGATGATCATGTTATGGATTTATGAATTTGTTCGTTTTCTTAAAATTATGCTTTTCTTTTGACAAAAGGACAACATTCCGAGGGCAGTTACACATATGTAGCCAAAAAAGAGATTCCATCTAATGGCTGTTAAGTATTAAGTCTTAAGAGTCAGAAATCAACGTCAGTTTTCACAAGCTGACTGTTTATTGTTAGACCTGCTTTTCAATGGACAATGTTATGAAACATGACTTGATAAAAGGGAATTGAATACAATATGGTCGGTTGCTTATAGGTTCAGTGATCCTGTGGTTTACTCACCTAATGGTTTCTATTCATTTATCACTAAATACTTTCAATTTAAATATTTTGTCACAATGATTTAATTTCAGCAGACAAAATTAGATCGGGAAGCAGAATTCTCAGTGGTGCAGGAGGCATAACTCACAATGGACGTCTGAATATATTGCGTATCGCCGTTAGATTACGCAGGAATTAACCACACATTGTTTTATGGCACCATCTGATAACAGTTCATAAGGATATGTATTTTATGACTTGTTTGTTATGTAAAAGTCGTCCGATTAATATCTTGTGCGTATTAAAGTACTGCAAAAATGTGGAATTATGGGCATTTTTATAATATGGGATATTTTGAGGTTATAAAAGGGTTGTGACCAGTAAAAAGGTGAAATATGCATATCAGGTATCGCCACATTCAGAAAAACAGCCTCCCCACACAGTCTAGAAGAAGAGAGGTAGAGAGCATGGTAAATAAAATGATCAGTTTCAAAAGAGACACCACTAACAATTAAATGAATTCATACGTTTTCTTGTAACTTTTTAATGTAATACTAATTTAAAATAGTTAAACAAAAATAAGTTTGAAATAATTTATCTTTTTGTTTTTTAATAATGTTGTCCTGCACCCAACCTGGCTTATATTGCATAACTTTTAAGCTTTTCTAGAGATTATAAGAATGTAAAAGACATCATATTATATCGCATACATGCATAAAGTGCTGTGTCATCCATGTATTAATAACACATTAGCATTAATATTATTGTAAAATAAAACAAAATACCCAGCTGACAAAAACAAAAAAAAAGCACAGATATGTGGCGTTAATGCATAAAGGCATATCAGCCACGTTGTTCACTTTAAACATTTGAATATCAATGTCAGAATGGAACTGATGATTACAAGCACATGCATTTTTCTGCTCGTAACCCATTACTAGTAAAGTAAGGAGGTATAGAAAATATAGGAGATATAGAAAAAAAACTCCTAAACTAAAAAGGCTTTTCAGAAAAATCCAAGTATACGTTGTTTCATTTGAATGAATAAAATCGCTTTCTTCTTTTGAATATGACATCACTTCCGTAAAGGCAACAATGATAAGGTTCATTATCAGCGGCTGCTACATGTATGACTTGTTCTATCAACGTTCAGTTAAGGTATAAAACTGCTGATGATCACTATTACGTGACTCATTGAACATCTTAAAGTCATAACATATTTTCATAAGCATTTTGTAAGCATACTGGTAATTATAGTTTTCATTTTATCTTGCAGATAGAGAGGATAAGGAAAATTCTCTGGATGGTCGCTTTCAAAATAAAGACATATTTATCCGACATTAAATAACTTTATGTTGTTATAGATGTTAACAGATAAATGTTTAAAGCAAGCGTTTTAAGGGGTGACGTATTCTGCATTTTGTTAGGAAATAGTCTGGTAAAATATATTCGCATTTATGTTTTTTTTCTTATCTTTACTTTTTAACCATCTCTTTTGAGCTGTTTTAGAAATACAGTACATTATGTGACCACATCTGATTAAAATTCATTTCTACTTTAAATGTTAAAATTTAATTTTCTAATTTAAACACCTTAGCACACAAGACAAAAACCTATGTGATTTATTACTGAATTATTTCCGTTGAAACTCAAATCAAATTACATGTCTATCGAAATTTCTTGGAGAAAACTATGGAAAAAGTGTTCTGACCCACTGCTTAACAGAAAATTTCAAGGAAGCAGACATCGGTCATGAACTTAACGTTCAGTAATTTTTACTTGCGTTTTCATGCAAGCTCGTAAGATAAAAGCAAAGCCGGAGAAAAGGACATATTCGTGTCATACTTGCTGTGTTTAACAAAATAAATGTCATGTGTAAAGATATTTATCCTGGTCCGGTTCCTATTATTCGAAAACACAAGTCGTTCAATAAAAGCTAATCACTTTCGGTAAATCATTAATAGCCCATGTATCTACTGTGGAAAATTATGTTTACATTGTAATTTTAATTTGATCATCGAATAAAACTCATACGTACGATCGACATATATTAAACTTGCTGTGTGATTATGCATGCAGGTCATGCAAAACTTAATTAATTATAGTAAATACGTTTGAAAATGTTGGAAATGTTGTTTTTTTTGTATGATTATTAATGCAAGCAGTATAAGATACCACATGGAGGACTTTAAACTACGTAGAGCGAAATTTCAATGTACGAATATTCATACATAGTGGGGGCGCTATTGTCCTGATGTACTAAAATATAACCAGAATTTCCAATAACTAATTGCGAAATGCTAAAATTTAATTTTATCAGCCACTGTACAAACTACTTAAAATTATGTTTGATAACACAAAGTACGTAATGTTTTATTACAATTGTTCTCAAATTGTTAAACATTTTATAGAACGAAAGGTACTTTAAGTATATTGTTTAAGACATTTGTTTGCGGATTGTAAAATTTGTCAAAGTAGGTCGACCACTTTAGTTCGTAGCATTATTTTCAAATTGAAGTATTGATTTAAATGTTAATATTTATTTACACAGTAACTGAAGAAGTTTACGTTTTAATTGAAATACAAATGTTTAGTTGTTCTACTTCCTTTTTCAAATCAATGTACATGTATGTCCCAGTCAAAATTTCAAAGTTATATGAATGTTTTGCAGGACATCAAGCGTAACTTCATTGTTTGGTAGATTGGAAGTAAAGATACAATCGATCATCATGTTTCAGCACAGTGTCTGTGTGGCAATATAGTATCAAACATGATATTAAAGATACAGAAAGATTTGTAGTAATGAGTGAAGAAAGGGAAACAACTAATTATCTTCGTCTAGTTTCGTTTTACATCGACGTTGGAACCGAAGCAATCTACGATGTTTTCATATTTAGTTTACCAAACTCAAATAAAAATGTAGTAAAGTTTTTGTCAGAAAATCAAAGCAAAATCTTTAAGTTGAAGAAAGAAAAAATTGTATCACTTAAGCAGTTCAATATTTTGAAAGGAACCTATCTTAATGCTAGAAAAATCGACATTTCACTCCTCATCATTTTACTGAGCAACTTATTTGATGGAATCATAGAACCGCCAAAGGCGGGATGGGGAAATTATAAACCAGCTCAGTTAGACCTGACATTAGGGGCGGATTTGGTCAGATTAAGAAAGTATCGGAACAAAATTGTGGGCCATATGCCACGTGCACCACGTGCAAAGATTTCTGACTGTTTTTTCGATGCATACTGGAATGACTTGGGGAAAATATTTGTCAGGATATATGATAAAATAGACTCCACCAAAAAGACGGAAGTAACTCAAAACATTGAAATATACAGGACAAGAAATCTTGATCAACAGGCGGAAGAGCACTACAAGACGGAGTTAAATAATCTACGGGAGAAATGTGAGGATGTCGTCCAATTACAGGAAACGGTAAAATGATATTTGATTACATAACGATGGGAGATTAATATTTAGTTATTTAAGATTGTTTTAATATTTAAAGTAGAAAAGTCTTTCGAGTTTTAAAATTGAATTCGATAATCCTAAATTGTTATAAAAACAAAGATATAATAATAATAATAATAATAATAATAATAATAATAATAATAATAATAATTATAATAATAATAATAATAATAATAATAATAATAATTATTATTATTATTATTATTTTTATTAAAATGAAGTTGTTTTAATCGTAGTTAAAGTTGTATCGTCAGTGTTTCCGTAGAAGTGGTAGTTTTATACGTAAAATAGAAGCAGTAGGAAAAGATTTTTTGTTGATGTGGTAGTAGAAAATATATATATTATTGAAGAAAGAGTAGTTGTTGCTTTTGTAGTAGTTGTTTGTTGATGTAGTAGTCCAAGTAGAAGTAGACATAGTGGTAGAAACAGTAGTAGAAGTAGCTCTAATGGCTGTCACTCAGTCGTCGTCTTGGTTGTCGTCTTCATCTTAGTAAACCATAGTAACGCGTCATTTTCATCTAATGGATTTTAATGTTTCTAAAATCTAAACACGCATAGGGATCAAGTAAAATTAAAACATTCGTCGTTATTAAATTCATTTCGGGAATATACATGTAAGTGTAACATTTAAAGAGATCTTTACAATGACATGTGATCTTCCATTACAGCTGGAAAGGGCAAATTGAAACATAAGCGTAAAGTGAATGTGATGTTTGTTTTCCTTTATTTTGCTCATTAAGTGCATGTTGTGAATAACTTAATTAAATTTTGTTAAAGAATGCATACTTGTTTGGTTAAATACAATATTTACCAAATAGCAAATTGAATATAATAATATTATAATGACATCATACAAAACAAAAAGCAAAGAAGCTTAACAAACCCTAAATAACTTATGTGCACTCTATCTTGCAGGTCGAAAAACTGATTGCAGAAACAAACGGTAAGCTTATATTAATTACCTTTTAATGTGGTTCGTCCGTACGGTTTTGATTTCCCAATGCAGTAATGTATATCATATACGATTCACATTAGCACCTTTGCGCAGTTTGGCGGCAATAAAATGTATCCTTGTACAAATAACTCAGTACGGTTTTCAGGAAAAAGAATTTTCAACAAATTAAACCACACATAACAGTCGATTGTTGTTTTCTCTTACAATCAAAGACATTTCAAACAAAACTTGAAAACCTGAAGCGAGTGATTTTTCTGATATAAATGTATTGACGACATTCTATGTTTCGTGGTTTAACCACGCTTATACTTATATTTGTGCAAATATTAATATATATCATGTATATTATTATTAAATTTAGTTCTAACAGTGTATAAAATTATTTTTGTTTCGCTCAGTCATTACTTAATTCTACAAATTAACCATTTGAATGAGATGAGGACTTATTTCAGTTGTGTTTGGACTTATTCGGTTTTCGCAGATTGTTTCGTGTCTGCTGATTGCAAGTGTGTTCAGAAAGTCATTTGCTTAACAGCGTGTATTTATAAAAGAGAAAATAGCTCATGGAAGCGTTTAGAATAAAATTAAGTCATTAAAAAAGAATTATAAATATTAAAAAAAGGTTTTGCTAATTAATCATGTTAATTTACATTGGTTATTTTTGCGTTATGTTGAGTTTTTTTTTTAAATTACAAGGACTTCTACATATTATTCAATTTCAAGATCGAAACAGTGGTAACATGTTTTTTGATATGTACATTTTATAAATTTCATATGCTTTATATCATGATTACAATATTTTTGTAGAATTCTTCCAGTTTTTCCGCGATCCACCAAAACGCTATTCGCGCTACGTTCGGCTTCTGTTCGATGGAGGACAATTTGTGTTGTTAAAATTTCTGGAAAAGGAATGCGACAATGAGAGACAAGATGTTCAGACATTAATTACAACAAAAATGGCGTTATTGAAAACGGAACTTGTACACAGAGATGCATGGATTCAGCTAGATAATCGACCTGACCAGTGGGATCTGTTAGTTCTCGCCACAGTTGTACTAACACTGTTTGGCGACAAGATTGGGGCAAAGACGGCAAAACTCATTAGATATATTTTAGAGGCACGGAAAAATTATGCTGAAAGTGCAATAGATTCATTGAACGAGGGAAAGTTTGCTTCTCGTTGCGAACATCTGACATACAGTTTAAGAACGCTGTCGTCTAGTCTTGGGGATGAAGTAGAAGCTTAATGTACTGAATATATTGACAAAGGAATAGAAGATATAACAAATGAAAGTTTTCTGGAACAGTTAACGGCGCATGGTCTGAAAATAAAATCGTTATCCGACATCTACCATGGTATGTTGATTGACATACATTTTTGCTAATTGATTAAAACATTGTACTGGCTGTTTTGGTCTTTTACTTTGACATAAACGGGATAAAAAACTTGTAAAAACAATTGGACTGATTCAATACTATCTAATTTACGAAACGATGTTTAGTGATTAGTACCGTATGATTAAATTAAATAAAAACACGAACACAATCCAACAAAGTTTAAAACAATAAAATAACATAAGTTTTATACTGAAATATCTAAAGCTTACTGGATATGTCATAATTATATACAGAGCAGGCGATGTATAAACTTTGGCTGCCCTCACTTTTGTGTTGGCGTTCTGTCGATCGGCTTTATTTAAATTTATAAAGCCTGGATGTTCTAAGCAGATTATCACACAACTCTAAGCAGATTATCACACAACAAAAGAAAAATTTGCTTGAACAATTTGAAACTTCACACGAACGCAGCATATTTAGTTAATTTTCACTGTTTTATATTCTTATAAAAAGATGCTTTCAGAGAAAATGCACGATTTGAAGGAATCAATGGAAAAGATGGAAGAAGCTGGAATCGATTTCAGCAAAGACCATGGTAGGAAATTAATTTTACTTATATAATTTAGTCCTATAAAAGGTGAATAATGAACATCAGGAATGTCAACATTCAGAAGACACAGCTTCCCCACACAGCGAACAAACAGAGATGAAAAAGGAGCATCGGAAATAAAATGATCATTTTCAACAATTAATTTAACGAGTTGGAACGGTCAGTGGCAAAAGCTTGTCACATGGGGGTTAAACCAGATTCTAGGGTGCATCAACCTTATACTTGTCCCAACTTATACGAGATGAATTAATTTTCGTCATGTAGTTTCTGTAGATAATTGTATTTTCACAACATTTAACATCATTTAACATTCAAATGCATGTAAAATACACTCAACAAAAGTTCGTATTTGTCACTTTTTGTCCGTAATTTTTTATTAGAAGGACATTGAATTCACTCTTTATTTATGATCATATGCCAACAACAGTCTCCAACTTAAGCTTTAATCTAGTAATAATTGACATTGGAACAGTTTCGCGAGAGTTATCCTTAATTTTGCTAAAAATGCATTTCTTGCATAAAAAGGTCAAGCAAACAGAAATTTGCTCTTAAGACCTTGTTTTATTTTAATAGGACCCCTCATCAGTAGGAAAAACATAAAAAATGATTAATCAACAGCACATTTGTTTAAAAGTATCCAATTTTAAAATTACCTCCCTTTCAATTAAAGACTGTTCTTATTTTGACCCTACGGTGTAAGTAAATGGTATTGGATTCATTTAAGAAAACAATAATAAAGATTAAAAAGACATTAATTAATTGGTTTTAAGACAAAAAGTTCTTTCGACAACCTCTCTTGACGTAGGGAAGAAACGAAACTAGCATACATTGTAAACATATACAATAAATGACCAATTAGAACTTTGGTTGAGTGTATGTATTGGTTTAATGTTTGTGTAATCAAAAACAAATACACTTAATGCCAATACCCCCACAGGATTTACATCGATGTTTCAAATAACCGGTCAGTCCGTAGGGTACATGTACTATGGATTAGTGAAAATATGATTTCTTATTTCAACATGTCTCCTGAATGTGATGGCCCAAGACCAGTGCAGCTTCTATAAATTTTAATGAAGAGCTGTTCTTCACAAAAATGTCTGCTCTTTACAAACAAATATTTATTCGAGGGAGTATCAATCGATTACACCGATACTCTACTTTGAAAACTAATTTCCATTTAACCTAGGGTTAGAAGGAGCGAGCGATAGCTCTTAAAATACAAAGTGTTTAATTTGTGACATTTTGGGGCCTTATTTCGTGTAGTTAATTATAAATGTATCATTGAATAAACAGAAACAATTCCGACTTTACAAAAAAAGTTGTTTTTAGATTGGTAAATGTGTTGAAATGTTTTTATAACCCCAGAAGATTTTATTAATTTTTAACTTAACTGCTTTTATTTCAGTGTTGCAGCTGAAAATGATCACTTTAGGAAACGATGAGGAAAAGAAAAAAACTTGCAGAAGAAACGCTTGCAACTGTTTGGAATGCCGCTCTTGATGGTTCGGAAACTCCTTCAGAGTTTGCAAGTGTGAGGCAAGAAGTAGATAAAATCTTGGACTCAATCAAGAAAAATGCAGGGAATAGAGCGGGTCATATCGAGCGGAAATGAATTATTTTACCGATAACATGTTTTTCTTGCCGTGGTGTCATTGAATTGCTGGACTATCTTTGGAGTACGCTGTTCCAAGAACAGTTCTTTACTTTATCGGACGAACTAAGTAGCGTTTATGGAGAGGTTATTGTCATTTCGGCACGTTTGACGCTGGAATCTCTGTTCACAGCTTTGAATAATCCTGCTGGTAAGCCAATAGAAAGTAGTCTCTCGAAAAAAAATCAAATAAGAAATGATGACTTATATATTATACATATATTGATTAACGTCACAATGCAATAAATGAATTCTCTGCAGTTACATTTATATTAAAATTTGAATATCATCAGGAAGACAAATAACACATGTCACTTTAACTTTATATTGTAAGTTTATCAAAAAAGTGAATTATTGCGATCACTATATTTAGTCAAATCATTGTTAATACTATTCATTAACGTATAATAACGATTTTTTTCCAATAACATGTCAAGCTGTTTTTATAAACTGATGTTAAACAATTAAACAAGTATATCAGGATATTGTTCAGTGCCTCTAACTTTTGAATTATTATAATAGCTTTCCCTTAAGGCGTCTGGTGTCTTATGCATCATTCAAATTCTCAGATACCCGTCACATTGTGTTCTATTTAGTTTCATCCAATATTTTTCTGTAATGAACTTATTGCTTACCTTGCTATTAACACATGTCGTTCGGTTAATTTGTATGATTATTCAGTTACTCTGAGTGGGCTGAATCAAACCGAGCCTGCAATATTTCTTTTTCTGTGCTCGGTAGTTTTCAAAGTTTCCTCTTCATCTATTTCAACCCAAGGTAAGGCGGCATCGGAAGTAATTTTATTATATTTTAAATATAGCATTTACAGAATCAATTTATCCGAGACAGCGGTAATTTCATATGATTGTTTTGTATTTAGTTGATTTCAAAGTTTTCATTAACATTTTCATAATCTTATAAATATACATTTTAACACGTGCCTAAAACCGAAATTTCTCTTTTTGAAACAAAACATGCGCATCGTAAATTTTTCAGGCATACATACCTCTGACCAGTTTTCACATGGGTTGAATATTTCAATATCATGCAGTTCAGCGGAGGGAATGCACCAGACTTTAAATATGCTTAGTGAGGAAGCGACGGCGAATACAAAATCTCCGAAGAATTGTCTAAGCACGTGCAAGATACGATATCCTTAAATGTGATTCCAGATCTGCAAAACTTGTCTGGAGTTTTTGATATCCAAGGTGAGGTTTTATATTTCTTCCTTTCTATATGCAATAAATAAACAGAAAAACGATCGAATCTATTTTAATTTTTTTCTTTCGAGTTGTTGGCTATTTCAATGTAATTATGCAACAAGTTACTAGTCTGTTAGTTTTTGTAATGATACGGTTTTGTTTTTTTATTAACCAAGCTTTCTAAGAAAACAAACTCATTAAAAGTTTTTGCATTACACTATTCGATGTGCATGATTGCGTCCCGTAAAGAAATACAGCGACATTTTTTTGCCCTGGAAACCGAACGTAGAATAGAAACAAGAACTATCTTTAAAAAAGATAAACGGCGTTGATGGAAAAGATTTATATATACATTTATATAAGAAAGAAATAAATATAGAGAGGCGAAGCAGACACAGTTTAGTTATTTTAATTTACTTGTTATAGCTGTTAACGAACCTCCCTGCCTTCTTAGTATGACATAGAGATTAAGCGACCGAATCATGATAACTCATAAATTCATTAAAAGTGTCTTTCAAAAAAAATGTTAAAGCTGTTGCAACAATTTCATACGGTGATAATAAGTCGAATAAAGAAGCAATGTCTTACATTAAGTCTTGATCTATATTTATTCAGTTTCAACAAAATACCTCTTGTACAGTTAGAACTCAAGATGAATAAATGTCCTTGAAATTTAATAAATATAAATAATAACAGCTTGTTACAAGAGCTAAATCTACCAACTTTTACGTAAATTAACTTTTCAAAAAAGTGTCCCTCATGAGGATTGAACCCGGGGCCTCTGCTTGCGCGGCGAGAGAGTAATCCACTACTCTACAGAGAACGTATATTTTGTATTTGAAATTAAGCCAACATTATTGACTTAACTGGTTATTTAAATCGTAAAATGTTTGTCTCCAGTACAATTATCGCTTTTTAAAACGAAAATGCTCGAACATGTAAGTGCCAGGTAGAAATACTTACACAAAATATAAAAATCTTTACGGTAATCGTAAACAACACCCACTAACAACAAATCGAAATAATCTATTTGATTTTCCCGCTGCATAATGATAAAAATCCCACTAGATACCTCTCCACCCTGCTAGATGCCTCTCTGGTGTTAATAGCTACCAATCGAAATAGTTTATTTCATTTTCCCGCTACATAATAATAGAATACGAGTATTATTTACAACATTTCATTGGTCGAAAAACTAGGTCAAAAGTGAGCTTAGACAGCTAACGCCTAATAACGCCGAAAAAGACATTCTTACATTACTTAAATACTCGATATTGATTTTAAATTTCCCCATTAGATGTTGTAGATAAGCATTTAATTGGTATGAGTCTTTGCGTTACATTACAATGTACGCATTGATTTCAGAGTTCTGATGCAAACGTCATGGATGGGTATTTCATTTTAAAATTTTAATGTAGCTGATGGTTAGAGCACTTTCTGTCTGGACTGAGTATGAAAACATAACTACAGCCACACAATACTTTCCTTCGATTCACGTTTGACATGTAAGCCTTTGCTCCCCATTCGCACTGTTTGCACTATTTAGAACCTTATGCAATACACTCCTCAAAAGTTCTAAGTGCACACTTTTCAGTGTTAAATATCTCAAAGTAAAATTATCATAATTCAAAAAAAGTTTGACATTATGTTAAATATGATCAAACAATAAAACTTATTTGAAAACTGTGCATTTGTTTTACGAAGTACGTCATCTACGTCGGCATACGCTATTTATGATTAATCCCCGTCCGGCAATCGAAATTGAACTTTTTACATCCGATTTTATTTTCCACATGTTTACCGACACCGGACAATCTAAAAACGCACACCAAAGTTTTATAACTATGGAACGTTTGACGACTGTTAGCCACGTGCTGTCAAAATGCTCTTAACTGGCACTATTTTTAAGTTGTTGTAAAATACCTGATGTTATTCGTAAATAAAAATTAAATGCATCATTTTTGCATATTTTATCATAATAAGTAAAAATTCAAATGAAATTATTTTCTAGATTGATAAGGTTGCTTACGTTGAACGTTCACGTTACTCTCTTACGTCATTAAATATTTACGCAAAATAACGTAAAAACGAAAATTTGAGATATGCATTTGTTCGATAAGTGCCCAATTATCAAAACTCTAAAACTTAAATTAAAAAAAATCAACTAAACTTCAAAATCGAATTAATCGAAAATCATGTTTATTCGGACAAAATACTGTCCGAATTACCGGTCTATTTTATCGAAATAAATATTTTTTCTTTTGAAAAGGCTGATACACATCTATCATAGAGAATTGCATCGTCCCAAATCGCTAGACCACTACACAACCTTTGGCGAAAACCAATTTGAGGAAAATAGAATTTTCTCCTTGACATCCACGTTATCACGTTATGGATAAAATAGAGAAGAGCGTGTTGGCTCATCGTCCCCATCAGACAATTAAGAAGCTACAGAAAGTTATTTAAGTGCAATGAAATGACAAAACACAACATTTCATTGAGACTTACATCACATTTTGATGATAAAAAGATGAAAAAAATGATCATAACTTATAGCGGATGCAATGATTATTTACTTGAGAATTTCAATCTGTGTACCAGTGAGCTGAACATGTTCTTTTTTTTTAATTGCGCTAAGCAGATTCCAGATTGTTTGTGTGGGTTAATAGGATATTGATACTCCTTCATTATAATTTATAATATTTTGAAAGATTCTATCAAAAGGGTGAAATATGCATATCAGGAATCGCCACATTCAGAAAAAACAGCCTCCCCACACAGTTAAGAAGAAGAGAGGGAGAGAGCATGGTTAATAAAATGATCAGTTTCAAAAGAGACATCACTAACAATTAACAAAAATGAGAACCCGAGGGGTTACCGCCTTGGAACGGTCAGTGGCAAATCAAATTGCCACTGGGGGTTTAAACCAGGTTCTAGGGTGCACCAACCTCACACTTGCCCCAACAGGTTCTCATATCACTAAACAAATACAAGTTGTCTTGGTGAAACAACTCCAACGCACTTATTGGCTCAACAATGTTGCATGCAAAAGCACACAAACATATAAAACATAAGAATCTAATAGCATTGAAAAACCAAAGGGCGGGTACTCAATGATCTTACAGAGACCAGAGCTCCTGGAGTAAAATCAGCAAGAACACGATGACAGGGATAAAAGAAACAAATCGAGCTTCTAGGTTCTTGTTCGGAAAATCAACATTTATTAAGTGTGCACTTAGAACTTTTGACTAGTGTATATTGTTTTGTTACTTTCATACCAAAAGTATCGCTAAATTGTTTTAAAAGTAGCATAAGTTTATCCTTATATTTTTAAAGGACATACCTAGCTTTGTATTGGGTTTTGCTATTATTATTTAAATGCATTGTTTTGACACATTCGCTGAACAAATTCCAATTCGTTTTTTTTTGCAATAGTAGTTTGAAATATACTACTTAAAATTTCATAAGCCTAGGATTACTTTAAGATTGCGTTTATTTCTCGCATAAGTTTGAAACGCTAAAATATTTGCCATGATTCTGAAAATTTGTTCATTTGACATCAGAATTGGGCCAGGTTATGTCATAAGAATAATTAAAACCACTTATCTTGCGATTAAAGAGAAATTTAAGAAATTAAAAGCGATCCCTATCAAATTGTGAGTAGTATACATAACTATAATGCGTTAAACTTGTAAAGACACCAATTATTTGTTTATCCTATTTCATATTTACTTTTAAATTAAAAATCCTAAAAAAATATTTAGTACCACTGCTTGATTTTGCATGTTTGCTATTTAACATAACATAACAATAAGTGTTTGTTGTACTGTAACACTTTGTTGGTGATTTGATTCATTTATACTGCCGCAGAGGTTTAAAATATCTTGTCATATGTTTTATTTCTTAAACACCAAAATAATTAACGTTTCCAATAATATATTAGGTTATATAGATAACTTCTAGATAAGGATATTTAGTAGTATTGTACTATTTTTCGAGATTCTTGAATGACATTTTCATACAAAACCTTTACTAAGATAAAGTCAGCCTTCCAAATTCTTAAAAATGTGTTATAAACCATTATAAAATAGATTATTTCGACTTTAACAGTTTTAGTTTTTTAATTGTCGATCATGTTCACATCCCGTTTACATTAGTTTAGCCTTATCTTTTCCACAACCTGTTTCCTATAAAGAGTGTCGTTGTGCAAACAATGACACACACAAAGGTCCATTCTATCAGTGACCATGATAACAAATCACAGTTGAAACATTTAAAATAACACAGTTAATATGCACAATTAAGATAATTTTGCAGTAAAAAAACCCCGAATTAACCTTAGTTGCACGACATTCAAGCTCTAGTTTTAAAGCTTTAAAAACGCTTTTGGATATTTGTAACTGTCGGGTATATGTTTTTATTCAACTAGGTAATCATGTTTATTTTATCTCATCTCCAGACAACCACATAGTGCCCCGTCAGCCTAAGGAGGCAGTCCTTATCATTTTGTTTGCTAGGATTCTTAGTATACCCTCACCAAATTTGGTGCTAGTGGGGTCAATGTCAAGGTCAGTGTTACTGAAAATCGAAAACTGGTTTCCGGATGAAACTTCTAAAATGCTTCATATATTTAATTATTTTTAGAATAGAGATCTAAAATCACAAGATACTGGTCTAGTTCAACTTTGGGACCGTAGGTTCAAGCTCAATGACACTGTAACTTTAAACAGAAAAATGGATTCCAATAGTTAAAGGCTTCAATGATTGAAACTATTTCGGTATTCAGGCATATCATCACAAGATACTGCTCAAGTTCAATGGGGCTGATGTACCATACTTTTAGCCATGAATAGCCATATATATATTTTTTATTTTAATAAACAATTTGAGAAGTTTAATTTTTTTCAAAATTAAAAGAGAAAGGAATATCAAACGATTTTAATAAGAAGGGTGTTGATAAGGATACTTCAAAATCATTGATCAGTAAATGAATAATTAGAATATTGCCTTTCTTTTGACTTTATCCACCGCTCTTGAATCGACAGTGTAAAGTGTTGATAAATGCATTTCAATATTCATGCTTAATTGCTGATTTTACGGTGGCGTTGTAATACAGTTGCGATTGTAGGTTGGCGTTGTATACAGTTAAATATACACTTTTTAAGATGATTTCGAATTTAAACCAAAATTTAAGATTGAGGAGGTTACACGGAGAATGATTCTTTATAATTTTTAGTTTTTAAATCATTTAAAATTAAAAGTTGGACACAACTTAAAAAGATCAATAAGGAAGATTTTCCATGACATCTTATGTCAAACGGTTTTAAAATATTCTTGTTTGATTATGACGATCAATTGCTTGTATGAATCCCTTTGTTTTTAATTAATTCTCGAGTTTGTATATTTTGAAAATAAAGTATATTTCCCTAGATACTGCAATGTATCGCGCACTACCACCTGAGCTCTTCAGGAGATCTACACTGGATATATATTCACCAATCAGAAAAAAACATTAATAACTCTGAGTCGATAATGTTGAGATGTGCTTGGGGCTTGTTTAATTTAATAAAACTTTGTTTTCTACTGCTTTCAAGACAAAATATGTACAAGTAATGGTTTTGATATTTCTGAAGCATTTATTGTCAATAATTAAACAAAATTATATTTGTAGTTTGCTTTTGTGTATTTTATATATATATGTTTTTCTTTACAGCATCTTCTAGTTTTAGTTCCTGTACCAAGGTTGCTATAGATTCTAAAGCTGAACGGGCTTCTCAAAGTCAGTTTATTGCAAGTGTTGAAGATGATGAGCTAAATAATATGGTAAGGCTATGAAGCGTTACTAAAATCATTTCGAGGACCAGTTCATTAAAGGTCAAATAATTTCGTAATAATTAAATTGCTACTCAAGAAAAACCTTTTCGTCAAACATAACGTACGAAATTACAAAAGCATTTATAAGAAAAAGTAAGCCGTTAAAATATAATATAAATATTTTCCAATAATTTTTTGGCCGAGAAATTATATAAAAAAGGTGAGCATGGGATTATGAAAAGATTCTACAAACGAAAAAAGACAACACGAGGCAATTCCGCTTAGAAAAGATCAGTCGCAAAACGATTTGCCATTTGGGGTTTAACCAAGTCTAGCTTACACCAACCTTACATTTTCCCAACAGTTTGTCATATTAACAAACACGTTGTTTAAGTGAATTAGGTCTAACTTACGGCAGTTATATGCATTTCCATCAGCCCCCCCTCCTCCCCCCCACCCCCCCAGCAATTGAATTTCTTACCTTCGCAAACTGCCGCGCGAATCATGTTGTTAAATCGTGGTCAATGTCAATAAAAAATGATGACGGTGCGTCTATTTTAAACATCAGTAGCCAATGCAATTTTGTCGTGTTCTACTAGACATGGTCTGAAGTACTGCATATAAACTCTGTTAAAGGTCTTAACGAAAATATTAAGCTTTTAGGCTTCAATTATATCCAAAAGGCAATTTGAATTAGTATATCTTGAATATTCTTAAATCTTAAACATATTAATTTTTAGATAAATGATTGATGTCTACACAAATTATACAAATTTTACATATTAATTAAAAACATCAGTTCTTTCTCAGCATAATTAACAAAATTATAATGACTTCATCATTTCAGATTCCAGGAATGAATGATGAAATATTGTAGGGCTGAAATACAATTGGAGTCCACACTATAATTTTTGTTTTATTTATTTTGGTTAAGTGTTTGTATTGGTTAGGAAATTGACCAAGTTTTAATTGAGCAAATCAAATAAACGACTGTACATGATTGTACTAATTACAAACCAAAACCAACTTTATTCAAGTTGGTAAAAAATCATGCCTTTTAGCCATTTACATTATTATATACGACAAAGACACAAGCATTATGTAACCAGAGTAATACTTTTGACTCCAGATTTGAACCATTATTTGAATAAATGTATTTTATTTTTATAAAAGAAATATTTGTTTCATGTTGAAAACTGTTTTATTTATTTTTCACATGAAAGTTTTTTTGTTTTTGTTTATTTTATAGAAGTTTCCACGGAATTAACATGATTTTTGAATCTGTACTTTCTTTAAGGAAAATGTTGTATTTTTAAGTTTTTATATTTAAACAGTATTTTTATGATAATTGTCTTATTAAAGTAAATTTATGTGATTGCACGATCACTTTTCATTGTAAAAAATGCGTTCAAATTGGTTGCTATGCTTACGGTTAACTTTTTTGAAGTTAAGTTTGAAACCAATGTAGCTGATTGCTTGCGTATGGTGTGTTTTGTCTTTAAATAAAGAGGGTACCAAAAATAACAATTCGTGAACCAACGCTTTGATTTTGTGGTTTTAAACCGTTGGACTGAGCCTAATGTTCCTCTTTTTTAGCCTAATAAAAATACGAGACGTTGAAGTGCTTTAATTTTTCACAATTTGATTGCAGATAGTTGTTTTTATAATATAATTATTTTACTTAATTAAGCATGCACAAAATCACATACATATATAAAACTTGCCTTATTTTTGCAGCTCGGAAAAATGTGCCTTTCCGAAGCTAGGGAGCAATTTAAAAAGTGTCAATTTATAAAGTGTTTGAAATAAATTCCAAACATAATGCTTGTTTTTTCCTGTTAAGGTATGATGTTCTTTTTACAATTAGCCTATATGTCACAAAATTTTACAAGCTTTAAAATAAACAGAGATGATTTTAGCTTTTTTATGTTTGATTTTACGAAACATAGGAATCCCTTCTAAAATACTGAATTCCTCGTGTTACGGGTGGTTAATGTTTTTTTATTAAATTGTTTAGATGTATAAATTGGATGTACTTGAAAATGAAAACCTCAAAATTCCGATCGGCAAAAATGAATATTACAGTTCTAAAACCTTAAGAAATGTTTGAAACTATTGCATTTTTGTTTACAGGAGCCCTTTCAATTACCAACTTCGTTTGAAAAAAAACTTGTTTCAAATCTCAGATGGAATAAAGAAGTTTTTAAAAATCTATAAGGTGCAAGTACAATGTCGGAAAAATTAAGATTGGCTATGCAGAATGAGGGGAAACAAGTCCTTATGAAGAAAGAGAAGATAATGAATGAAACAAACCCGTCGTATATAGAAGTTGAAGACTTTAAATTTGCGCTACGTAAGCTTCTGAAACAGTTTAAAGTTATCCGTAAAGACATGTTCGATCTACGAGCGCACATCAATCTCATAATCGAAGATTGCAAACTGAATGAATATAAATTTTAAGAATAAGTTTTATCAGGATACAGTTTTATACAGTATTGATAAGGAGATGAGATGTCTTCTTTACATTACGAAGTTATCTCATTGAGTAATAACCCATCAGTGAATAATTGCATTTCTTTCAGTTTCACAGATTCTTTCTTAAACTAAAGCGGCATAATGAACACACATAGAACTAACTAAAAGAAGGTATATCTAAGAATATGACGTCATTACATAACGACAATCTTTTTAGCAAATTAAATATACAGACCCTTAAATTATGCAACATAATTGTTTATTTTATATTGAAACTATTACTAGTCGATTCCGATTACGGTAATGCGCATAAGCCAAAGTCAGTACCAAGAGATAAAAATCTTGTTTTCCGGTTTGCAAAATCTGGCTTTCTGATTGGACCATGTGACTTACATCCGGGTGCAATAGTCCTGATTGCTTGTATCCGGTTTAAAACTGAAAATCCGCCATTTTGTTTCTCAATTCACATTTTCAATAGATCTTCTTCCATACAAGTATGTTGTTTGATAACAAATAAGTTTCAACTCGCCAAAAAATAAGGTTAATTAGTTCCTACATTAATTCAAACATAACACTGTCACAAAGCAAGGGTCTAATAGTAGACTCCACCGAAGCGATGCGTATTACGGTATTTGATAGGTGTTGGGTTTATTAAAATACAGTGTGACTTATTGGCGTTTGTTCTACCGGTTTCCCTAGCATGCCAAACAATGGAGATTTACGTCATTTTTATTATTTGCTGCAATTATCAACACGAACAGTAAGTTTAACATTGGATTTTAGATAATAATATCGAATACTATCGTTTTAATTGATGGTTTGCGGAATATAGGCGATTAGGTATTTGCGTTGAAATTCATTATGGAGCATTTGGCTTTTCAATTTCTATTTATGTCGATACTTGACAAAAACTGGTCATATGGCGGTATGGATTCATAACTATCAGACTATTAACTAAATAAGCGAAATCAGAAAGTGCACAATTCAGAGCCATCCCTTTCCTGCCAGTTGAATTAAAAAAACGTCACAGTTGGCTGTTTTGATAAGGATGTGTATCCTTGATTAGGACTCGAGCCCAAGACGGGCATCTCAGATATTACACACATTTACTCTGACAAACAAGTTGCAAATACAAGTTAAAATTTAGGCACGGCAACGCCGTGTTTACTATTTATAATATATACTATCCGAATACTGCTACATTTGCAAAGTTGAACCATTATCATTTTATTTAAAGAATCAGAGTATTTTGTAAAATGGTTTAAATAGGAAGCACGGCGAGCAAGGCGAAGCAGTGTTTACCACTAAATATATATTAAAGTATTCAGGCATAAATAATTGCTCTGTCAAACATTAACAAGTAACTGTTACAAGTTCAATTCTTTTGCACGACAAAGCTTTGTTGACCATTAATAAATTGGTATTTAAAAAGTAAATTTATTCTTTAGAGTCAAATAATTTGTGTGCAGCTTTTTAGACACGCCTGGGTCCAGATGTTTGAGTGTAAATATAATATTATGATCACTCGTATAGAAAATAAAGTAAGAGGGGTGTTATGTAAATTCCCGGACTGGATGTATTAAAACGACAATTCGAACTACATTTCAACAATTTAATGTTCTCCTGAAAGATCATTACATACTCTTTAAAATGATCTATAACAATGTACATTTATCTGCTACAATACAGAAAACATAAACAAAAATAAACATAGGTACAGCCGCAGCGGGACAATCGCGGCAAAACGTTGACGTCAATTTCAACGCCGTCAATCACAACAAGCACCGTCTTTGTGATATGATGCCTTATTCTTTCTCAAAAAACTCTCCGTTATGTTCAATGCACTTCTGCCACCGTTCGCACCACTTGGTAAAAATGTCTCTGAAATCAGCTAAAGTAAGACTGGCAAGAAATGCGTTTACCGCGGTGGTCAAGTCGCTCTCGTTGTCAAAGTGCGTTCCACGAATGGAACCCTTCAGTCGTGGAAACAAAGCAAAATCACAAGGTGCCAAATCTGGAGAATATGGCGGGTGGTTAACAGACAGATGACTCGCCGTACACGCGTTTTATTATTTTATACGAATCTGTTGGTGTTTCACCCGACACGGCATGAAAATTGATTACAGAACGAATTTCTTCTTTCGACGCCTTAACGCAAGTGCGTTGGTAAACAATGACGTCATTTTAATTTGACGTCACGCACGCAATACGCTATGATTTCGCTCAAAATTTACGTCACGGACAGAGTAACGTCAGTTTAATTACATATCAAAAATTGGAAGAAATTATACAAATATTTACTGATTTCGGACTGTTTTAATGCACATATGTAATGCCCCGGGTAGGCTTCCCTTATGTTGCTATAGCAACAATAGCACAAAGAAATTCAAATTTACCACTTATTTGTTTCATATTTAAATTATTAACATTTTATTTAGTATGTCTGCAAATTTTCATTACTATCAATGAAGCCATTGAGATTATATGAGAACAGTCCGGGAATTTACCCAACACCCCTCGTAAGTCATTGGAAAGTACATGCAGGCTTTGTGCCAATACATGTATTGTTGATAAATGTTTTTTGTTAAATTTGTATTTCAGTTTGGTGTAATCATATGAAAGGAGTGTGACAATTTTGGTTCAAAGAGCATGAAACTGGAATAGGAGAAAAAGAAGACCACTCAGTTATGGTATTATATTTTTTTAATTTACCCTAAATATACAGTACACACTGCACCGAGTTTTTTGCCCTTCTTTTAATAACTGTGGTTTACCAAAATCTTGTGGCATGTTCATACACCATCATTTGAACCAGAACATGCTTAATGTTTGGTAGACACCGAATCGAACACTACATAATTTCTGTTTGGTCCATGTTGGTACAAACATGATGGGTCCTTATGGTTTTAAATCTCATTATCTTGTTTATGTTTCTCAAATCCATGGACATGCCTTTTTTACCATATGGGCAGCAAGTGTAAATCCAGATCTGATGGCAGAGAGATGTAGATCTAAATCAGCTGGCACATCTTTGTGGTTTTTGAAATGCGATTAAACACTTGTTTTAGCCAATCTTGTGTAGAAATGAAAGCGGTCATGAAGCTTTCATCATTACCATCTTCCTTTTGTGTGATATTTATAAAACATATCTAATAAATAAATTATGATATCAGCATGAACTGTTCACTGTTACCTTCAACAGCAATTTTTGTCCATCTTCCTAAGCCACAAAAAGTACAGTGTAACTTATTTACTGGTTATTTGTTTAGATATAAAATACTTTATTTGTTTTCAGAGATGTGTATCAACAAATCATGCTTGTGAAGGCTTAGGTCTTGAAACTTCTGCAGAATTGGTAGATAGCATGAATGGCACAGAATATGAATGTTACTCTAGTAAACAGATACAATGTTTGCATAAATTTTCTTTAGTTTCATGTAGTTGAGCTGCATGAGTGTATAATTTAGAAACATCTCACTGAATCTACTAGTAATCGTATATTTGGTATTTTAATTTTTATATCTTGTAACAAGAAAATGTACAATTGTGTTTATATGTGAAGACATGTAAGAGCTCAGTTCACATGAAAATTAATCGTCCTATTATTAAAATTACTATGTTGGCTTCTTTTGACCTTTTACTTCATGAATACACCCTTTATCACATTTGTGATCCAGTTCAATAAATCGGTGCAGTCTGATCAAGATAAACACTGTTCACATTTTTATGAGGTTATTTCTGACCAAGAACAGTTTAGATCCAGATCAGACACCAAAAATAATAAGTCTCTCATGTAGTTAAGGTTGATAATCAGAAATGGGAAAACTATGATTCTATTAGAAATGAAGCTTTATTTCACACAAATTAGATTGAATTAATATTCTGTATTTTAAAACTGAGGAAGATTGTATGTTAATGGAAATTTCCTCAGAAGAATATTCATACAAACTGAAAAGTGCTCAGCCTCGTGTATAGTTTTTGTACTCTCTGACTGGTATTCCAAGTTGAGTAAGGGGATATATGTAGGAATTATTAGAGCTTGAAATGCAATATTAATTGACAAATTCACTTTTAGCGTCTAAATTTTTTAATCACTTTTTTAAATTAACTGTTGACAAATAAATTCATAAAAACCAATTGGCTATAAATTATTCTTGACGATAAATAAAAGCTTGTTGAATTTATTATTCAGGATAGCAGCTTCACATTGACTGCTGTGAAGAGATCAGTTTGACAATTCTGGACCACTTATTCTTGCAGTGGAACGTGCTGCTTTGCGGAAGTATATGTTATTGGACAAGAAAATAAATTGTCTGTTCAATTAAGCAGTGTGATTGGGGCAATTTCTATAAAATCATTTAAAAACATTTAATGGGCTTATGCACCTCACTGACGAACAGTTACTGAAACAACATCAGTATTAATTGTGTTCTGAATATCATTTGCTGAATAAAGAAACCATAGAAGAAAGGAATAGACTCTTTCAGCATTTGTATTTCTATTCATGGACTTATTTGCATGTTTCATTCTGTTTGGACAATAAATTGCTATACTGTCACTCTTAGCATTATCTTTAATCCTGAGATCCAATAGAAGTTTAGTTGATTTCAAGCTTGAATATTCCAAGAATATGACAAGCTTTGCTACTTGCTCTGTCATTGGTGTCATCCTATCTTAACTCAGAATTTTAGGTACTGTATACTGATATTTTACAAGCTACTTGTTAACCAAATTTATTTGGGTCTATATTTCTACTACAATTTTAATCACATTTTGGTGCTGTGCAACTAAGAATTTACAAGCAAGCTGTTATATGTCTTGCCTTTCTTTACAATTACTCACATGATTCTTCCAAACTTCACAGAAGTATTCACCTGTCCTCATCAAGATATAGTGTTGTGTCTGAGAACCTTGACCAGCTTTGGTTCAACAGTAAAGCAAGAGTCAACAACTGTTGACGGGATTCCTTTTTTACTATTAAACATGTGGCCTATGATATCTTTCAATTTTGATTTATATTCGTCGATTCCGAGAAAGACAGTGCCTTACTTCATATTAATTAGCGCAACAAACAATTAAGAAAGAGAGAACCCAATAGGTTACAGACTTGGAACGGTCTGTGTCGAAACAATTTGATCACATAACCTCAAAAATTCCAGAAATTTCATTATTTTGTCTATCTTTCGCCTGGCAAAACATATTTCGGTCTTTGGTGAAACAAATTTAAGTCCTAAAAATTGTTTTGTCCTACAATGTTTCCAGTTGCAAAAGAAAGTAATTAACAGAAATGGTTTAAAATGTAGCAACTGCGTTGAGTGTAAAATACGATAGTGAAGTTTTAGTGGAGACATTTTTATCGAAAATGAACATTAATTTATTGATGATATAAATTTTCATAGTAACGCACTGAATAAAAAAATGACAGAAAGTAACAATTTTATGGATACATGTACAACTAAAATCAACACTCAAGCTGCTATCAGAGGTAAATCGTTTTTTGTGAAGTGATCAGCTGGCTAAATTAATCATTTTTTAAAATTCTATAAATCTTTTGTTTTGATTTTTGCCAACGCGAATGAATCGTGATTTATTCACGATTTATAACTACACTTAACCAATGTTCTTACTATAATGACCATTTTACTTTTCCAGTGTGTTAGCTCTTCAAACTTTAAACATATTTATTACACACCGTTTTGCGTCTCCTTATTTTCATATAATAATGGATTCTGACGTAATTTTGAACAATTTTATGCAATGTTGCAAAATTGGGATTGCAAAGTTGTCACATAGAGGATGTTTCAGCAGTTTTTGATGGTTTTTTTTGGTAAATCCTCTTTTACAGAAACAACTAGCCTAGCACCAGCTAGATGGTTTATTAAAGAAAACACTGAAATACTTATTATTTACGTTTTTATTCATTTTATTTTCCCCTTTTTACTGATATACTGAACCATCTAGCCTGGTGGCAATTGGCATGAGGGATTCTGATGTTATCAATCAACCTGTCAAATGTTAACAGTTATATGGTCAGCCGCTCAGCATGTGTGAATCAATAAATCTCTGTAAATAAACAAGATCCCTATCTTTCATTTGAATAAATTAGACAAGGTTAATTTGGCCTGTGCTGAGAGATTTTTCAAGAACTACATTCAGTGAAGTCAAGCTTTTTCCCTCTTGATTGTAAAAAAGGGATTGAGGAATGATTTGAATATGGAATTTAAAACCCCAATGAAAGTTAGCCTTAATGTTGATTGACAGCAACAACAAAATAATTGAAATGTATTTTGACCTCAAAGAGAAAGATGGAAAATTTCTAAAAAATATTAATGAAATAAAAGAGTTTTGTCTTTTGATAGAGTGGCTGTTAGATTTGCATATTACATATATGAAGATCTGACATGGTGACATGTGTTGCAAGTAGACTGCTTTAACACATCTTCTCAGTAAGCTAAGCGTTTGATATTGCATTAGAGCAACTTAAGGTTACACAACAATAACTAACATGATTGTGTTTGTTTCTTGTTTAAGAATTTAAAACAAAAGGGTGCTATCTCGAATGTCAAACTTTTGCCGCTCTCTGACGGTGAGCAAAACAACATATCATTTCCGCTGAGAAATTCCTTTATAGCTTTTTCTTGATTCGGACTAATTTTTTCATACCCTATTCCAAGCTATACGCAATAGCATCATCCATGCTTTTGTACATCTGATGCAAAATTTTGGTTTACAATGACAAATAAACTCTTAACTGCACCTGTACTGTCAGATAACAAAAAGTTTGTTTTTGCACATAGTTAGGAATTGCACATTTAATATCTGTTATCTATGCATTTTATATAAGAATTTATTTATTTTACACAAAGTTATATACATGTTTTGTCCGTAAAACATCATTCTCTTAAAAGTACTAAAATTGTCAGAATTGTTAACTGATCGCTGTTTTTTTTGTTTGTTTTTTTAGATAGCACTGGCTAACATAAATCCAATACAGCAGTACATTTTAATCACTATTTAAGTACTTAAGTATGTTCCTTTTTGCACTCTGTTAAGTACTTTAAATACAGAACATATTATTATACACAACAATATAATATCAATAAACATATTAAATGTCTTCCTATATGAAAATGTAAAACTTTACTTATTGTTTATTTTATTAGAAAAATAACATAATGATTCATTTCCATTTGCAAGTATTATTTTCTTACTTATAACTTGCTAATTGATTCCATGCAAAAAAGTAACAAATAATTTCTGTAATTTAACATTAGGTGTAAATATATGCTTATCACTGTTAACTTGGAGAAGAAATATTCCAAGATTACATTCTCCGGGTGATTCGGGTAATTTGATCTCCATTAGTGTAAACAGATTAGCTACAGTTAATTGAATACCCTAACATGAACTTTGTATGACCGCAGCGTATCCTGAATTCCTGCTACACTCAAACTAATTGCCACCAGTCCCTATGTTCTCGGAGATAAGGGAAGTAAAATGCATATCAAGGTACGTGCAGGAGTTGCTTTTCTTGGAGGTATTGATGGTTATTGTACAAGTGACATGGGACTATATAACAGAACATAGGGACTGGAGCCAGTCTAAGAAACAACGGTCGACATTGTGAGTTTTGGTTTTACCACCCACTTCGAATAAATGTCCTTGGTTGATGAACGCTCAAGGACTCAAACAAACAAAGAAGTACAAATCGTTTAGCTCATTATGTTTCGGATTTGAAAGTGTACTCCAACTCCAATCAGAAAATCATTAATTTTCTACCAAAACTGAAAGCACCAAATGAGGAAATCTCTGACCTGTAATTTCTATAAAGAAAAGGTGTTATTATAAGAATAAAATGTTTCAAACCACACTTTGGCTTTAAGCTCCTGTATGACAACGCACCTACTCATAAGTGTGACATCGTTTTTTGAACAAGGAAAATGTTTGAGCTCTTCCATATACACCATATCTCTCCGACCTAGACCCGTGTGACTTTTTCTTGTTCTCTAAACTGAAAAAACACATATCTAGCTGCTGGTATGCTGTATAGGTCCCGACAGGCCCTGGGATCAGTGTACGCTAGATAAATTTGAAAATAAGAATAAAGAAGCATTTAAGAAATGGATTCAACGTTTGAAACTTTGTGTACGTAACAAAGGGTGGCTTTGAGAATATGAGGCGTGAATAATTTAAAATCTACCAAACGAGTGCTTTATATTAACCTAAGGTTGTTTGCGGTCATTAATAATTATTTTATTAATTAAGAATACTACATTTTCTTGAAAACAAAAACGAAGGTACAGTTACAAACAACTATTCCGCCAAACAAAAAAATTAATAAAATGATTTACATTGCCAAAAAATAATTTGTTGACAGGTGGTGTAAGTGCTGTTGTCGCGGGTGGCGCAGCAATCGGAAACCTTGGTGGTAACATTATTTCTGTACTAGACTGCGAAACGGCCGCTGAATCACACAGACATTCGGCTCGATCTAAACGGGACGATGCATCAAATTTCCGTACACAGAGAAATCAATTATGTCAACGCTTAAAGAATACAGAGACTGAAATTCAAAACTTGGACAGGTTAAAAGGTATTATCAATTAATAATTTATCAACTACATACTTTACGAAAAAAAAGTAAACTATGCATCAGGATTCGCCACACTCAGAAAACACTGCTCCCCTACGCAGCGAAATAGTAGAGCGAAAAAGAAAGATCGTTGTCTAAAATTATTACATTGAGACAATTTAGGCTATTTGCATTTATAAATAGGATCACTTATCAAAACGTGACCTGATGTTTTCTTTTTTGGGGAAGAAATACAAAAAGTTTGTTGGCACTATCACTTTAATATCGAAATAGTTTTAAATTACTAATTTATAAAGTGAGGCTTGCTGAAGAAGCAAAAACACTTAAAAAATTGGTTCCACATCTTTATCCAGGGATTGACTTCCTGAACACCAAAATAGAACAGATTCAGGTAACGATTTTTACGCTTGACTTGAATTTTTTTCAGAATTTAGTCTATTTGCCGATTTGGACCGTAAAAACATAATGATTTCGTAAAACACTACTAAGAGAGAAAAGGTTATAAAAAGAAACGTTGTATTCATGCATTGAAACTCTAAAAAAGTAAAATATGCATATAAGGATGCCACACTCAGAAAACAAAGCGTCTCTACGCAGCCGAAAAGTAGATCCAAGCGAATATTTAACTCGACAATGTTGCATGCAAAACCACACAAACACATAAAACAAAAGGAGCTTCTAAAACGTTTCTACAGATGTCAATAAGCGATGATTGAGGATTTAGCGTTTCTCGCGGTCAAAATGCAAAGCATGAAAATCAAAGCATAGAAAGACTCAAGAGTCGGTATACCTTCTTAGGTTAGTTTGTTTTGTAAAGAAAACACCACGTCGCAATCCTACAAAAGCCAAGAAATTCGTGTATCTGGTAATACAAAGAAAAGATGCTTTATGGGTTCCTTAGCCTGTTTGCAGTATGAACATGATTCATCTGTTGCTTTATTTTTCGTCACTAGAAAAGATTTTGTTCGTGATTTAAAATAGAAAATTTTGAAGATAATTTCTTGAATCTTCTTTTAATAAAAAAAAATATTTGTTTAAAATTGTTTTTAATGACTATAATTTAGTTCCGTTTTTCTACTTATTTATGTTTCTATTAAAATCCATATTAATTGTTCGTGTAAAGTTCAAGAACTTTTGTTAGTTCTAATGAAGATAGCATAATATGTGTAAGTATACATGCTTGCTTTTAAATTCCTAGTATTTTCGGTGTTGGTCATAATTTCCTTGAATTTCTTGAAAACCCTAACATTATTTTGACGAATTGGCACTAAACATTGTAGACCAGCATATACTTATTTCATGTATGAGTTGCTTTAGTATATTTTTCATGAATTTCAGAGTTCTCATGCAAACGGTTTTTCTTTTGTTTTAGTATGTGCTTGGTAATTAGAACATGAATAAGACTAAATTGAGCTTTCAAACATTTACTACATCCATAGCTAAATACATTCCTTTACTAAAATCTAGGTTGCAATAAGTATTTCCCCCAAAATTCATTTTTGAAATTTTAGCTAGTTTTCGCCATTTGCAATGTTTGCGACCTCTTAATCAGTATTGCTTTAATTCGCGTTAAATCGGTTTATCAAAATAAAATTAAAATCAATTCCTTTATTTAAGGATAAGTTCTTGTGGCAATGCCATCAGCTTCTTCATTCAGTTTACATGTAGTTGGACTTGATATAGAAAGAGAAGCATCGTGTAAGCATGTTCGTTGATATTTTTAGGATCTCGAACAAACGCTTACAGACGAAGAAAAAGAAGGAGATGGTTTTAACATCGTACAACGTGCATTCTCCAGGAACCCCATACAAATTGGTCTCGAAAACTTAAAGGTTTGATGTTAACTTTATATTATCTTTGATATTTGATACAATTAAAAAATTGCATTTGGTTTACTTTAGTCATCAGACTAAATTCAATTTTCCACAAACAGATATTTTTTAATTTTTTTTACCGATAAAAACTGACATAAAAATAGTTTTTTTTTAATATTTTCAGGAGAAATGGAGATGTATTGAAAGTGGCTTGTTTTTGGAAAACAGATGCATGTAATCTCTCCAGTATTAAAGAAATATGACATAAAACTTCCCACTCTGTGGTTGATTTTATTCTTAAGTTAACAGTTTTGTCTAATAGAACGTTTAAACAAGAAATTGTAACAATACTTTTAATTAGACTTTGCCAACTAGAATTATATTGATTATATCATACGTACATTGTTTAAACATTGTTAAATGCATTAAATTTGTGTGCTATCTTTATCCTTACTTTGTGTTGAAAATTGACCATATTGACTGTTAAAATATTTGTGCATAATTGTGTATCATTGCCATTGTGTATATGTTTAATAGTATATTATTTGTTTGCATGTAATATGAAACTTTAGAAAAATGATTTCTATGAGATGTTAAATCGATTTCTTAATTTCACAGTCTATGACAATGAAGGTCAAATGTTTGGGATAAAGTTAAGTTCATCATGTTTTGTCTTGTTTTTAGTCTTTCTCGTACAGTTCATGTACATTTGCAATATCTGCTTATTAACATTTTTATCTGACTATTTAAGTAAAAGAAAGACATCTGGCCATTTATGCCAATGTCACCAGAGATTGTGAAGTCGGTTTACGGTCATGAAAGTCTACATGTCTACATTTTTGTTTTTATTTGTAGTCAGATACAATTTATATTTTTGAAGAAAACGCTGAACTTTTTCATTTGTGAAGGTCATATCAATTATGTTTTTGATTTGCTGTTACAGTACTGTTACATGTTTCAGTATGCAGATTATGTTATTTTTACTCAGGTTTCCCCAAGTCTTTGTTAAATTGTTTACAATGTTAAGTTCTAAGTATACCTACGACAGAAGGCACATGTAGATTAAGTATTCATGTTTATAAAGAATGTCCATATTACTCCCAGTAAGTGATTACAGTTATTTTTGGTTACTTAGTATTGACATTAGAGATGTTAATATTTTTTACAAAAAAAAATCTTTTTCTTAGATTTTGACGTGAAATGCCCAAATATAAATATAGAAGTGATCAAAACCAGACATAATGCCAGGTGAAGGAGAGCTCCAAATTGCCTGAAACACAACTATGTTAGTTGGAATATATTTGCAGCTACATATTTGCCAAAACAAAATGAAACACATCATTCCAAATATGCCATCCTCTAGAAACCAGTATTTATTTTTAATAAAAGCAGAACAAATTAATAACTTGATTAAACCTTCTACAGTTGATCATTATGCTTACCTCTCTGGTTGCACGACGGTGGCGGGGATTTAAGAGTTTATGAAGGTTTATGGGGAAATCTTTTCTTAGAAGAACCTAGAAGATGGATTTGTTTCTTTTATCCCTGTCATCGTGTTCTTGTTGATTTTACTCAAGCAGCTCTGGTCTCGGTAAGATCATTGAGTACCCGCCCTTTGGCTTTGGAATGCTATAAGCTTCTTATGTTGTATATGTTTGTGTGCTTTTGCATGCAACATTGTTGAGCCGATGGGTGGGTTTGAGTTGTTTCACCAAGACAACTTGTACTTGTTTTGTGATATGAGAACCTGTTGGGGCAAGTGTGAAGATGGTGCACCCTAGAACCCGGTTTAAACCCCCAGTGGCAATTTATTTTGCCACTGACCGTTCCATGGCGATATCCCCAAAGCGAAAATGTTAGAACTGCCGCTCCAATCGAAAGAAGCTGTATTTTACTTCCAAATATTGTCAATCAAAAGTTCGTCGCTGTGGTTCATTCCCCTTGCTGATGTTGAAACAATAACAAACGCGTGGCTTCAAGTAAAGAAACCGGACGGCGTGATAAACTATGAAGAACGTTCTGTCAATTATATTTTCCCGCGCTAAATATCTCGACAAAAATATCAGGCGCCGCGCATCGTGTTTGATATTTTTGTTGCAAGCCAAAATCTAACTGAAAACGAAATGTAATGGGTCAAGTAACTTCAATAAATTTAATATAAAATTGAAAGTAATCATGCAAAGATCCTCTCATCAAAACGATTAAATATGTATTTATGACTAAGTTAATAGCATTTTTTTCACTGTAAGGAGCTACCATCTCATATCATATCATTTTTGTAATGTTTGCTATTTAAGCCAGCATTCTTTGTCACAAATATACGATGTTTAAGATATTTCAGTTAGTTATCTGATCACAACACAGTGAAGTTCTTTTTTAAATGGAAATATTTACTGCTTATAATGATTAGAACTGCTCTGTGAATTATTTATGAACATGTGTCAGCTGTCTTTTTTGTAAACCTATTGCTTCTTTACAATAAACATTAATGTCACGCGACTGTCTAGTTATCAATATTTAACTGTACATTGTAGATAAGAGCTTATCTTCGAGCTTATCATCAAGAGTGGCACATCATTAAATTATTAAATATCTACAAAATGTAATAAAGAAACATGTTGATGTATCTGTCCTGAGTTAACGGAACTATTTTTACGTCTAAAAGGTATATCGATTTAAATGTATTTTATGCATTTGTTTAAAATTTTACCAATATCCATGTCTGCCTTATTGGTTGAAACAATAGTGTTCTCGGGAAATTGCAGATAGATCTAATCACACGCAGGTTCGACAATATGTTCTCTTAAAGCGCGGGATTTCCACATATTCTTATTATGTATTATACATGTATACCTGTTGGGGCAAGTGTGAGGTTGGTGCACGCTAGAAGCTGGTTTAAACCTCAGTGGCAAATTGTTTTGCCATCGACCGTTCCAAGGCGGTAACCACAAGGATTCTCCTTTTCGTTAATTGTTTGTGGTATCTAATTTGAAATTGATGTTGTTATAAAAACATGGTCTCTTTCCATATCTTCTTTTCCGCTGCGTGGAGAGGCTGTGTTTTCCTAGTTTGACTACTCCTGATATGCATATTTCGCTGTTTTAGTAACAGTACAACCAAATTACAATTACAATATCATCCAACTGGTGATATGTTGAAACGATTGATTTGGATTAAGTCATCTGAAAAGAAAATGGGACTAAATATACGTGTATCTTTAAAATTCTTACGCTTAGTACTTGTTTAAACATTTGACAGTGGTTGACTTAAGTGTTCAATTACGGAATCTTCTAAATCTAGTTTAAAAATTAGTTTAAGGACCGGACATTTTAAGTGAAAGAAGTTATTACATAAGCCTAAGTACCTCTGTCAGTACTATCAATCCCTTTAGTTAAAATATCAATACCTTTGTGCACCCGTCACAATATACTACATTTTGGGAGTACTGCACTTTAGCGGGCGCTAGTTTACGGGAATATTCACGTGACTGATTCACACCCCTTCTTTTTATCGCTCAAACGCCGCTAGGCTTTTTGACAGGAGTTTGACACGAGATTCAAAATGGCTGACATTGTAAACAACAACATGGCCGACCTGCGCCCGCTAAAGTGCAATCTAGCCCTACATTTTTAAAGATTTCTCAGCAGGTGCCGATCAAAATTTCTTAAAAACGTTATATTCAGTTCCCTTGTTCAGATGACGAAAGTGCGAACGAGGTCGAAATGGTTATAAAGCTTTTTTTCACCTTGGCAAGTTTACGCAAGATAAAACACAATTGAAATGCACATTTCCCAATTTGTTTATTTTGAAGACGATAGATAAGTAGTAATATGTATATGTATCTTGTCAATAAAAAACAATGTACTCGAAATAGTAATGAAATTTAAAACTAAGCTTCGTAGACTGAAGACGTTTATTTCGACTATTTTGGGTATCAGCAAACGACATGAATGGGGCTATTGAGTGGAGTATTGCTGGATTATTAACGAATTTCATTAATTTATGATTACCAAAATAAGACATTTTTGTTGTGACCGGGAGATCATTAGGCTGGCATAAAAGCGCTTCAGCATATTTTAATGACTTAAGAAATGAGCAAAAGCTTCCAGTGATTTATCGCAGGACAAACCACGGGGCGGAGTTAAGTTGCGTAAGAATATATCACGAGGGGCGTAGTCCCTCATGATATATATCTACGCAGCTGAACGACGCCCTGTGATTTATCCTGCAATAAATCAACGGAAACTATTATTTCAATTCTAACACGAAATATCTGACTGAATAAGCGAAATAATTCTAAGTTAATATTAGCGCGTTGTAATAAACGCAAATGGGTTATAAGTTCGACAGTTAGTGTTCACTCCCTTAACATCTCCATAATTCAAAAACTGATAATAATTCAAAGATTGAATAACAAACTTGAATACATGTACAAACAACCGCGCATCAAGCAGTCACCAGTCGTCTTTCGAACCGTATTTGTCAATCCAACGGTTTAATACCGTCACCAGGAAATAACATATAGACGACGGAAGTGACGTTATTAAAATGACGCGTTAACGTCACCTTAACGTTGCCGCAAAATAGCGGTAAAAGTTACAGTATTTTATATAAATATATAAAATAAATATTATTCTATTACTGTGGTATCATCATATTACGCGCGGGTAAAATGTTCGCGTATTATGTGCTTTCTTAAATGCGCGAAATTAAATCCCAGCGAAAAATACAATTGTCAGGTGATAATTTTATACCGACCCTTATTTAGGAAGTGCCCACGCGCGGTGAATTATCGTGTGATAAATCACTGTAAATTCAATGGGAAAAATGTCGAGTCATTTTAGAATATATCATACAGATTTCAGAATAGGATGTCATGCTAAAGCATCTCTTTACAGAATGATATAATCGACAAATGTTCTGTGCTTAACTTAACCTTAAATTTTTTATATAGACGATGGATTTGAGCTTTTAGTAATTTAAAAGTTTTTTAACATTTTGTTTCTGCCTTCAAAACTTTCAAAGTTCCCTTTACATATTTTTCTCTCAATCTTTACTAAACTTGGTCTGAACGCTTAAATATGCTCTTGACCAAGTTCGATAATAAACTAGATTGTTCCGTGGAAGGTTGAGTCATATTTTTTATTCCTTTTTATCCAGCCTTACAGGCATATTTACTCATAGTGATTAATCATAAATAGTATGTGAAGGTTTTACTTAGGTCTATTATTATATTATTATAAAATTGAGTTTTCCATCTTTTATTTATTTTAGGTTCAGTACAGTACTGAAATTTCGATTTATATTATCTTACATGTATAATTACAAATTGTTCAAAATTGAGTTTTATTCTGTTGTATGTGGATCCCTACAGCCGTGGAAAGCGTTGAAATAGGTCAGCAGATAAACACTATAGTTCAAGTTATCGTAACATTAAGATTTCTATAAATGGTGTAAAGTGATAAGCTCAAGACAAATATGTGGTTGTGTTATATTTTGGTTGGATATTTCATCACTCTCTAATTCGATTTTACGGTCACTTTTATAAAACGCCAGTAGGTACTTCTGACAAATTTTACCCTGTTAGGGAATGCAGTATCTGGCATACTGTTCTTTAAAGTATATATTATTATTATAATATAAATTAAAAATATCATCCTTGGGGGCAGGGGTTAGGTGGGGGCAAATATATAGTATATTGCTTATTTCTATGTTGTCTAATTTGTTGTTTGGATTTGTTGCCTTTTATAAACGTGTGCTGCCACTTTGTAATAATTTATAACCGAATCTGTGCGTTTACTTTGCCTTCAAGTTACATGTATTTTTTCTGGTATGTATCTTTAACAGTTTGTACACACAGTGAATGGACATGTCAATCACTTAATTGATTTATCTTTTTAATTTTCACAGCCTCCAGCATACCGACGAAATGCGGGATCTGTTTCATTTAGCTGCATTTGTTGTAATTTGTTCAATCGGTAAGTAGTGGTTTACTGTAGTCTGTGTCATTTTTTAAAGTATTTAATAATCCTTTTTATGCGAATACTGATGATACATGTACATGTATATACTCTGTCTGTCTGGCATGGTTGGTTAGGCGCTGTAGCCGCATGCGTATGGCTTTGGGATATTCTATAAATGTACAATTAATATATCACTGTAACAGGTGTTAAGTGTCGTGAGGAGACTGTAAAAAGTCTCCCCGTACTTTATCTCAGTTTTAATTACAAAAACGTACCTCTCTCTTTTGGTGGTAATATGCTAATTTTTAACAATGCAAAATGTCAATCATTTAAGGTGGATGTGTATAGGCATACTTGAACTATCCTTTTAATAAATATATGTTTACTTTTGTGATTTCTACATTTGTCGGATGGACAATACTATCATTGTATCTTAACGAAATTTTATTATTAAGGACGTAGAATAGTGTCAAAACAATACATCAAACGATTTTCCGTACTCGATTTTATCTGCTCCTGGTCCCCGCCAATAAATTCGCTTTCTGCTCCATGGACCTGTCCATTTCTATACCCCAGCTCTATTCACAAAGCCTTCGCGAATTTGTTAAAAGTCTGTTTGTGCTAATATTTAACATATTGCCAGGGGAATGATTTAATTTTCCAATAGTGCTTACTGATTTATGCAGATTTTCAGATCTATGGAGCATTTTGCTATAAAACGCAAAAGTTCAAGATTTCATCACAAACTTCCGTATTTAAATCGCGATAAACTGTTTATTATCCCTTCTACCACTTATAAATCAACGGATATGTTACAAGTGCCGGTTGACGGGTTTGATATCGCGGTTTGCTGATTGTGGACCCACGATCGCGATATAACACAGCTGCAGTGATTCAAAAATTGAGAAATAGGTAACTGGCAAATTTACTGTTATACGTGTAGTAGTTGATTCAATAGTACGGTTATTCAAATATTATCCTCAGGATGATACCGGCGGATACGGTTTCATGTATCAGAATTATAGAGATTAAGGTATTCGTTCTCATCCCCAATAATTATATCTAATATATTTAAAAATTTACAATAAGTGGGTATTTTAACACTATGAATTGCTTCGGGACTTACAAGAGAGTCGGGCGAAACGAATGTTGAATTTTTTCAAACTATTGCAATTTAGTTTATCTGTTGTGATCAAAGTTTGTTGCTGAGCAATCCGTTACAAGATTGGAAAATGATTTATTTTGTTCGACTAACAATGCTGGAAAGTATGGAATTCTAAATCAGAACTGATCATTGTACTTATTTTAGGGAAAGCGTGATGCATTTCAAAATTCATTAAAGCCTTAAAATAAATCGCGAACGATTAAATGATGAGCATGATTTGTTCTCAACTTTACACGATTTGTGTAAAAACGTGATATCCTTGCAGAATTCGTGCATTGCGGATCTCTTTTTCTATTGCCTGGGTGTCCGTCTTTCATAACTTTTCCAGAAAATTATCCTGTTGCTACCACAATTTTTGGAAAAAGAGTACATGTAGCAGGTTCTAATCTATATCTCAGTTTCAATAGTTATTTATAAAATGTGTTATATTAACAAACTTACTGTATCATTTCATAGCTAAATGGCCTACTTTTATTTACAAAATGCATGGTACGGTGCTGGTATATTACCCACCCTGATGTATAAAGGTTTATTCTGCGTAAACGTCGGTTAATTATACTAACAGGTATACAAATAGTTAAATAATGAATACTTTAGACCTCATACATATTTAATTAAACATTTCAAAATAAAACGTCAACTGATAAGAAAAGTCTTGACAATTTAGTAATCAAATTCTACTGTCGTAACTATTTAATACATCTTACAGAAATCACAAATCAAGTTACTTATATCAATTAACAACAATATCACAAACTACAACATGGCATCTTAAAAGTATTTGCTCTTAATTGTATTTTGACATATTAAGTTTCTTGTTCTTGTACAGAAGATTTCTACAATGACACATTCCACAACAAGTCACAAGCTTTTAGTTAAATAACTAATATATAATCACACTACATGTTCGGCTTCAAACTAAACACAAACAAACAATGTACGGTTAAGTTTAATTTATGGTTTAAGGCATCGTCCACTCACAGACACCCGTGTTTGATAACTTCCCTACTTCAAAGTACATAACCGTGAGTGAAGCGTTTCCAGTAGGTAAGCTGATCTACAATTATTGTTGTAGAAACTACGACGTTGAAATCGCTTATGGTATACACAAAAACAAACGTTAAAAATGTGTTTTAACGTAAATTGATTATTTGTATAAAGAAAAGTTGTAAAGTCAATTTTAAATGCTAACTGAATAATCTTTACGGAATATTTTTTACGCATTTATATGCCTGGCCATGTAAAACCGACCTTAAAATTTAACTGGTATATATTAACAAGGAATCTTTAAGAAACAAATAATCACTCAAAGTCATTTTATATTATTATGTTTCAATTATTAGTTTAAAATCGCTTCTTTTATCACCTACAAGAATAATTGTTGTATACAACTCTCCTTGTTAAGCCATGATATCTGGTCAACAGGAGGTTTGCTATTCAACTTCACCGTATCTCACCCAACTTCAAACGTGTCAGTTGTGGCGGCTGGACATTACACCACCACCCTTGTACATATCAGTCAAACGCAGGGGAAAAGTATACATGTCAATGTTTTCACCAGTGTGGTTCTGGACAGGGACGGAATAGGCCTGGTATATATTTTCATCTAACGTGGTCGAAATAGCCGTTCTTGAATTTTTAAATCAAAGACAACAACAAAATATAAATCTAAATTTTTGTGTAGAACTTTTATAATTTAACTACTTAAAACTTGCGTTAGCCAGTACACAAATTGCACTTTTAAATATTATGTTCCTTCAATTTTATAATGACATCAACGACAAAAACTTAAAAACCTGTTTGGAAGTTCGAGTCCTGGCAAGGGCTTCTTTTATTCAAAATATTGCGAGCTTCTTTACACTGTATTTAAAATGTCATTATAAGAGTTATAATGTAATGCATTTCTTCATACCACTTGTTATTTTGTTCAACATGCTTTATTTTATGTTTAAGTTTTGATATCAATGAAAGCAAAGAGCTGTTCTGACCTTGTTTTCTTTTATGCAAATTGAGGTTTTGATGTTCGCAAAAAAACGTTAAAAACCATCGGCGCTTGCATTCCTATGGTTAGAATAAAAACGCTGCATGTCATCGTACATGTACGTTTATTTACCAAAAGCACCTTGTGTTTGATATTAATGAATCTAATTACGTAAAAAGGAAAAAAGTGTCATTATGATTTTATTTTAGCCAGGAGTTAGTCCGGTTGACCTGATTTTTCTTGCAAAAGACGATAGCAATAATCAGGTAAGTCATTAATGTTCGTGTTTATGTCAAAACAATACCTTTAAGTGGTACTTATTATTATTGTAAGGGTAACAACACATACTTTTAAAGAGTTTCGTTGACCTTTTTAAGTTAAATCAAATTATATTATATTGCAGTAGCAGTAGTATTCCAGTTCGCAAAAATAGCTGAGCATCTGGGTACCTGTATGTCAAATTGATGCACAGTATATGTTACTGGCAAAATAGTTGATAAGTAGTTAAAGCGAGGCACATCTTGTCGAACGCTTTGTCAATATCTTTGTTAGTGCCAGTTTAGAATTATATGATTCTAACCAATTTCTAAATAGTGTATTCTTATATATTTCTGTTGTGTGTTTTAATGAAAGATTGTACTTGTCATCAAACTTTACATCACCGATGTGAACGACAACGCTCCAGTGTTCCAGAACTGGCCGTATATTTGGGATATACCAGAAGTATGTAGTAGTTCCTTTAATAATTTTCAGCATACTTTATTTATTATTTTGCAAGACTAACTGTATTTTTCTTGTGATGAAAGAGTATTTGTATGAGATTCACTGTGAGCATTTGTATTAGACATAAGGAATTAAGACCTGCCACGGATTAATTAAATATGTCAATAAAACGGGGCTAAACTGTTTCGGACAAAGCATTCGGTACAATGTACACCAGAACCATTGCAACCGATTTACACGTATGAGACTTCAGTTATGTTGACTAGTTATAGAATGGAGGTTGGTGAAGCTTCAAGGTTTACGTATTATTGCAAAAAAAGGCACAATCATTAATTAACTGACACGATAAATGCTCAGAAATCAATGCGAATAATTTGGGGGTTCAAAAAAGATACGTCAGGAATGGTAAATGATGCAATAGTCTAGTAAGACCGTTTCAGCATGCGCACAAACGCTTCCGGGTTGCAAACTTGTGAAAGCGAAGTTAACACAGTTAATGTTGAAAGTAGAGAGTCAGAATAATGATAAATTTGTTTCAATGAATGAGAATGCATGTATGTTTGTTTTTTTCCGTTTCGAGTCAATACCGAAATCCATTCACCTAAATGACATCGATTTGTTTTGATAACGAACAGTGATCAATGTTAAAAATATTCAAATAAACACGAAAATGTTGTTAGTTTTTTTTCTGACAACTATCAATATTAATTGTGTTAATTTAAATTGAAAAGGTCGTTGATTAAATACAGACCATTTAAGAATTTGCTTGCCGGATCGGACATTGACCGAGAAGGGATGCAGCACGATGGTCACAAATGGAGTCCATTCCAGAGGATATATAACAACGCATATTAATTACATTCGAATCAGTTATTCGATACATCTTTGTGTTTACATAATTATACATACAATTAGCCTGACCACGGTAACTATTTAAGTATACCACTGGATTTCTAAAAGGCCTTTGATACAGTTGACCACTTACTCATAATTATGAAGTTGTCAGCTTCTGGCCTTGATAAGATCTTGGTTAGGTGGTTCAGCTCATATCTTTTAGATAGACAACAACTTGTTGATATCTCTTGGAATGTTTCATCTTCGGACACTGTTACCTGTGGTGTGACACAAGGCTCTATTTTAAAGTCACTGATTTTCCTTATATACGTTTATGACATTTCAGCAGTGATAGAAAACAAATTGTTACTTTATGCTGACGATTCAGCTTTTTAAGGATCACATACATGTTTGTCCAAAGTGGAACAAGCTCTGACTGAAGATGTACACACTTAGTAAGTCAATGGCTAGTTGACAAAAAGTTATCATTACATCTCAGTTAAACCGAGTCCATTGTTTTCGGATCAAAGTACAAACTAAAGTCTAAATCCAGTCTTGATATTAATTGTAATGGCATCTCCATTTAACCTATGAATTCAGTTAAATATCTTGGGGGTCACTCTAGACCAGTATTATCATGTGTCTCTATATTCGACGCTGTTCTTAAGAAAGTTAATATACGTCTTATATTTCTAACGTAAAAAAGAGTTTCTTTCAGAATACACGAAACAGCTGCTAAATTAATTTATGTCTTTAGTACAGTGTCATTTAGGTTATGGCCGCTCAGTTTGGTATTATATGATTCATCTCGATTTTTCAAAAACAAGCTCCAAACCAGTCAGAATAAAATGATCATATTTGTTCTTAATCTCGATGCTCAAACCCGCTTAGGTATAGAACACTTTAATCATGTTTTTTGATTACCCCTTTGATAAAAAAGGGTTCACCAGTTACTTATGTGCCATGGTCTTAAGGTTTGGAACAGTATCGTTCATTTTTACATGGATGGATGTTTTTGTTGCGCAAGACAGTCTATAGCTACAATACCAGGTTGAGCAATAAAGGTGGATATGTTCTCTCTAAGGTTAAAAGCTTCGGCTCAAAATCATTTTGTTTGTTAGCGTCTAAACTCAAGAACACTTTGCCCTCATTTACAACTACAATAAAGCCTCTCAATAACTTAAAATTTTCCATTAAAGATTCCTGAATAAAGTTTGAAATAGAAGTTTTAACTTTTAAGCAAGAATATTTCTTTCTTTATTTATTTATGTGGATTCTACTGTGACCGTAATTATTAAAATTTACCGAGTATAATTATGAATTTTTCATTTACTGTTTATTTTTATAATTTTATTATTATTTTGTCATTTTATGGAATTCTATCACGAGGTTCCAACATCAGACTCCAATCTGGAACACGTTGTTTTTCACTTGAAATTTAACGTTCAAATCTAATTATATATGTAGGTTATTTGTCTAACTTACACTCGCTGCATTAGTTGGAAGTATCGCCAGAAAAAAAACGTATGTAAATTTTAATTGTATTTATTTATTTATTTTTATTTTATTTCATGGATACTTCCTTTTGTCACTGTTTGCCATATTGTTATCAAACAATGCAAATTTATTAAAACGATGTTTTAAAATCTGCTCATAAGCTGAATCCAAATATGAGTCGTACTACAAGAAAACTAGTTTGAACCAAATAAGCACTCATGATGTTAATGTACATGTACATGTATAATCAACTCCTAATTAATCCTGGTATGAGAGTTCATTGAGAAAGAAAGATGAATGAAACTCATACACGGACAAAAATCATTCATTTAACAGTTAAAAACAGCACCGGAGAAGAAACTGAAAATAAATTTTCCAAAGTGAAACGGTGCAAGCTGGGTTTCTTTGCACCGGACATTGTGTCTGACAATAACAGAAGTCGGTCAAAATGAAAAAAAAATACTGGACACATCCGCGTACCAAGTCGGCTATTCGTACCATTTTAGAAGGGGTGTTAAAAAGTTACGGTAGGCGCTAAAAAGATACTGTCGATCGGTAACACAAACAAACCTATTTCAGGCTGTATTTTTGAAAAAAAAAAATATGCTGAAAAAAATGAACTCTCTTCTTTAATCATTAAATAATATAAAGTGGAAAGGAAACCATAAAATGGAAATATAAGTAATTTTTATCAGAAACTTTTCTGTAAAATAGTAAGGCAGAATGGTAAGTCATACCATTTATACGAGGGGCATTTATAAACTATTAATCAGTGTGATTGTTTAACGTTAATCCGAAAGAAATTTCTACATGTTATACATGTATGGAAAGCTTAGACTCTCCTCTACAGTTACGTGCACGAGGAAACCGGGTAAAATCGTTACAGTGATTGAAATCTTCACTTGAATCGACCAAGGTCAGATACACTGCAGTTAAAATGGCAGACAAAAAGAACAAATTTCAAGATGAGCAAAGAGCTTATTGTAAAGTACGCGCATTGCTCGGCGTTGCTGCACCTGATATTAAAGCAGACTTAGGCAAGGTTTATGGGGACTGTGCTCTCTCGTATTCCACGGTTAGAAGGTGGGTTCGTCTTTTTAACTCTGGTAGGGAGGATATAAAAGATGAGGCCCGTCCTGGCCGTCCAGTGACCACAATGACTGACGAAAATATTGCCGCTGTTAGAAAAGCTGTGGAAGATGATGCCCGTTGTACAGTCGAGGAGATAAGTGATTTATGTGGCATTAATTCGTCATCGGTTTTTCAAATATTGACGCGCGCGTTAAAGCTACGCAAGGTTTGCGCCAGGTGGATACCCCACCTCCTCACTGATGATCAAAAGCGCGAGCGCGTGCGAATAGCGTCCCAGCTGCTTGATACATACAAGAATGCTGACCAAAAACGCATGAATGAAATTGTGACTGGCGATGAAACGTGGGTATATTTTTATGAGCCTGACAGTAAACAAAAAAATAAGGTGTTGGTCGGTGAAAATGATGGACGGCCCCAAATTGCCCGTAGAGCTCGCACCTCAAAACGCATTATGTATGCATTATTTTTTGATTGCCAGGGAATGGTGGCTCGAATTCCTGTACCAGAAGGTAAGAGTGTTACGGGAACATTTTACCGATATTCGGTACTTGCTGCTGTTGTATGCCACTATACTGCAGACCGTCCCCGTACCGGTGTACGCGGAATCAAGCTCCTGCATGACCACGCGCCGGCCCACAAGTCAGCGGTGGTAACGTCGTATCTTAGCGACAACAACATTGACACTTTACCACACGCTCCATATAGCCCTGATCTTGCTCCATGCGATTTTTGGTTAAATCCCTTTATTAAGAACTACATGAGAGGTCGAAGTTTTGAATCTCGGCACGCCGTCGGCAGCGCGCTTTTCCAGTGTCTTAACACTATACCCAAAGAAGCATTCCGAAAAGCATTTTCTGATTGGATTAAACGCTTGGAAAAGTGCATACAAGTCAAAGGGGAATACTTCGAAGGGTTGATCTAAAAATTTAAGCAGAAATATTACGTATACAACTAAAGCGCCACACTGATTAATACTTTATAAATGCCCCTCGTAAAGCTCATTTCACCAAGGCATGCACATTGAATGTAACTACTAGTATATGTCTCTGATGTAGTTATCTGCAAAAGACTTGTAAAAATTGATCAAATCAGTTTTTTTCAGTGTGATAGTTAACTGATGTAGCTGAGGTAACTTTTCTATGTAATTATGTACTATGTTTATAGTACTCCTAAAGTTACTTTTGTTTTAATTTTTCGGCCAGTTTATAGATTGGTGGTTTCAATATCCCAGTCAATATAAATTTGGATATTGTCCAATCACCCCCATGGATACACTTCCTGCTTTTTAATTTTGCCTTTGGCGTCGTCTGTGATATGCAGGATTTATATTCTAAGATCCCCTGTCAAAATTCTATGATGTTTCGTTCCGCCCATTTTTTTCTCGTTTAGGGCAAACCCATTCTTTTATCTGGGGACCATACGCCGCTGAATATGGAATGGTATGAATCTGAAAATACCTCATTGAAGGTTCCATGTTCACCACCATATGCATACCATCGTTTGGGATGGATCGAAATTGTACTATTTAATGGTGTAATAACTGAGTTGCGCTCAACCCGGGGCTAGGCGGCGTGGGCAGTAATATGCATTTCCATTACTGCCCATGAACAGGCTCAATCAAACCGAGCCTGCAGTATTTTCATATTTATCGTGTTCGGTGGCTTTCAAAGTTCCCTTTTCATCTATTTGTGTAGATGTAAGTTTGTGAGTGTTTCTGTAAGGAGGGGATGGTACTTATTTAAAAGTTTTACGTATAATATTAGCACAACAAGAAAAAATATGTTTGCATTATTGTTGCATAACTCTTTTTAGTAGCAATTAATAATAATGTATTTTATTTAATGAACTGAGTTTTTAAAAGCTCTGAATGTTTAAAAGTGAGTCGGACAAATTCTGATAAGTGGTCAAATAACTCAAAGCAACAGTTTGGTAATGATGAATTCTCCTAAAATTTCAAAATATTTGCACTGTTACAGTACATACATTTAATAAAGTTAAAACACTGTCTCTATTTTACAAAGTAGCAAAGTATTTTTAAAGGTATTGGCATATGAAACCATACAATTCTTTTATAAGGTTACTGTAGAAATAGCTGTTCATGTACATTATTTTACCAAAATATCTTTATTAAAATTAACCAATCTACAGTTGATCATTATGCTTACCTATTTGTTTGCATGACGATGGCTGAGGTTTAAGATTTTATTGGAAAATCTTGTAAAAGAACATAGAAACTCAAATTATTTCTTTTATCCCGGTCATCGTGTTCTTGCTGATCCGACTCCAGGTGCTCTGGTCTCGGTAAGGTAATTGAGTATCCGCCCTTTTGTTTTACAATGTTATTAGCTTCTTATTTTTGTGTGCTTTTGCATGCAATATTGATGAGGTGATGAGTAGGTTGGAGTTAATTTACCAAGACAACTTGTGCTTGTTCGTTTATATTATTACCTGTTGGGGAAAGTGTGAAGTTGGAGCGTCACGGTAGAACCTGGTTAACACACAGTGGCAAATTGTTTTGCCACTGACCGTTCCAAGGCGGAAAACACAAGTTTTCTCTTTTTCGTTAATTGTTTGGTGTCTTTCTTTTCAAATCGATATTCTTATAAACACATGCTCGTTTGTCTCTTTTGTCTTTTTTCTTTTTCGCTGTGTGGGTAGGCTGTGTTTTCTGGTGATTACTGATATGCATATTTCAATAGTTTACCAATATTTTTATACAAATCAATTTTGAATTACTCTCAAAGGAACAATTTACTTTATATCATACCTTTTTTAGATCAATTCATTTCCATCAAGTAACAAAACTAGAAACTATTTATAAAACTAATGAAACATGGCACTGTTTTCCCCATTTGCACTTCCGGTCAAATTAAAGTTTCAATTAGACATAAACAAAGAGTAATATATAGATATAATCTGTATATATATATATAATACAGATTATATAAACAGATTATTGATTATTGCGTCCCGTCTTAAAACTTCAAGCTGAATATGTAAAACAACTCTGAGATGTCACATGTATGTTTAATTTTATTATTAACCATTAAATGGTATTTGGACACTCACTCTGACTGGTTGATTGATTATGCACTTAACCAAATTGAATGTTCTAACTATATCGATTCTGTAACTCCGAAATTATAAATCAAAATAGCTAGATTTTTTTAATAATGATCCGCAATATAACCTTTATATTCGCAATGTTTTTACAAACCACCTCGGTGTACACCGTGCGCCCGGGCATGACGGCACGAAATTAAACTTTGCGCATGCGCAGCGCAATTAAAAAAACTGAACATAACACAGAGAAATAGTTCCTCGTTAAGAGTCCAATCAAAAAAAAAATGGTCTAATGAAGAAAGGGTCAGAGCCGTAGGTCTTGTTGAGTGTTGATGGTCACATTCGCAGGTACGTCGGATTATCGTTTACAATGTTTACAATTTAGTTTCTTTTTGACCACAATCATGTGTTTTCTTTATCATCTAAGTGCTGTAATTTATAACCTTCATAATTTTGTTCTAGGTGGCTAGAGTACTGCCTGTGCTGAAACGCTCTATCACCAACTTGATGACCAAGTACAGGCTCACCGATAGTGTTCGCGACCGCCCAAGGTAGCCCCGGCAAAAGGTCACGACTTGAAGAAAAAACAGATTTATTGTCTTGAGGCTTTTTAAAAACATGAGACTCACTGCAGTTGAAACTGCAGAAGCCACCTCTGGACGTTATGGTCGTCCAGTAAGTTCGGAAACCGTAGGTAAACGTTTACGAGCAGCTGGTGCTGGTGGAATAAGAGCGCTCAGACCGTTTCATGGGTTAATATAGACCGTTTGACATCTATGGCACGACTTCGCCTGGCTCGTCACTATCTTCGCTTAACACGAGCTGAATGAGCAGGTGTCTTGTTTACTGATGGAATACGATTCAGACTGTACACCAATGACGGTCGCATCCATTTGTACCGACGTCGTGGCGAGCGTTTCACCGATGCATGTGTCATAGAAACTGAACAATTTGTTAGAGGCTCTGTGATTATATGGGCAGGCATACAAAGACTCACGCAGTCATGTGAATGGAAACCTGACAGCTGTCCAATATGAAAACGACATTCTACGCCCGTTTGTTATTCCCCTCATGTAACAAAATCGAGGCATGCGGCTGATTCAATATGGTGCAACCGCCCATATTGCACGGTCTACATTGGACATTTTTCCGAAACAATAGAATAAACCTGCTTCCATAGCTGTCGAAGTCACCAGATCTACTCCCTATTGAGTATGAATGGGGAGAACTTGTGAGGAGGATCTATCGTTACAGGCCCCACATTCTTCAACAGCTACGTGCTAGTATTGTAAGAGAATTCAATAGAATTCCTCAAAATTATTTCAGACACTTATCAATGAGACAACGATGTCAAGCTGTTAAACGTGCCAACGGAGTACATACTCACTTCTGAAGTGTTTGTGTTTTTCGGTTTTGCCCCCTTCCCTAGTAAAATCCCATTTACACCCTATCGTATACAGCGATTTAAATAATCGCATTTAAATAAAATGACATGAACATGATTTATCTTCTTTTGTTTCAAGTTTGAAGAGGATTTGTTCATCAAGAGCAGAGAAATTTACAATTATATGGTCGGTGTAGTTAGAACATTGGTTAAGTGTATAATAATGTTTATTATGAAAATATATCACCGATATATTTTTTTATCAATACCCTCACTTATATTTCGTTTCGTTCGGTGAGAATTCGTTCGACGATATGCTTATGGTACTTGCAGATTAGTCAACTCTGTTAAGAATGATTATAGAGGGTTTTGTGACAGGTTAGTGGGATGTTTTTCAATGTGCCTCGGTATGTTTCCTTAAACATAAGGAGACGCACACTTTGTGATACAAATAATGTCAACATATGCTATTACATGTAGATCATTATATTGTTTATTTAGCAGTTATTACATTATTATGTGTTAAGTGTCTCTCTGACTCTTTTTGTTACTGTAATAGTGTGTAATTACATTGTAATAATGCCATAATCTTCCACGTGGAATAAATAAAGTTATCTATATATCGTCTTAAGAATAGAGGTTATTAGATGTATTTTGAATGTTTAGATCTTTTACATGTACAATGTACTTATGAGTACAAGTTTTGAAGTTGATTTGATTGTGTTTTTTTAAGTTCACTCTCTTTAAACTTGTTTATTATAATATTCTTGTAGTTTGAATTGTATCAAAATTTCAAGCAATTGTACCATGTTTTGGAGGACGATAAGCGATCTGTCAAGCTCTGATTTGTCTACTTCTTACATATTTACAGTTACCATGCAACCTAACGAATGCTTATACCGGTATCTCAGCAACAGATTTTGACAGTGGCGACCATGGAATTGTAAGATACAGGATCGAGGTATAACAAACATTCTTTTGCAAGATAATTATCATACAGACATTTTTGACCGGTATTCTATTTAAAGAATGCTTTTGTCCGACATCAATTTTAAAAGTAAGTAGGCAGTATGTTTCAACAGTAAGACTCTGTTCTGACTATCTCTGTATTGAAACCAATTAAACGTTTGTGTCTTGTCATTTTGGTCATCAGCTGTTAAAATATTTCCAAATTATAAGTTATATACATGTAATAATACATGTTATTATATACATGTATCTATAACTATGTAGCAAATGCTACTTAGAATTGTCTTTGCTCCGTTGTACATTTTGATATTTTTATAATTTGCCTGAGTGTATTGGCTCGTATCTCTGTCGGAAATTAGCATAGGCCAACGAAGAAACTTAATCAGCGGTGCGTATTTGGGAAAGGTGCCTCCTTGAATAGAGTTAAAACACTTCTACTAAGTATATTTATGCACTAACTGACTGTGTCATTATTTCTTTTTTTCGTTTGTGTCGATTGACCATTACGTCAACATAATCAAACAATATAACCTTCTTTTGCCTCTTTTGTAGTTTTGTAAAACTTGGACTTAACGTATGATCATTTTTTACAGGCAATTGCACAGGTAAAATGGGTGGAAACTATGGAAACTTATATGCTGACTGCAGTGTGTCAAGATTGATAAACAGGGAACGTTTAACATAATCATCGCAGCTTTTGATTTCCTATAGCTATTATTTAAACTTCAAAATACACAAACCCAAAGTTCTAAATGGTTATCAATTGTAAATGTTTACATTGTATGCTAATTTCATTTCTTCCCTATGTCAAGAGAGGGTTTGAAAATAACTGTATTGTCTAGGAATCAATAATTCAATGTATTTTTGACCTTTATTGATTCTTTACTTAAATGAAAAATTAGAACAGTTTTAATGAAAGGGAGGTTATTATAGCATTAGATAATTTAAAATGAATTTATTACAAGAGAAGTGCGCTGGTTAATAAACTGTTATGTGTTTCGTCCTAATGAGAGGGTCCTATTTAAAAAATAAAGTACTTTGGAGTACTGGTTGATTAAGTGTATGCATAACTTTGATGTTTAATCAGTTATCAGTTACGTTCTTTGAAGGTCGTCGAGCACTTTATTTATGTACTATATTAATTGTACTTATAAATATTTTTTGTGTTTTATATTCTGACCAGTTTAAAGATGTGTGGTTTCACTATCCCAGTCAATAAAGTTTTGGATATTGTTCAATCACCCCAAGGATATATTTCCTGCTTTTTAATTTTTGCCTTTGGCGTTGTCTGTGATATGCAGGATTTATATTCTCAAATCCCCTGTCAAAATTCCATTCTGTTTAGTTCCACCCATTGTTTTCTCGTTTAGGCCAAACCCATTCTTTTATCTGGGGACCATACGCCGCTGAACATGGAATGGTAATCATCTACAAATACTGCATTGAAGGTTCCATGTTCACCTCCAAATGCATACGATCGTTTGGAGTGGATCAAAATTGTACTTTACTGTTTATTGGTGCAAATATTGAGTTACGCTTAACCAGGGGCTACCGGCGTGGGAAGTAATATGCATTTCCATTACTGTCAATGAAAACAGTCTCAGTCAAACCGAGCCTGCAATTTTTATCATATTAGTCGTGTTCGGTGGCTTTCAAAGTTCCCTTTTCATCTTTTTTAAATATTCGAAGTAGGATTTTTCTTTCAAATTGTTACTTTGTTAAGAAAATATAAATTATTAAATTTTTTTTATCAAATATCATCAGACATATACCACAGTGACTGTAGTTAAGCTACTCAGACTTTTTATCGAATCTGCGTTCCCCGACTAGCTCTAAAAACCTTTTTAGTGCAATAATTATGTTTTGTATGATTAACATAATTGCACGAAAGAATGTCAAGAGTTTTTTCTATATGGAACAAATGCCATTTTAAGAATCATCGACATGTTTATATTAAGAAATAAAGAAATCGCATTTTACCGGTACACTATAACAATTTTCTAACTAGGCTGTGAAAAAAAGTTCTTTTTACGTACCCTGTTCACTCTGCAAAAATATGTAGGAAATTATGTATTGCGTACTGTCAATGATTTCTAGGCAACCGAGTAAAGAAAAAATAACAATGGATTTTTCGGGGCGTAGGATGGTTTTATGATCGTGGAACAGGACTAGTATTGATTCCGGTAACAATTTACATACAAAAACTTTAACAAAAACTAGCAAATTCGAAATTATAAGCGTCATATACTGAAGGAGTTTTATCTTTAAGTTTTAAAATGGACAGTTTAGAAGATCAAAAGGTAAGTATTTCATAGTTTTTGTTTTTGTTTCGTTATACGTTCTGTGGTTTTGTATACTCAGTTTCTATATTTGCTCGTTTTTGTCATATCTCTAGCATAATTTATGAAAAAAAAAACGCGATATTGATATAACGGGTGTCATCCCTGCCATCATTACCGTAGGACGAAGTGGTAGTTAATGTTTCCTTGGGTTGTCGCGCGGTGCCCAGCACAGATCCCTCCCCCACCCCTCCGTCCTCTTCATGCATTATGTAGCAAGGTTTAATGACGATAGCCTGCAACCAATGATTCCTTCCTTTTCGGGGCCAGATAAAAGATATCCAGAAAGGGGTTTCGTTAAAGATATTCTTGGGGTAATTACATAATTTCCAATTTGTTGGCCAAAGTCATAACAAACTTAATAGTTGTTGTTCCAAAAAGAGGGTTCGAGCTCCCCCCGCTGAAACCTCTGGACCCGCACCTAATTTTGTTCATTTTTGTGGTTTTGCTTATCACCTAAAAGTATACGTAGTACGGGTATAAATGAAAAATGGTAAAATATGGAGACATTTGTGAAATATGATTCAAGACCCGCTTGCTTTGCAGAGAACGAGTAAAATCAAAAACCAAGACGGTATATTATGACATTTATACACGGCTATTAACTATATCCTAATATTCCGTGATGTTGCTATTTTTTTCAAAGTTACCCGAGATTATGTTAATTTTTAGATAATTTTAACTCCGTGTCCATTTTTTAATATTGAAAATCGCAAAAGTCCTCTTTATCATAAATAGTCGGGGATGTAGATTTGATCCAAAAAAAGTCCGAGTAGCTTAACCACCGTGTATACATTTATTCCAGCCGGACCCATTGAGGACAGCTTACATGGAAACGTTTTCAATCGATAATACAACAGGCCGTGTAACATTGAAGAAGTGTTTGGACTACGAAACTAATAGCTACTATCAGTTCAACGTTACAGCTTATGTATGTTTCCTCAAATTTTGTATTATTTGAAGTGAAAGAGTTATAAGTACATTTAATTTTGGCACGTCTAGGTAAAAGGTGTCTTGGAAAAGATGACATCAATCTTTTTATTCGGGTTAGATTTCTAATTCGGAGCTCTATTTGAGCATTGTGACAACCGCAAAACGCCTCTTATTACATTAAGTGTGTACTGTTACCAGTTAATAATCTGCTACTGATGCCATGTAATGATGATTACGTTAATTATTATGGTTATCCACGCTTACCCTTTTGGTCTTGTCCCGGCTAGCTAAATCGGTAGCAAAATCGGATTGACATCAGATCCAAAATGACATTGCTAACTTTAAGTTATACATTCCGTAGTAAATTAATATTATGTATTCAAAATCGGTATCGAAATACAAGTGATACGCAGAATATGAATACAAACTATTTCGAACTTAAATCAGTAGGCTCCACTGAAAATGAAAATTTATGTATACATCATGACCTCAAATTACACAGTGCTAGCCAAATTTCGACCACATGGGAGCGCACTGCTAGTTAAATAAAAATTCCTTCATTCATGTGACTTGAATAAAGGCAATTCATCTGCTTTTCAGCAGTTAAGAAAACTTAAATTTTTACAAATATTCTTTTTAAATTGATGTTTTCATTTCAAGTAAAAAAGGTCTTAGCAAGTAAAATGAATGTGTTTCATCTTATGTTATTTAGATGAAAAACATATCGTACATATTTACATTCCTATTGATTTCTTCGTTTAAAAAAATCGGTTCATTTTGCATGAATCGCATGACCCGTAATGACGTCAGTAATTTCATGGCTGTTACTATTGAAAACTCCCACGTATTACTCACCCTTTTCACTAAATACTAATTTTTGAAAGCGTTCGACTTAAGTTTATTTAAAGAAAAAAATGAATAAAATGTAAATATAAGTAATGATTCTTATTTTGGTGCTGTTCATGCAGATTGGACGTGCACGCGAGAGCTGGCAAATTTACGTGCACGTCCAATCTGCATGAACCGCACCAAAATAAGAATCATTCCTTGAGTGTTCAAAGGATTTACTCGCATTTTGACACTTTTTAGTTGCACATTGCTATGATTTTGTGAAGTGTGGCAGCCGTAGAAAGTCTCCGTGTACTTACAGTCAGTACAGTTATCAGTAAAAATATCGGTTACCGTTGTCATGTAATGACGATTAAGTTAATCAGATAAATCGACGAAACTTTTTGGGCTTGACCCGGCTAGCTGAATCGGTAGCGTAATCGGATTTGCCTTGCTAAGGGCTGTCGCGAGGCGGTACGGGTTCGATAAGAGTAGTATCATTCATACATTTCAAAAGTTATGAGATCAGACTTGAGTTTGTTTATACTTTTGATAATTTTTACTTTTATCGAAGGATCTTGGAACACCGCGCCTGGAGAGCTTTGTATCGTTCATCATTAGAGTAGTTGATGTTCAAGACACGCCACCTTTTTTTACTAGCGGTCAGTGCTTAGCTGTTATCGACGAAAATATTCCAAAGGTAAAAAAAAAACATTCAAAGTTTGTCCAATTATTATACACACATTCCAAAGAAAGACGAATATTTCAAACTAATTATAAATAAAAACAATTACTAACAAGTTAATGTTCATGTTTAATCTGGCAGATAATATTTTATATTCATTTGTTTGCAGTGAGTAAATCATTTAATACTGATCTGACATTGCTCTAGAATTATATCCTTAAATAACCTCATTTCTCTCAATATATAACAAGAGCATACGTTTTATTAAAAACTACTTAAAAGGGCCATGTCAGGACGAGCCTAACAAAGTAAAAGAACACACAACAACGACAGACAGACATACAGACAAACATACAGACAGACTGAATGAGGCTGCGAGGTTAAGTTAAATATGCTTCTAAGAGTTTCAAGTTAATGGTAAAATAACTTAACAGACAATTACATTTATATTACTCTAACCGTAACTTAAATTATGACCATACAAGATGGCCATATGTGTGTTTATGCTGTACTATATTTATGCTAGCCAGCATGTTATCTGTTAACTATAAGAATTGTGTGCTAATAGTGAGGGTGGTTAAATTGATAATTTTATATTATAAAAAACGCATTTCTTGTTCTAACTCTACAAGTTTCATCTACACTGTTTATGTTATTTCATTATTCGCACCTTGTAAATTTTTGGTCTGATATCTAGATCTAGCATCTCTTGTTTTTTATGTTTTGATTAGACTTTTTACTTTTCAGGGATCTAGTATAACAACAATGCATGCTGTAGATGGTGACAGTGGGAAATCTAATTCTGTGGAATATTCAATAATAAGTCAGTATCTTACTGTATACCGTATTACATGACCTTATGGCTGTTTTGACCGTTCGGGATTTTTTTCTCATTCTATCTTCAATCTTTGAAAAATATTCTAGTTTCGACAGTATTGTGAAAGCGCCTTCTTTTGTGAGAATATCCATAAAATTCTATCTCAACATCAACACTTGATGAAAAACAAATTATATGATTACAAAACTATTTTAAATTGATGATAATTTGTTTTAGTTCGTTGATCATGAAACAAAATGTTCTACCCTACGTGGCTTTAAATACTATGTCATGTCTCCAAATAAAACTGACAACATTTTTATTGATTAGACACTTTACAGATAGCACATGTGATGGATCCTTTGCAATTAATAGAACTCATGGTATAATTACATCAACCGCTGACATCGACAGAGACACAAGCAATGACAATTCGTGTGTTTGTGTGCTAGCAGTTCAGGTAAAGTTGTGTATAAGCAAAGATTCTCCTTTAAATGTAGTCTAAAACTAAACACAACCTCTTGTTTAATTTAATTTCAAATATCAGTTAAAACTGAAGCGTTAACCTGGATTGATGCTGTGTTTAATGTCGGTTAGACATATTTGTGAGCTACACATTAGAAGAAATTAGCTATTTTGCTAAACAGTTTATTTGGTGGCGTCAAAAATTTGTAGAGGGCGGATCAAAACGTTCGTGGATTTTGTTTATAAAATGCTAACACGCAAGCCGATTTCATCCAAATTTATAAAGATAATAATATCACATATTACAATCAAACATTAACTATTGCACATTTAACTGAAGTTTAAAAAAAAACTGTTAACATGGTCCGGCGCACGCCGACGTCATAATCCTGTTTTAGTTCTGACGTCCTGAACGGCGTTTCACAAACGCTAATCGAACGTTTGTTACAAAATTGTTCATTAACACCACCAAGTGTATACAACATCAAACAGTCTCAATTTTTCGAAGTAATGTCCATCGGCCGCGATGCATTTGTGATGACGGGCTACCTATGACGAACAAACTTCCTAGATTCCAGTACCCTCCGCTGCCGCTCATCATCTTTCAAAATTCGTGGGACCCAGCGAGCACAAAGACGTCTCATATTTAGGTTGTCTTGTAAAATGGTCCTCACTGTGCCGTAGGACGCTCCCTCGGTCTCTACAATTTCTCGAATAGTCAAATTCCGGTCTTGCTCCACCGTGTTTTTAACGGACGTCACTAACTTGACGTCGATGATTGCTGGTCGGCCGCTCCTTTCATCGTCTTCGTAAGTCTTGGAAGCGTTATAACAGAGTTTTACGCAGAATTTAATTGCTGCCCTCGGCTCCACGTGTTCTGGTAACCCCATTTGTCGTTGAAGATTTCTCGTGAGACATTATGTATAAATTACCGTTGTTGGCGTGTTTCAAACGCAAATATCATATCCGGACGTCAACTGACGGATATGACGTCTTATCACCGAACGTTTAATTTTCGCGCGTTTTTAATCGTCCGTATAAAAGATATACGATGTTAAATAAAACCGTTAACAACACTTTAACTGCGTGCGCCAGACGACGGGA
>JAZAYU010000450.1:0-40325 GCA_038501625.1 Corbicula japonica
ACTCAAGATTGCAAATTGTCGGACCATCGTGTGTTCCATCTAGGGTGGTAATTTTTTATTACTTTAAAAGGTTAATCGAAACATGAACAATGCTGTAACGTGCAACCGAGCGGTTATGATTATGAACTACCTGATAACAGCTAACTCTGCTGTTTCAAACTAGAACTGACCATATATAATTTTCCTTGGGCCTTCTTTGACCGACTGATTATGAACAAATGATTTCTAAAATAATTATTTAAATGTTAAATCAACAATAATTATAAAGTAGGATTGACAGCTCTTGATTTCAAACTCAATTACAGAATACCACAGTTGTACAATCTACTTGAGCGACTATAAACAAAGGCTTCAGCAAGACGCTCAACTATATATATAAGACTATTAATCAATAGGTGGCTTATTTCATCCAACTCTCATCACAGTTGATGAGCTATATATGAGCTCAACTAAAATAACGATGTTCACCAACAGTTAGCCTCTCTCATCAAACTTACTACAGTTGATGGGCTATCTATGCTGTATATGACGTTTGGCGATGATCACACAATCTTAAGACTGCAACCCGGTATTTATTCGCTATCTTATCTAAACCCTCTCCTGAAAGCAATGCTTTCGCAGAGAACGCGGGAAATAGATTTTGTAGCCTTATTTACTGCAAAGTTACAGCCTTTTGATTACTTGTACTATCTCCGTGAAGATCTAGCAACATTCTAACTTAAAATCTAAGAACTTCACCTTATATACTACTGGACCGGAACTTAATTCTGATTGGTCCTACGAACAAAAACTTCGGCAATCTCCGTCTAATTCCGTAATTCAATGCAAACAACAATATGAGCGTCTACCTAACTATTAACGTTTATTTCTGGCTATCAGCATTAGAAACTATGAAAACAAATTATATTATAACGTAATCTCTTTCAAAATACTTACTGAGAAAGAGTATATATCTGTCTAACTTGAATATTATTGCTTGATAGACCAAATGCAAACTAACATTAAAGGGAAGTAACTTTGGTGATTTCAGCTAGGCTAAAACCCTGATCATACGGCGTTACAATGCTTTACCAATGTTTTAACTTCACAGATTGTTATTAATTTCTTCGCATCTAATTAGTACATTCTTTGAAACACGATGAGATAAATTCTGTTGTTTTTTTTGTTTTTAAGAAAAAAAACAACAACATTAAAATCCTTTTGTGCCGTTATAAACTAAAACATTTCAAAAGGTGCGGCTAAAACAAAAGTTACAAAATAAACCGTAGCATTTGTAAAGAAGAAATACCGGAATCGGCATGCCTTCAAGTTCAAATTGAAATAGCAGTATGTCGCGATAATCAGAATATCCCACTTGATGTGCTGTTCTAGATATTCTGAAATAAGTAGAACTTATTTTGCTGCCACTTCGTGGCATTCTTGAAACAGATTTAAATGCATTGAAAACATGATAATACTATTTTTAAAATCTGTACATTTTGAGGGATCCGAATAGTATCCGTAAAGACACCGTTGCTTTGTTGACGGTTCCTTAAAACATAGTGAATATGTATGTACAATTGTGCGTTCGATTGTGTGTTGAATGTACCTATTGTGTTTGTGGCTTTGTCATATGTTGAAATGTAAATTGATAAATGCGTGTTGTTTACCGGTTGGCCAAATCAAAAACTTGAAACTTAACTATGAGTTATAATCGTAGTACGGGATTCGTTCGATTTCCTTTACTCGGAATAGCGTAAGTTATTCCTGAGGAATTACTAAGGGACTTAAAAAAGCATGTAAATATTCGTGTGTAGCTTCACTTCATAATATCTATATGATATCAATCTATAATTCCCCAAAACATGGGACACACAGCAATTAAACGATGTTATGCTAAATTTCAGTTTGCCAATATACTGCATAATTCACATTAGTTATAATCATCAACTGTTTCTGTGTGACTGTTTATCATTCCGTCCGGCTAAATTGCTGAAAAAGAAAAAAAGCATTATTAATAGATTTATTTAATAGTATTTATTAAATTAAAACAAACGTTATGCTACAATATAAAGGATGTGTTTCATTAAATAGGCGATATTTATTATAAATAAATAAATACTTTTTGCAGTACATTTTATCGTCACGATTAATTTAAAAAATAATTAACTTAAAGATAAATTATTCTGTATGTGCTTTCGCATGCAACAATGTTGAGCTGATGGATGGGTTGGAGTTGTTTATACCAAAGCATCTTGTAATTGTTTGTTTATATAACCTGTTGGGACAAGTGTGTGGTTGGTGCACCCTAGAACCTGTTTTAAACCCTCAGTAGGGCTGTTTAAAAAAATGGCTGGAAAAGTGAAAAAAAATGTGATAAATTAAAGTTCATAAAAAATCCAAACTTGTTATTCTGTATTTTTTTGCTTAGTGAAACTGAGTACAGAACTGAAAAGACTTTTGAAATCGGTCAACTGGTTGCTGAGGTAGTGTCATTTGAAAAATAGCAAGTGAAGTGAAAAAAATGTAAAGAATTTAAGTTCATAAAAGGTCTAAACTGGTTTGTCCTTATGTTTGTACAGTCTTTACAGTGATCAAAATCAATCAAGTTATACTCATATGTGGCAAAATAAAAAACATTATGGAGCTTTATTAATTAAATAAATATAAAATATTAAATAAATCATAGATTTTTAATTTATGTGCTTAAAATACAAGTATTACTGTTTCTTATTTTTTAAATGTGTATTGCTGTTACAATACATGTTGGTGCATCAAATATAAGTGCTTTAGAACTTGTGGTATCGCATAAAGATAAAAAATTTATATTGTTGAGAAAGTGTGTCACACTCCTGACAACCATGTACTCAAAAATGTTTCACTAAGGCCATTCTTGTTTGTCACAAATTAACAAAACATGACATAGACTTCTAGGAAAAAGCATGCTCTTGTTTTCATGTAAAGGATATGTTGACAGAATATTGCAATATGTGCATAATGTCACACTCCTGACAAATTTAGCTGAAATTTTCTGAAGGGAGCTGCAGACAAATATAATTTCAATAGAGGTGATAATATTATAATTATTTCATCTAGAAACATAAAAGTTAATGATACACAAAACATTTATTATGTATTATTAATCTTTAAAGTCCTACAAATTTATAAAGCAATTATAAAACTATTGATTTTCTTAAGGTATATTCTAATTTACCACGCTTGACCTAATGGCATAAATTTTGATTTCTTTAAGTAAAATATGCTTTATTTTATCATTATTTGATACCTTATAAATGCACATTTTACTAAAACAACACTAAAACTAGGGTTTACTCAAGCTTTTTGTAAAATAATGGTCTGAACAAATGTGATTTTTGGAAAGTGTCACACTTTTTGTCACACATTTTTTACCCATTATTTTAGAATATTTTTAACGGAGGGTGCTATTTTGATGAAACTTTATAAATCTTTAAAGGGTATGATGTGACACCTCTGCAAAGTAGGAAAATGGAAGTAACTGTTTGTTGTACATTTTTATAACAGGAAAACCCAAACCAGCCGTTTTTGAAACAGCACAGTAGCAAATTATTTTGCCACTGACCGCTCCAAGGTGGTTGCTCCAAGGGTTCTCTCTTTCGGTAATTGCTTGAGGTGTCTTATTTGAATTTGACATACTTATAAACAAATGCTCTCTCTCCCTCTCTTCCTTTTCGCTTCGTAGGAAGGTTGTGTTTTGCGGGTGTAAACGCTAATTATTTCAAATATGATAGTTAGTATGATGGTTATATGATTGCAAGTTGCAAGGGGTTAAATAATAAACATAAAATATGTCTTCTTATCTGGTGTGAACATGTTCGACCTTATTTTTTTGTTAAGTTAATGTAACTTATGCATTGCCATTAGTTTGAATTACACTATGAGAACGCACACGTTTGTTTCCGTAACGCATACCATTTAACTTGAACTTACATAATATAAAAACAAAAATATATGGAATAAGCTTTTATGTTACTTTAACTGTTACAATGTGTCATTATACTGATATGGGTCGGTCAGAATACTGGCTTCTGTCAAGGCTGTCGCTCAATAAGGTTTTGAGAATACACAACATTCGACTAAATTACCGATTTATATAATCTAATTTTTTAAGCTTACGTAGAATGTCTGAAGGAGAATGCTTGATCGGTGACACAGCTCGAGTTCTTAACGGGTTGCATGCTAGTAGAGAAGCAGCATGGTAAGTGTCGACATCTTAAAATAACTGATACCTTGCAAACATTGATACTTTGCAAACGGAGACGAAAGCAATGATCATGCTAAATTCTCCTAAAATCCTATTTTCATTTCAAAACATGTTTCTTTTAAAAGATAAATCGATCGAATGAACTGTTCGTTTCAAATTTTTGTATCAATTTGCTTATTTGTCGGACAAGTAAACAAAATATTATAGCACATAGTAATGCTTTGAAGTGAAAATATGGTATATAGTAATAAATACCTGTTTTGTTTGATTCCTATGGTATATTGAATATAAACATCATAATGCAACACTTTCAAATTAGCTCTAAATAGTGTTGTGAAAGCTATGTACTTATAGCAATAACGATTATTAAGTCTGCATTGAACAGGAAAAAGGAATTCTACTAACGACATACTAAATTTGTTGGCAATAGGGATCTTTCAAACAAATGTTTAAATGTTTAGCATTTTTGCTTGTAGTAAAATGTCCTTCCAATTACTGTTTTGTATATCTTTGGTAATTGTTTTCATTACAGATAAATTATTTTTACAAATTTGCTTCGTATATCGCGATATTATTTCCTCAACAAATTACATACAAAAACAATCATATTTTTAAACCATTTAAATATTGTAACTATAAAAAATAAAAATTGTTTCCAGAAATTAAATAATGCAAATACATGTATTAATGAAATATAGGGTAGCAATAACTAAATATCAATACAATTACCCGTATACCTCGATCTCAATTTATTGCTAGCCTTTGCGCTGATATTTCAAGTACTTACAAAATTTGAAATAGCCATCACTGCCGCAACAAAAGGCGATACGCATTCCGGCGAAAGTGTAGGTTAGACCACACCAGCTCATAATAGTATTCGAAGTTGTATTATTGCCTGTGCCAACCTTAAAATTTAAACATAAACATGTAGCATGTATAAAGAAGCCAAAGGGTATTTTCAGGAAGCTCAATTCATTCTTTATGAAGGTTTATTGGGAACTCTTTTAAAAGAACCTAGAAGCTAGATTTGTTTCTTTTTTCCCCGTCATCCTGTTCTTACCTATTTGACTCCAGGTTCTCCGGTCTCGGTAAGATCATTGAGTACCCGTCTAGTTTGGCTGTGCGGGGAGGCTGTGTCTTCTGGATGTGGCCATTCCAGCGTTGCGTGTTTCTTTTTTGTAAAATTGCCGTCTTAAAGTTGCCATTGCTTTATTGTATATTCCGCAATAAGATAAATTAAATTGTCAGTTATGAGTGTCAAGACATTTTAAATAGAATAACAGAAATATCGAAAGTAGAGTCGAATTTAAAAAAAATCGAATTCGTAGGTACCAGTAAAATGTTCGAAATATAAACAGATCGAATCGAATGATCGAACTTTAACTAAGAGACATACAATGTCACAATATTATAAAAGTTGTACGAATAATTAAAATGTATCACTTAACGCATATTTTCCCGTGACACTGTCTAAATGTACGTATTGCCACAATAAAAAAAATAAAATGTATTACTTCTTCTTGCTGATTGGACTCCAGATACCCTGGTCTCTGTAAGTTGATAAAGTACCAACATGTACCCACTTTGTTTGAAAAAGCTATAATCTTTTTGGGTTTATTTGTTTGTGTGCTTTTGCATGCACAATTGTCGGTTTGTGGTTGATTTACCAATGCAAGATAGAAAAAAATGAAAAGGGGCAAGTGTGACGTTGGTGAACCCTATGATCTGATTGAATCATTAAAAGTTTTAAGTTCTCATGTGTGTTAATTGAAAGAGATGGGATTTTTTTTAATAATCTTAATTATAAACACATGCGCTATTTTCCTCCCTACATGTACGCTTAGACCGTATGAGACAACAAAAAGTAAAAAAAATGCCTATCAGGAATTGCCACACCCCAAAATCACAAAACAGCAGCCAGGAAGCAGAGCTAAAAAGAAGAGGAGAACTGACTTACCTCGACACAATTATTGCTCCATGATATCCAAAATGGACGATAAACATTGGCGTCCATAACATTGCCCTGAAAATTTGATATCCTGATTTCTCATGCATAAAACTTCAAATACGTCACAGCACGTGACTCAATAGATAAAACAATGTGCAGTCTTAGCGGGAAAAAACGAGAAAACCCGATCTTATTTTGAAGAAAAAACTTGATAAATACAACTCAAAGTTATCTTAGGTCGTTAGCTAAACGTCATTGCAGTCTTCATTATATGCAATTAGATTATAAATCATTGAATGATGCATCGAGACGGCCGTTTAGTTCATTTAATCATAAATGATACTTGTGCAAATGCGTTGACCTTTTTTTTTCACAATATAATTCATTTACACTGCATACATGTACCCGACATTGTTTGATACTCAATTTCTACTATCATTGGAAGCATAAACGATACTTGTGCAAATGAGTTGACCTTGTTTTTTCACAATATAATTCATTTACACTGCATGCATGTACCCGACATTGTTTGATACTCAATACTGCAATCATTGGAATTACTGAATGTTTATGACTGAATTATTAGCAACAAATGTCATAAGACATTTATTGGGTGCATAAATCGATATTTGTTCCTGTTTTTCTTTTTGGCCAGTATTGATTTGTTCACATCTTCAAAAATCACATTCACATTGAAAAAAAATCGAAGAAATTTAACAAATAACTGGAATACACCAATAAACATTTGTTATTGATGCTTAGCAAACTTTGAGTAGTATATATCGTGAACTGATATTAAAAATGAAACTGGAAACTTCCTTAGTGAAAAAAGATAGTGCCTCTAGTGAAGGTTCAGTAAGCACTGCAATATGCATACTATCATTTGAAATTGATTTTACTACACTGTATGTGAGTGACACTTAACTCAGAACTATACTGATAACTACATGCTTACGAATCATACCATCAAGATAGCAAAACCTGATGACACAGCATCCGAACACAGCACAATAATAGAGATAAAAGAGCGTTTGTTTAGAGTTTTAAAAATAAGACATGAGAAGCAACAGAATTGACAAAATCACATGTGCCACTGTTCTTCAATTCGGGTAAAGCTTGCCTTTGATCTAATAACAAAGTTTAACATAAAATTGCACTCTCTTACACTCTTATCTGGCTGTGTTTGGAGTATCTGTTTCGTCTCTTTATGGCTTTTCTTGACATCCATATTGAACTTTATCGATATAAAATCGTATGAAAGTAAACATACCAAATATTGAAAGTAAACATACCGAATATGGAAAGTAAACATACCGAATATGGAAAGTAAACATACCGAATGTGGAAAGTAAACATACCGAATATGGAAAGTAAACATACCGAATATGGAAAGTAAACATACCGAATATGGAAAGTAAACATACCGAATATGGAAAGTAAACATACCGAATATGGAAAGTAAACACACCGAATATGGAAAGTAAACATACCGAATATTGAAAGTAAACATACCGAATATGAAGACATATCAGCGCCGTTTACACGAATTACAGATTGTTTGTTAAACCATCCTCCTATCACAATTTCGACAACATAATTGTAGTACACATTTCTGTCGTATTGCAACAGAACATGGGCGTCATGTCTTCCTAAAATTTAAACAAAAGGTTGATTAATTTTATATGAAAGTACCCATTTAGTATAATCTCATTTAGTCTAGGCAGAACTGTTACGATATGGTTGCTAGTGCTTTGTTGTAATAACTCTTGCGTCGTCGGAATTGCAGGGCTAGAATCTGTCGCCGTGACGGTGCGGATTCGCTTCCAGGTAGATACAATATACTTTGTAGCGCTATTAGTATGGCAATCGTAAAAAGTCTCCCAGTACATACAATCTAATTGTTATCAGTAGAAAAAGCCGTTACCGATGTCGTGCAGCGATGATAAATTATATCTGAGCTATCTGATCAACCTTTTGGGGGGTAGTTGTTCCGGTTTGGTTAATTGATTGCGTTGTCGGAATGTCAGGGCTAGGCGCTGTCGCCTTGGCAGTGCAGGTTCGATCCCAGGTAGATGCAATATCATTTGTAGGACAATCCATCTTGACTTAAAAACTTTCTTTCTCTGCACACTACAGACTTGTGTAATATGACATTAATATTTAAACACTGATAGAAAATCAAAAAGCAACTTCAGGCCCATTATTAACTATTTCGCAAACCTACCCTTTGCCTCGAATGTGATAGATGATAGGTTATCAATAACAATACCGTCATTGTGGAGATCAAACTGACTGTAAGACTTTGCATCTGGACAGTAATATTCTTTAACTGAAACAAATTGATATTGAATTATTATCATCACAATTATTTCAGGTCAGACAAAACGGTCATTAATTGGACTTAGTTTTTTACATTGTTCTTATTGTACATGTATGAGAATCCAGCATACTGAAGTTACGGCATCCTTTAATATGGTGGCAAAGAAAGTAACCTCCAGAAAATGTGGCTTGTCTTGTGTTGTTATGTCTATTGATTTGAAAATTGGTCCGATATTGAATCTTCTGTTGTTTGCCACAATGGAGTGTTGGTTCACAAAAATGTGCAAACAGGTAATTTTAAAACTATTTATTTGTTCCTTGAACATTTTCAACTTTCACTAGATTCGTTCAGCTAGGTTTATCGTAATGGTGTAAAATGCTACATGTTATAAATGTACATGTATGAGTCCCCCCCCAAAAAAAAAAACAACAACAAAACAAACAATTTAAATACAGTATTACTTGTCTTTGTTGCTGATGTAGTTGTAGTTGTTGGAGGTTCTGTTGTTGTAATTGGTTCTGGAGTAACTGACGCTGTCGTTGTTGTGGCTGTTGCTGAAATCATTTCACAAATCGGAGTCGGATCCCAATCACCAGTACTGTTGCAAGTAGCATGTGTTATCCCATTCCTTTCCTTGTAACCTTGTTCGCAGGAAACTCGTATTTTGGAACCGATGAAATGCATGTTCCCATATATTTTACCATTTGGCAAATCAAGCCGGCCGCATTCTAAACACAAAGAAAGATGAGTATTCATTATGTTTTAATTACCGGAAAATTGAAAAGAATATTTATTTAGGGTTCGAGGGTCTTCAAAAGTTCCCTTTTCGTCTTTTTCAATATCAAAGTACCGTTGTTTGTGCCGTGTGGCGGCTGTAAAAAGTCTAACCGTAAATTCAGTCAGTGCTGTTATCAATTACGTCCTTTGGAGGTCGTCGAGCACGATATTTATGTACAATGTTAATAGTACTTCTTAATTTACTTTTTGTTTTTAATATTTCGGCCAGTTTAAAGATGGGTGGTTTCAATATCCCAGCCAAAATAAATATGGATATTGTTCAATCACCCCCAAGGATATACTTCCTGCTTTTTAAATATTGCCTTAGGCGTTGTCTGTGATATGCAGGATTGATATCCAAAGATCCCCTCTCAAAAGTCTATTCTGTTTAGTTCCGCTGATTGTTTTCTCGTTAAGGGGAAACCCATACTTTTATCTGGGGACCATACGCCGCTGAATATGGAATGGTATTAATCTGAAAGTACCGCAGTGATGGTTCCATGTTCACCGCCATATGCATACCATCGTTTAGAATGGATCAAAATTGTACTGTTTATTGGTGTAAGTATTGAGTTGCGCTCAACCCGGGGCTAGGCGGCGTGGGTAGTAACAAGCATTTCCATTACTGCCCATGAACAGACTTAATCAAACCGAGCCTGCAATATTTTCATTTTTGTCGTGTTCGAGGGTCTTCAAAAGTTCCTTATATTTAATATACATATTTTTTTATCCATAATGGACCAAATAAAATCGTAAAGTATCATTAAGATGTTGACTTTCAAACATCTGACAATCATATATTGTTTTGAAACCAAACAAAACACTGCTACATCGAAAAAGCCTTTTTATCTCTGTTTTTTTTTCTTTGTAATTTATTTTTTTAATATTTCTACCTTTCAGCTCGCAGTATCCCGAAGCAAGATCACATACAAGCCCTACATGCGAGCAGTGACATTTGCCAGCCTGAAAATAAAAGGTTATTTCCTGCTTTTATACTTCGAACTTTAACTTTACAATTGCCTTTTTTCAACAAACATCGAATTTAATTTTAAAATTTAAACACGTTCCCTTTATACGAAGACCTATGATAATAATAGATATCATGTCTTGTCAGTGACATGCAAAAATGTTATGATATTCAATTTTATTCGATTGAGTTTGTTGTGGCTGGAAATTATAAAACATATTTGTACTATTATCAATTAATTCAGGTACATACTATGTATTATTATTACTATTATTATTATTATTATTATTATTATTATTATTATTATTATTATTATTTATCTTTTAATCGCACGGATATCAATTTGGTTTTATTTATTACAAGCACAAGATTCATTTTGAAAGCGATTGTCAGCGAGGATTAATTGTTTAATCTTTTAGAATGAATATTCGCAAAAAGTAATGTGCATAAGCCTTAAGAGTGTATCATTTATTCTATGTTTGAAATTTAGCATCATTATTAAAACAAATTGTTATGTTCAGGAATATTCAATGAAAAAAATATTGTGTGCTTGAAAGCAAATTATAAAAAAGATGAAAACAAAACATACAAATCCACCGAACATGAAAATATCAAACTACCACAGGCTTGGATTGAGCTAATTCATAAGCATTAATGAAAGTGTATTTTACTAGGCACATACCTTAAAGGCGTCTTCGCCTTGTAACCCGCACAAACAGGTCGAATCACTCTCTATTTAAAAAACAAACAACTAAAGCAGCGATGAGAAAAACTACATACACCTACTTTATCTACATCATTCTAGTATGGTATACGTTTGTAAACAACTTACATCGACTTCGGCTGTGTCCATGTCCTTTCGTTCTATAAAAGTACAGGATTTCTCATTCCCTTTGGTAATCAAAATATCGTCTTTATGAATTTCACGAAGCTTGAAACGCTTTCGGTAGCCTACAGATTTGCATGCCTGTCTCCGGACACAGGCGTCAACGCATTCAGCAACTGATAAGTCAATCAGCTTGATGGAGTTATCACTCGTTTCAACACACGTGTTTCTGTTTGTAACATTAAATTTCAAACTTTCAGCTATCAACATCTGTCTCCAATATATTAGAACTGGAAATGTTTCATATAGTTTGTACGTAGCCATTTTCTACGTTATGATAAGTTATATATATTTCTACTTGGTATATATTTCTCTCATTTCCTTTACAAATCAGGAAAACTTATAATTATCAACCTTTTTATGTTATTGGATGTAGGACAGGGAAAGATGTTTAGTTAAGCTCGTGGAAACCAAATATCCCAAAGTTGTCGTATTTTAATTTGTTCTGACCCTTCAATGAACGACTTAACATTCGCAAGCAACATTTTTGTAAAGAGGTCAAATCTAAAAATATTGCAGATATTTAAAGAAAAGTAATGAAACTTGGAATGAGATGTTTATTCCATAATCCAAAGGGCATTTCATTTATAGCAAATAACACTGCCTTAAATTTATTGATTTCAATCTCGTAGAATTTAAGCTCATGCTGTCATGTCTGTTGAAAGAATAAAATATATATTTAAAAAAAAACTGTTTAATTCGCTATAGTTGATTCTACATTTAATAACCTCGCACTTCCATGTGCTTTTATATTTTATTCAACACTAAACACAACGTATAAACACTTAGTTTAGTGAACAAAACACAAACACTATAATCACATTTATCAGTAATAAAGTAATTCATTTATTAGCTTTATTACACTCAGGTATTTCCTAAATGAATACAGTTATTTTTCCGAGTTCTAACAATTCTTTAGAATACTGCTATTATTTTAGAACCACTTTCAGAATACATGCACAAGTGTAAGTTCAATTCGCTTAAGATGTACACGTGAAGCTTATTCTTATTTGTTTACAATTTAGATTAATTAATTCTATTTTGTTACCAATGTTTGCGTTTTGAATCGCTCCTGGCGAGCTTAACAATTCATATTATAATAGAGATCAGTCATTGCGTCTTAGAACTTCTATTTTCGTAATCGAAGTTTAATACTTTCAAATCAAATAATTCAACTTGAGATGTTTTGCAATTTCACAAATGTATAGATTAATTAAATAAAATGCCATACAAATTTCCATGTTTTATTTGAACATGCTTATTAAAATAATAGTTCATGTTTATAAAGTTGAGTGTCAAGAACGGTGACAAATATTTGCGTTTAATTTCTTCTAGTTAATGTTGTAAAATGCAAACCTAACAATGTAACATTTTTTCGATTAGTTCTAATTAGTAATAAACACTTTTCTGATCGAGATGTATTTGTTTAAGGATTGAATCAAATATCGATGGTTTTCATTTGGGTATGGAAAACAGTTGGGTTTTTTAAAGTGTGTGAAGCCAGAAATTATGAGAAGAACTCGGTATATTACGGCTTTTTCAAAAGGCTGTTGACACAACAACGTTGACGACACAGAGAATGACGGCACGATTTTTCGCAGCAACTCGTAGCAAAACGTGCGTGCTCGGCGACGTCACACGTCAAAACATTGTACAAAGTCCAATAAATTACGAACGGCTCTACTATAGCCACGCCTTTCAAAATAATACGTCACACTGTTTACCAACATCAATTATGATCCCTTTGATGAATAAGACTTTATCGTAGAGGACGAAGTTGAAGTGTATATATTTGATATTCTTTTTCTCAAGTATTGATAGGATGTACTTATAAAAAAATAACATTAACTGTGGTTCAGATAGCTCAATAAGCTCAGTATGTAGCCTAATCATGGAATTAAATTGAAGATCCGATGATCAAGTTTCGTGTTATCTTTTACTGACGACGTGCATTGAAAAAACTGGCATTGACCTTTTTTAATCTTAGATGATATTGCCTCTACTGGCGAGCGAACCTGTACCTGCACTGCGACAGCGCCTAGCCATGCAATTGCGACAACGCTGCCTACTGTGCTTGACGGGACAACACCAAAACAATGTTGATTGGATAACCCTGATATACGTTACCATCACGGCATCACATCGATTACGAATTATTTTTACTGAAAACAGTACTCAGTCTGACTATATGTACGGAGTGCTTTTTTTACGGCCGCCACACTGCACAAATAGCGATACTGTGGATTTCAAATGATATTGCCTCTACTGGGGAGCGACAGAGTCTTAGATGCATGTAGAGAGTCTTATCTTAAATAACGTTTAAGACTATAAATCAGTGGTCATCGTGTTACAGTTTGTTAGCAAAATATTGTATGTTGATGATATTCAAAAATGCAACTTGAATACGCCTGTTCTTGTAAACCCGATAGGACAAATGCGTTCTTGGTGCTTTCTGATTAAAACTTTTAGTGACAAACATGTTTTGCATATTTCAATTTTTCTAAACATTACATAGCGATAACGCCTCGGGTTTTAAGTAAAACTGTGTTAATTGTGTATCGTTATTTTTTGAACGGATTACAATTAATAAACGTATGCATAAACGTAATTTTAAAATAAAATTAGTCATTTGATATGTTAAGCTTTCTTGCTTATCTTAATGTGAAGTTTCGTGATGTGTTTGTTTGACTCTTCAAAACAAAAGCTGAAATCGATGAAAAGGGAGCCACCGGACACGACAAATATTTAATATTGCAGGCTCGGTTTGGGCGAGCCTGTTCCCGAGCAATAATTGAAATGCATGTGTCTGCCGAAGCGGATTAGCCCCGGGATGATTGCATGTCAGGAATTGACTAGAACTGTTCCTAACACTAATTACTTGTAGCGAAAGTTTTTTTTGCTTTTTTATAAGTGAAATGACGTCTCTGAATGATGACAACCAAATGTACTATCAAGACAACTTGCACTTTTGGGTTCATATGAGAACCTGTTGGGTCAAGTACGCGGTTGGTGCATCCTAGAACCTGGATTGAACCTCCAGTGACATATTGTTTTGTTCCAAGGCGGTAACCCCTCGGGTTTTCACTTTCGTTAATTGGTTTGGCGTCTATTTTGAAACTGATTATTGTATAACAATGCTCTCTTCTCCTCTAAACTTTTTTGCACTGCGGCTGCCCTCATAAGGCTATTCACGACATGCATATTTCACATTTTCCCCTTGTTCAAATCTTCTAGCTTAATCAGTTATTACATATTTGTATATTCTAAATAGCAGTCTGAAAACAGAAAACATATAGTTTTAAATACAATCAATAAAACCGAGCCTGCAACATTTTCATATCTGTCGTGTTCGGTAGCTTTCAAGTTCCATATTCATCTATTTTAATGTTTACGACTTTAATGGTTGAAATTTTTTAAACATATGATCCGATTTAAAGAAGTAATAACAAACGGGTAAAGGAATGAATATGAATATTTTACGACCAACAGATTGAGAAGAAAAGAAAGAGATTTAAAGTGGTCGTGGGTATTGTCTACTTGAGTTGCTTTATAATTGTTGGATTTCCAAGAATTGTTCCGTTATTATTTTTTTAGAAAATTCGATAAATAGAAAAATTAGTTTTATACATATCGGTTAGATACAAAATGTAAACGATTTTAATTCTTTGTTTTTACAATTTCTTTAAAATTCGGCATTCAAATCCTAACAATACTTTGAAATATGTAAAGAAAGCAGAAAGAATGACCTTAAACCTTTTAGATGTCATATAATTAGTCCGTTTGACAAAGGCAGATAAAAGAACAACACTTCTTATATTCTCAATGTCCGAAAAATGTTTCAAAGTCAATTTAACAATCCAATTAATTAATGATCTGATCTATTTGACTAAACCTAACCTATCAAATAAATCAACTACTCTCCCTTTCTGTACCATGCACACAAGGGCAATTCAGTGAACACGAAATAATAAAATCAAGTTTTAATTGTGCAGAAAATTTACCGAATTACCTTTTAAGGGTAATGGTGGTATGAACTGATAATTAACCCTACACTAGAAACATGAGCCACATCACATTATCCCCAGGAGGGCCTAAGACAATACCCGTTGAGTGCAAAAAGTTGACCGAAGCAGATTTAATGATGTTTGGTGTCTTTTATTAAGGTCAAATGCCACGAAAACAAACGAAGAATGTAACTGTGTAGTGTCATTTATTAAGGTCAACTGTCACGGAAAAAAACCATCGAATGTAAATGTGTAACATAATTTGTCCATCTGCAGTAAAATAATAGAGGTAATTGGTCTTGCCTAATTAATTTTTATAAAGACACATTAATTAAGATATTGTTATAATTAAAAGAATTTATTATTGATTGTGAGCAATGTCAAACAAAATATGAAACATTTAAATGTGTTTTGAAAATAAGCCTCCGTAGAAGACCTATTTTAACTCGTTTCCTATGAAGAAAATCTAAAAAAGCAGTAGCGTTTTTCAACTAAAAAGTGAAATAAACTTAATTTGTTAAACAAGTTTGTAACGTTTTCGAGAAGATGAAACAACTGACAGTTGACCAATGATTATCCCCGCTGGCGGAACCGATAATCCAGCCACCTGCATGTCACTTACTGGTCATCCAACGATCTGAGACCAGGTGATGGCGCGATCACTATATGTTCCAGTTCGTCCGAAACTTGGTGAAAGGGGGATCAGTATATGTAACCGTTCCTCCGTGACCGGGTGACGGGGGATCAGTATATGTACCCGTTCCTCCGTGACCGGGTGACGGGGATCAGTATATGTACCCGTTCCTCCGTGACCTTGTGACGGGACGATGAGTATATGTACCCGATCCTCCATGACCGGTTGACGTGGAGATCAATATATGTACCCGTTCCTCCGTGACCTGGTGACGGCGCGATTAATATATGTACCCGTTCCCCCGTGACCGGGTGACGGGGCGATCAATATATGTACCCTTTCCTCCGTGATCGGGTGACGGGTCGATCAGTATAATATGTACCCGTTCTTCCGTGACCGAGTGACGGGGCGATCAATATATGAACCCGTTCCTCTGTGACAAGGTGACGGAGCGATCAATTTATGTACCCGTCACTCCCTCACCGGATGACAGGGCACTCAATATGTGTACCCGACCCACCGTGACCTGGTGACGGGGCGATAAATATATGATATCGTCCCTCCGTGACCGGAGCCATTAAAAAGAGATTTAGCTTAGTGAGGTGTTTATACGACATTTCTGGCTATTCGCTATAGCCGTAGAGGTTCGCTCCCAAGTAGGGGCAATCTCTTTTTTTCTTAACTAAGCGTTGATATTACTATAAATTTTTTCAGTTTAAAATAATTATTGTGATATGGAAAAGTGACTAATTTTACTCCGTTTTTGACCCATGATCAGTGGCCATTCTGTCAAGTCCATTGTTGTAATTCTTCTTATTTACATAAAGACCGTCCATTTTAAGTGTTACATTTCAGTTACTTAACTTATACGATAAGATACTTAATTTTATACGACATATATATTTTTAAATCTGTCCAAGCAGTCTAAAAGTAATAGCGCAGTGGGTCAGAAAACCTTGCCATAAAACCTTGTGAAAAGGAATGTATAACTTTACAGGCCTGCCAAAACTTCTTCATTAAAAATCCGGAGATTTTGTCTGAATATGTCAATGATGATGACGACGATGATGATGATGATGATGATGTTGTTGTTGTTTTAATGTTTTGTTTCTGCTGTTCACTATGACTTTGACTGTACAAAAATGATGATAATGATGATGATGATGATGATTTTCTGATAGTTTTATTTGCAATTATATTCTTCTAAAATTTTATAAATGATTTTTGCCGATTTTGTTAGAAATGGTTGAAGAACATGTTTTAAAATGACTTTTGTCTATTTTTACCATTCATTTTTAACTGTTAAGACCTGTTTTTGACAAGATTAGAATGAACATGCAGTGAAAAAGATAAGGCAGGTGAAATATCGGGGCGCTTGTTTAGTTTATTACACGCGGTTATTGTATAGTTGTGCCAGAGGCATTGAAACTGCATGAAACTGACCACGACCTCGTTATCTCGTTATCTAGTAATAAACAGGAAATGTGCGACTGCAGTAGAATAACTTACGTTTATTGTACAACTTTTTAATGAGGTTAAATTAATCTATATTTTTTGCAATTTCATAGAAATCCGGAGATTTTGACTATAAATCCGGAGATCCGGAGAAGTAACTTAAAATCCTGAGATTCCGGACAAAATCCGGAGATTTGGCAGACCTGACTTTAACATTATGACCTACGAGTGAACTATCTAACGTTTCTATTTTGTAGAATATTCCAAAAATCTATAAAACAAAAGACCATTCACTGCTCAACGCGTATCATCGGGGTATACAACTATTATTTCAAGTGCTGGATTTGTTTTCACGTAGCAATTCTTATTAGTTGTAAAACGGTTCGGTCCGCCTCCTTTAAATCAGGGAGGAGTTGTGAAAATTTAAATAGTTGTTACGTATAAAAACAACGTGGTCATATTTGTGGGGAAAAATAAGATGTGTCTTCAGCAGTAGTATTCACTGAGTTTTCATGTGACTTATCATAGATAGAGTGGCTGTACGTTTTGAACGTAAGTAACTGAATACTCAATCCTCGAAACGACGTCATAAAGCTGAGCAGACGACATTAATTATTACAATGTATGCAATGCGCGGTAAAAATACCATTTTAGTGTCAAAATGTGTAACAAAATCACTGTTACAGTTTAGTCATAAGAAAATTATAGAAATTTGTAATTTCTTTCTAAATATATTAACAAAAATGACAAAAAAATTACCGAAGGTACCTTTTCCCGTAGCATGACTCATTTTAGATAAATGTGGATGTCTTTAACAAGTGTCGTTGCCTATGTGTTCGTGTTTTACTACATGTAGATTGAAATTTAGATGTATTTAATATTATAACAAAAGCACATCGTTCAGTTGACATTTAACTGTCCATATTGTATGCTTTGATTCAGTATTGAAAATTATGAAATTGTTTGGTCGGAATCAAGTAAAGTTAGATGTATTAAATATGTTCAATTATATTTAATACAACGCAGGTTCTAACAAGGAATAACGGTCGTAACCAAGTAAAGTTAGATGTATTAAATATGATCAATTATACTTAATACAACGCAGGTTCTAACAAGGAATAACGGTCGTAACCAAGTAAAGTTAGATGTATTAAATATGATCAATTATATTTAATACAACGCAGGTTCTAACAAGGAATAACGGTCGTAACCAAGTTAAGTTAGATGTATTAAACAAGATCAATTATATTTAATACAACGCAGGTTCTAACAAGGAATAACGGTCGTAACCAAGTAAAGTTAGATGTATTAAATATGATCAATTATATTTAATACAACGCAGGTTCTAACAAGAAATAACGGTCGTAACCAAGTTAAGTTACATTGTAGATGTATTAAACAAGATCAGTTATATTTAATACAACGCAGGTTCTAACAAGGAATAACGGTCGTAACCAAGTAAAGTTAGATGTATTAAATATGATCATTTTTTAATACAACGATGGTTCTAACAAAGAATAACGGTCGTAACCAAGTTAAGTTAGATGTATTAAATATGATGAATTATATTTTATACAACGCAGGTTCTAACAAGGAATAACGGTCGTAACCAAGTGAAGTTAAATGTATTTAACAAGATCAATTATCTTTAATACAACGCAGGTTCTAACAAGGAATAATGATCGAAATTAAGTAGTTAGATGCATTTAATCTGCTACATTTAATATAACGCATATTCTAACAAGAAATTAAGTAAAGTTTAATTTATTAAATATCATCAGCTATATTTAATACAGGATCTAACAAGAAATTACCGTAGTAAACCTATTTGGAGATGTCAGCCATGAAGAAACAGGTTTGCGGTGTACCTGTACAACTGATAGATTCAGAGTTTTCGTCTATTCCTGGACCGATGATTAAAGAACAGATTAAGCTCAACAAAAAAGGGGTAATCTTTTTTAACTCAAAATATATTCCAGTGTATTTGATAAACGGTTCTTGATGAACACAATCCAACAATGACTTCACATAGGTTTTTTATAAAGTTAAAGTTTCAAAAGAGGAACATAAAAGTTAAACTCTCATGAAATATATGTAATACATATGTAACACATACTTATTGTTTTCTTAAATCCTTATGCAAATAATAAAAATACTTAAAATAATACTAATGAAAATAAATAATAATGATAATAATAATACTAGTAATAATACTAATTAATAATAATAATAATAATAATAATAAAATAATGATAATAATAATAATATTTATTATTATTATTATTATTATTATTATTATTATTATTATTATTATTATTATTATTATTATAAATAATAAGAATAATAATAATATTTTTTATAGTAATAATAATAATAATAATAATAATAATATAATAATAATAATAATAATAATAATAAGAGATGGTCCTATAACCATAGATTTGTGTACTTGTTTGAATCTACACGCCATTCTTTTTATTACAGGGAAACACAAGGCACTTTTCGCTCATTGATTTAGGTAAAATTATCAAGAAATATAAGCAATGGAAACAGTTTCTGCCAAGAATTACACCTTTCTACGGTACGGCAAAGTCCTAACGATGCTACATTGCCCGCTGTTTTAAGTTCAATAAGCAAAGTTAGGTCATCTCATTGAAATAGCTACGAAGGCACTGAGTATGAGATTTTTCACATTTTAAATTTAAACTAACTTAAGAGATTTTATATTCACAATAATATGATAACATTTGCTTAGATGTACCAAAGCAAATAAAAATGGACAAATATGGATATATTTATATATAGAGAGAAATAACGTTGCAAACCATGAATGTATTTTCTGTTATAAGCTGTGAAATGCAACTCAGACCTTCCAATACTGAAAGTTTTGAAAGATTGCGGTGCCTCATTTGACTGCGCCAGTCAGGTATGTTTATGCAACATTCATTACACCATGGTGGAAATATTATGGTTCTCGTGGTTTAGTTTTCGCGTATTTCGCAGTAGGAAAATTGCGCGAAATCAAACATAGCGCGAAATAAAACCATTGGATATCTAATCGTTTATTAAGAATTTTAATAAGTGCGCTAATTAATGCCCACGTAAAAATTTATTTAAGTTGCACCAAATTAAATCCAATTCTTTGGATGCCAGTTTTCTAAATGATTGTAAGCACTCAGTTGTCTGTCGTTTTGAATCTTGTTTTGCTAACAAATCAGATGGTATTTATCGCATGTTTTATCGAAAGTTTTAGAGCAATAATTATTTAATTATCAAGCGAGTAATGCCCCAGTATATCCTCAAAATTTGTAACAAAATCATCTTTTAGTTTTGAAAACAATATATAGTTGTAAGTTCATTTTAAGGTAACTAAAATGTCGCAAAATACAAAATGTACGACCACGTATGGCCAGCGAATTGCTCAATTATTCCGATATTCATGGTTATCTACCAATAACTATAGATTACGACCAGAACACAATTGACGATTACTAAGGTTACCCCCAGTATCTATAGTTATTGGTAAAAACCCTAGATATCGGGCATTAACCATATTTATTGTCAATAACTATGGTTATCTGACCGATAACTATGGATATCCCCGGAAACTATAGTTCCCGACCGAAAACGATCGCGGCGTTATCTGTGGTTACCGGGCGATATTACATCGATATTGCGATATGGATATCGGATGTTGTGCAATAGATATGGAGGATAACTATGGTGATCAGTCAAAAACTAGGGCTTTCGCCTATACTATGGTTATTGTTCGGTAAGCCTAGCAATCAACAATTATAAAAACATGGCTGTGAATATTGCTATTTCAGACTGAGATTGAAAAAATTCTGAGTCTCGGTATTTCTCCAAACCGAATTGTGTATGCAAATCCCTGTAAAGAACCCCGAATGTTAGCATATGCGAAAAACTACAGCGTTAAATTGATGACGTTCGACAACGAACTTGAACTACAGAAGACAGCCAACATTTACCCAGAAGCCGAGTAAATATAAACTAATATACAAAATGTACATTTGATCAAATAAAATAAGCACATAACGCAAGCTCGCCGCTGCTGTTTGATATTATCTAAATTTTCAATATACTAAACGCTTTGAAAACGCAACGCTTGAATGTATGGCCCGGGGTTAACACAATAATGACATAAACCGTAGGTTTAACTGTTAAACGCATATTGCTCGACGTTAAAAATTGACAAAAAATAAATTAAACCATGCCTTTTATTATTACATATATAATGCTTCTGATTTTGATGAATAGTAATTTCTAATCAACGGCCACGTTAAAAATTGTTTTGATCTGCACACAAGCCAGATCTCCATTTAAAATGATAGAGCCTCTAGCTTGGAGCGAACCCGCACCGTCACGGCGAAAGCGCCTAACCCTGCAATTCCGGAGACGCTACCAACTGAGCTAGCCGGGACAACCCCCCAAAACGTTTGATCGGATAGCCCTCATATACGTAACCATCACTGCATGACATCGGTAACTGGTTGTTTTACTGATAACAGTATTGACTATATGTATGGGGAGACTTTTTACGGCCGATACACTGAACAAATAACGCTACTGTGAATTTCAAATGATAGTGCCTCTAGCTGGTAGCGTCTCAAATTATTTGTTTTCCTTTTCAGACTTCTATACATATAGTGAGTGCATGATTACGTGGGAAGACTTGAATTCGGAAGTAAGTTTGGCTGCCCTCCTTCAGAGACGACATTCCTCTTACAAAAAGCTAGGGACCTATCACTAAAAGTGGTTGGTGTTAGGTAGAGTATTTGTCAATTTCTTACATGCTACATGTATCAGCATTTAATCTAAAGTATCAAATACGTGACATTTGCATATCAGAAATTGCTAAACTAAGAAAACATAGCCTTCCTAGGCAGCCAAAAAGTAGAGAGGAAAATAATGAGAGCATTAAAGATAAAAAATTCAAATAATACACCACAAAAAAAATAACGAAAAACAAAATCTTTGAGGTTACCGCTTTAGAACGGTCAATGAAAAAAACAAATTGCCACTGGGGAGTTTAAACCAGAGTTTAGGGAGCACCAACCTCACAATTCCCCTAAAAGGTTCTTATATAAACAAGCAAGTGCAAGTTGTCTTGGTGAGATAACTCCAACCCTCCCATTAACTCAACAATGTTGCATGCAAAAGCACACAAACATTTAAAACATAAAGAGCTTATAGCGTAGCAAAGTAGAAGGGCCAGTAGTCAATGAACTTGCCGGGACTAGATCCCCTGTAGTCAAATCAGCATGAACACGATGGCAGCGATAAAAGAAACAGATCAAGCTTGTACTTGTTTATTGGTGTAAATATTGAGTTGTGCTCAACCCGGGGCTAGACGGCGTGGGCAGTATTATGCATTTCCATTACTGCCCATGAACAGGCTCAATCAAACCGAGCCTGCAATGTTTTCATGTTTGTCATGTTCGATAGCCCTTAAAGTTCTGTTTTTATCTATTATTATAGGTTCTTTTTTATCTAAGGATCACAGAACTTCACATAAAGATATCTTTTAAAAAGCCAACAATATAAATCGAATGAAAAAAAGCAACAGGCATGAACTTTGAAAGTCATTGATTACGACAAATATCGTAATATTACAGGCTCACTTTAAATAAGCTCATTTATGAGAAGTAATGGTAGTATACCGCGACCCCGGATTTTGAACAACTGTTTATTCACACAAATGTAAGTATCGGGCGCAAGCTTGTGCTTGATTTTCAAGGCGAAATTGGCGTTATGCAATTCCTGGAGTGGCCCGGGCGGTTTTCAAGTTCGGCGGCGGACTGGCCGGATTTTGATTTCAAAGGTGACCAAGCGGCATAAAGATTTTTTTAACTTGCAGTTACAATGCTACGGGACCGGGTCGGCGACCGTTAAGAAAATTCAAACTGTTGTTGCGAAGGAAACCGACCGGTCGCCGCACTGTCACATTCTGTAATATGGCGGTGCCGGGCCTGTGAATGCGCTTCAGTCTCATCCTTTTAATCTGCTATACGTTGCCGTTGTGGTGGTATAAATGCCATTTTCAATTCTGCAAAATACTAACAATAATAATTTTGAAAAGTTAAATTTGAATCCTGAAAATATTTACTCACCAAAATTTCAATGCTTATAAAACTTTATACTTTGCACATTTGGGGCTGCGACCAGGGTGCCTCCACGGAGCCCGGCACATCTTAAAGGAAACCGTTAGATGACAGCCCGATTTTTCAAAACCGTCCTGTAACCGCTCGATATCCGTTCAGGCACCGCTAATTGACAGTACTGTTTCCTCTAGATGGTACAGGGCCCGCCAGGTTTTGTTTCTGCCCCCTTTCGCCCCCCACAATCGGCCAACCTTTTTCCAAACCGTCCTGTCACCGCTCGATTTCCGTTCAGGCACCGCTTATTGACAGTACTGTTTCCTCAAGATGGAACAGGGCCCGCCCGGTTTTGTTTGTGCCCCCTTTCGCCCCCCACAATCGGCCAACCCGTTACATCCAGTCACCACCCATCACTGTGCTGTGCCCACCCGGTGTAAAGATTTTTTTTTGCGGTCCCCGTCCGGCTTTAACATCGCCCAAAATCCCCCTGCACGCCAAAGAAATTATAACTTGAGATGAAAAGTGGCACCATTTCCTGGTAACGGCCCCTGCCCTGGCCCATTTCAGGAATTGTGACTGAAGTTTTACCGATTAAAGTCTATCGATTTCCCAAATACTTTTAGGAACATTTTTAATGAAAATACTGATTATGCCACTGACTGAGCTAGCCGGAACAACCAATAAAGGTCTTTTTGATGGCATTGATAAAAAATGTATGCATGACATCAGTAAAGATTATTTACCGATAACAGTATTGACTATTTGTACGGAGAGACTTTTTACGGCTGCCATAATGCACAAATAGCGCTACTATTAATTTCAAATGATATTGACTCTACTGGGGAGCAAACCCATACTGTTCGCCGACAGCGCCTAGCAAAGCAATTCCGCTTACGCTACCGACTGAGCTAACCGGGACATCTCCCCTTTTTTACGACCGCCACACTGCTCAAAAAGCGCTACATTGAATTTCAAATGACATTAGCTCTTCTGAGTTATATCTGAACTCGGTTATTTGAGTTTTGATTTCAGACGTTACTTTTGTAACGGATCAGCCGCGATTGCAATGCTGAATTAGGATTGATTGCCTAGTTTTGAATTTTCAGTTTTCACGTTGGAAGTGATTGTCACAACCCACAAGCATATTCTACAGCAATACAACAGGCAAGAACTGTGTTTGACAAAGCCACAGAAATGGGGTTTAAAATGTCAATACTGGATATCGGAGGTGGTTTCCCTGGTCAAAGAAATACTAGCACAACCTTTAAAGATGTAAGTTACTCCTTCATGCAATTACTGTTGACGCAGATCATAGGGTACAACAAACTAAAATTTATTATGGAAAGAAATTGATATTAAAGTATCCTGCTCTAAAATATAGTTTATATAATTTGAAAATTTTATAAATACAAGAACACTTTTAAAATTATGGTTTAAATGAGATTTCGTCTTTTACTTTTCCGCAACGGTGTACTCGTACTTTTTATAAATAATAAATTAACGCAGTGCACAGAACATATGGCTGTTAGAACCGAAATGAATATAATAAAGAAAGAAATATACATATCAGTTACACCGCTCCAGAGAGAAAACACAGCTCCCACATAGTCAAAAGGTAGAAAGGAAAAGGGAGCATGGTATAGAAAATGATCAATTTAAAAATAGACACCAAAAACAACGAAAATGAGAACACAAGGGGCCAGTGGTGCCTTGAAACGGTCATTGGTAAAACAATATGCCACTGGCAGGTTTAACCATGTTCTATGGTTCACCAACCTCACACTTGCCTCAACAAATTCTCATATTAACAAACATGTACAAGTTGTCTTAGCAAAAGAACTCCACTCAGCCATCAACTCGACAATTTGGCATGCAAAAGCACACAAACATTATACAACAAGCAAGTTACAGGACTAATTAGTTTTATAAAAGTGAAGTTAAATTCGTTTTAGTTTCTCACTTTTGTCTGCGATGTCTTTGAAATTAATCATTAACAAAAATGTTCTCCGCGTTTTTCGTAAAAAAGCGATTTGCTATTAACATAATATTTATATGCCTCGAAAAACCGTGACCGTTCCAAGTCAGTACCTCCTTTTCATTTTCGTCTATTGTTTGTTGTGTCGTATTTGAAATTGGTCAGTTAACACATGCTCTCTTTTCCTCTCTACATTTCGCCTGTGTAAAGAGGATGTATTTTCTGAGTGTTACATTCCCTGATATAATATTTCACATTTTTGTAATATTGCAGATATGTCACGTTATTAACACATTTCTGGAGAAGCATTTCCCACCACAGGATTGTGTCAGAGTTATTGCAGAACCTGGTAGATATTTTGTGGCATCTTCCGGAATCCTAGGAGTTAACATTATATCAAGAAGAGTTGTGCTCAAAGGGAAAGGTACAGACTTCTCAATGTTCACTTTATATATGTAATTATACACCCTTCCATTGTTAAACTGTAGTTATATATATAACGGGACATCTAGCCATCATTCACTAGGCATGTTTTATGAGACCCATCTAATTGTTAAATGGCAAGCCTTTAAAAACGCAATAAAGCTGTTTTGTCACTTTCACTGTTTACAAATCATCGATTAAAATAAGACTTAATTGCATGGTGTTTAAATGTTTCTTAATAAATGTGACAAGACAATCGTTTGTCATTGTTTAAAACACACAGTTGTAAATTCATAATAACAATTACAGTCGGGCCTCATTTGCAACACTTCAGTCAATACAGAAACAGCTGTTTTACAGTTACCGGTTTGCCTTTCTCATGTCTCATCTCCATTCTATTGGCCGTTCACTAAAATTACCGAAGTCTTTAAACATCTTTCAAAGCACAAATGTTTTCAAATACCGATGCACATATCGGAGCTTACAACCTTATAATTATACACCCTTCCATTGTTAAACTGTAGTTATATATATAACGGGACATCTAGCCATCATTCACTAGGCATGTTTTATGAGACCCGTCTAATTGTTAAATGGCAAGCCTTTAAAAACGCAATAAAGCTGTTTTGTCACTTTCACTGTTTACAAATCATCGATTAAAATAAGACTTAATTGCATGGTGTTTAAATGTTTCTTAATAAATGTGACAAGACAATCGTTTGTCATTGTTTAAAACAATGCAACAACAACAGTAGCGCTATTTGTGCAGTGTGGCGGCCGTAAACAGTCTCCCCGTACATTTAGTCAGTACTGTTATCAGTAAATTAACCCGTTACCGATGTCATGCAGTGATTGTTACGTATATCAGGGCTATCCGATCAACGTTTTTTTGGCGTTGTCCCGGTTAGCTCAGTTGGTTACGTCGCAGGAATTGCATGGCTAGGCGCTGTCGCCGTGACGGTGCGGGTTCGCTCCCAGCTAGAGACACTATCATTATAAAGTAGGCTGCTATCAGAATAACTGCTGAGTGTGGTAGGTGGTTTGTGGTGTTTTCTGGAATCGTTGTTTTTAGCTCGACTATTCGAAGAATAGGGGAGCTATCCTACTCGCCCCGGTGTCGGCGTCGGCGTCGGCGTCCGTTAAACAAAAAATGCACTTTGGTCCATTACTTGAAAACTACTTATGATATCAACTCGAAACTTGGAATATATATTCACCATCAAATTCTACATCATTACCAACAAGACCCATAACTCTGCTTCCAATATTCTTCAAGTTATGCCCCTTTTTCACTTAAATTTTGCGTTAAGGAAAATATGCACTTTGGTCCATAACTTATAAACTGCTTGAGATATCAACTTGAAACTTGGAATATATATTCACCATCAAATTCTACATCATTACCAACAAGACCCATAACTCTGCTGTCAATATATTTCAAGTTATGCCCCTTTTTTCTTATATTTTGTGTCAAGCAAAATATGCATTTTGCCTCTAACTTTAAAACTAATTGAGATATTGCCTTGAAACTTGAAATATATTTTCACCATCAAAATCTACATCATAACCAACAAGACCCATAACCCTTCTTCCAATATTTTTTCAAATTATGCCCCTTTTTCGCTTACATTTTGTGTTAAGCAAAATATACAGTCGGCCCTTAACTTCGTTATGAATGGAGGGATTTCAAAATAACTTGGCACAAATGTTCACCATGACAAGGCGGTGTGTCGCGTACAATACCCATGCCTGTAGGTCCAAAGTCAAGGTCACTGTTACTAAAAATAGAATTTTCTTGCAAAATCGTGTCCGCTCTGTAACTTTGTTATTTCTTATTGGGTTTTTAAATAACTTGGTATAATTGTTCACCATATCAAGACGGTGTGTCATGTACATGCCCAAGCCTGTATGTCAATGGTCAAGGTCACTGTTGCTAAAAATAGAATTTTCTTGTCTAGGCTGTTACTTTGTTATGAATGGAGGGATTTCAAAATATCTTGGCACAAATGTTCACCATGACAAGGCGGTGTGTCCGCACAATACCCATGCCTGTAGATCCAAGGTCAAGGTCACTGTTACTAAAAATAGTATTTTCTTGTCCAGGCTGTAACTTTGTTATGAATGGAAGGATTTCAAAATAATTTGACACAAATGTTCACCATGACAGGGCGGTGTGTCACGTACCATGCCCATGCCTGTAGGTCAAAGGTCAAGGTCACTGTTACTAAAAATAGAATTATCTTGTCCTGGCTGTTACTTTGTTATAAATGGAGGGATTTTAAAATAACTTTGCACAAATGTTCATGAAAAGGCAGTGTGTCCGCACAATACCCAAGCCTGAAGGTCCAAGGTCAAGGTCACTGTTACCAAAAACAGAATTTTCTTGTCCAGGCTGTAACTTCATTATAAATGGAGGGATTTCAAAAAAACTTGACACAAATGTTCACCATGAAAGGGCAGTGTATCGCGTATTATTCCCATCATTGCACTTGAGTGTCTGAAAATGATGCATAGCGGGGCATCCGTGTCCTATGGACACATTTCTAGTTTCACTTATATTTTCACTTAAGTGCACTTCATCGATAACTTTGCAAATACTTAAGGTATCAACTTCAAACTACCATTATATTTTGATTTCAGTTCTTTTTCTGTAACATTACTGAAGTGATTGATATTTGACTAAAAGTAAATGTCTCTAATAAAAAATTACTAACAAGTTTTCTAACAAATTCAGAAATATTTCATAGTTATTCCCCTATTCAGTTTAATATTTATGGTACACTTAGGAATTATTTCTGTTATTTGAAAAGAATTTCTCCCGTACCATTCACTTGTAAATATTTTTCCTGATTGCACATGAATGTATGGCCATAGTTGTTATTGTTTTAATCTTCAAATTGCATTTGTTTCAAATGATTCGAATAGTCGAGCATGCTGTCTCCTCTGACAGCTCTTGTTTACATTTTATTAAACCAAGTTGTGCTTAAACCTTTTTTTCAAAACATTTAACATATAATTTCAGATGCTTTAAATCTTAAAACACGCACTACTTTGTGATTTATCACGATATAGTGTAGGTATGTTATAAGTTTTTTATGAATCCTTTCACAATCACGAGTTTCTAATTGTCCTTGTGTAAAAAAGCTTTAAACGATTGTAAACATGTACTGTTATTTTTTTATATTTTCTTCTGGATTTCTGTGGAATGAAACTGTGTTCAATTGATAATCCTTCGTTTTGTTTTTGTTCTCAGATGGGGAACACATCGACAGGAGTGATAAAAAAGACGGCATTGCAAAAATTATTTATTACACAAATGATGGAGTCTTTGGTTCTTTTCTGGGTAATCCGATCCTTGGTGACAAACATGAACCTCAAGTATTAGGTTATTAGGTTATGGTATGTTAGTTTATTTGTAAGTGTTTTACATATGAAATACCGTGATTATCTGACGTGCCATGCCTCGAAATACAACATTGTTCGATATGTAAGCTTAAGCTGTTATTGCTTTCTATCTTAAAGTTCAAAATAATAAAATGTATAAGTTTGAAATAACATAATAATTATATAAGAAAATGACGTTTATTGATCTGAAGTGTCTGTCATCCATGAACTAAATAAAAATCAGTAATCTAAGAATATAAGAAAAATATTTCAAATACAACCAATTAATCGGATGTATCGTAGTTTAACGAGATATCGTATTAATTTTGATAAGATTTAGTAATAAAAAGTAATGCACGTTTATTTAACTTTTCAGTGCACAGACAACGTTCCTGTTTATGAGAGCGTGATATTCGGACCTTATCTCGCTGCTTGTGATGTTATCTCGGAATCTGTTCAACTTCCGATGCTTGAAGTTGGCGACTGGATGTATTTTCATAATATGGGAGCGTACTCTTGTGCTATGTCGACTTCATTTAATGGCATGGATAAGCCACGAAAATGTTATTTCTGCTCAGGAAAGATATGGTATGTCACTATTTGTTTTTATAATTTGATAATTTAAATTAAAGAGCAAGTCCTGAAAATACCGCATTGAAGGTTCCATGTTAACCGCAATACACTTACCCAAAGTTCTAATTGGTCATCAATTGTATATGTTTACAGTGTATGCTAGTTTCGTTTCTTCCCTATGTCAAGGGAGGTTGTGGAAAGAACGGCTTCGTCTTGAAATCAATTATCTAATGTCTTTTAATCTTTATTGAAATATTTCTTAAACGAATTCAATACCATTTACTTTACAAAATTAGAACAGTCTTTAATTCAAAGGGAGATATTTTGAAGGGGATTCATTTAAACAAATGTGCTGTTGGTTAATAAGGTTTTATGTTTTTCCTACTTATGAGGGGCCCCTTTTGTTTTAATAAATTAAGAGCAAATTTCTGTTTTCCTGACCTTTTTATGCAAGAAATGCATTTTAGCAAAATAAAGGATAACTCTCGCCAGACTGTTCCAAAGTCAATTATTACAAGATAAAAGCTTAAGTTGAAGTCTGTTGTTTGCATATGATCACAAATAAAGAGTGAATTGCATGTCTTTCTAATAATTTAAATAATACGGACAAAAAGTGGCCAATTAGAACTTTGAATGAGTGTATGCACACCATCGTTTTAAATGGATCAAAATTGTACAGTTTATTGTTGTCAACACGTAGCTAGACGGCGTGGGCAGCAAGCCTGCAATATTTTCATATTTGTCGTGTTCCGTAACTTTCAAAGTTCTGTTTTCATCTTTTTAAAGGCTGATTTTTAAATCAAAGTTGGTTAATCTTGATGCTGGTTAACGTAAATAACTTGTTTTTTGTATGAAGCACACGATTGAATGACAGAGCCGTTTAGAAAATAAATATCTCATTAGTTTGGTGCTTAAAATAGTTCTACAATGTTCCAGTGATAAGAAGCTAGTGGTTGTGCTCTTGAATTTCGATTGTTGCAGCCTTACTTTCATCTCCCCTATTTCTGTTAGCTAACCTAGTCCTCTCTAAACTGTGGTCTAATAATCGCGACATCATTTGAAAAAAACAAATAATTGCCCATACCATGTGATGTTATATAGTTATTTGGTTTCTTGACAGGGAATGTGAGGATATATTGCCGGTCTGAGTGTCATATTACCCGAGCCGCAGGCGAGGGATAATATGGCACCCAGACCGGCAATACATCCTCACATACCCTTTCAAGGAACCAAATAATTGTTTTATTATACTGCAATGGCTTTTTCAGACAAAATTTATAAGAAAAATAGATTTTTCATTTATTTCACTTATTTAATGCCTAACGGCTTAATTCCCCTCTGAGAACCTCAATAATTACATGTCTGACGTCATTAATTTACCTTTATGACGTCACTACTATAGAAATTAAATGGACTATCGATTTGATACTTATTTACAAAATTTGAGAATAATCTGATCGTTTTCAACGTTAAAAACATAACACAAATATTTTATGTAACAATTTTTATTAACCTCTAAGCAAACCGCTATATAATTTACAAAATCGGCTTCAAATTATGCATTTTCACGGAAATTCAAAACAAAATGGCGGACGACAGCAAAAGCTGAGAGGCCAGAGAGGGAAATTAAGGCACGTGCGTTCATATCTACGGTCGATCCGTAAATACGGATATATATCAACGGCAAATTATCCAATCAAATTCAAGCAAATTTCTTTGCAGTATAATAAATTTTATTTCTGTCGAGTAAAGAATCTGTTTATAATTTATATATAATATTGAAACTGACTATTTTAAAACAATGCCATGTATGTGTATCAGAATATGTCATCGTTGATCTCTTATATTTCAGGTACGGCTTGTATCCAGAAAAAGTACATTGCACATGTAGCTTTGTGCAACCTATGAATTTCATAAAGCACGACGAGGTTTTTGGAAAGAAAACGATGACGGATATATAGAAGACAAAATATTTTTATATCAATAATTGTACAATTGGCAAATTTCTATGCCACTGACCTTTCTAGGACAATATCCCCAAGAAATCTGAGTAAAGCTAGATGAACAATATCAATTCAAAATTCCTATATAATATCCCCTTTAAAATAACATAGGCTAAAAATTACAATGGCTACAAGTAAGAAAAAATCATAGAAAATTGGGTAGAAACTATTTGAGGGCAAAATGGGTTTTAAATATGGTAATACATCTACATCTACATCTACATTTGACGACCCAACAATCGATCACCGATTATGACTGGTCGGCGCTGTCAGAGAGACAGTTGTTATAGAAAAATGAGTATGATACAATGTTACAGTGTTAAAGTTAAAAAGATAAAAGGACAGTATGCTACAGTTAAAACAGGATAGGACAGAATATATAATATATGTCCACTTTGTTCAGAAGCACCAGAAACGATTTATCACTTGTTTTAGGAAAGTGCTATTTTCTAACAATTGGAACAATATTCGAATACGGCTATGCTCCAATAATCTCTTTAAGTTAAGTATTTTTCTTTCTAATAAAAATGCAAAATGTTGAACCAATAACAAAGTTGGGCGAGTGTAGTGACTATCCTATCTTGCTATGAAAAAACAATATATTTTCCATGATATTTTTTTACAAATCACAACATAAATCGACAAAAGCATACACAGTTTCCGTTACCGTTATTACAGTAACAAGTCTCAAAGTATTAAAGAAACCGTCTTGTTGTATGTTGATTGATCTGGTAAATGTCCAACTGTTTCTCTAAAATGCTGCAAGAGAAAAAAAATGATTTCAATCAAAATCACATGCAAACAACGTTTTCAAAATTACACTGGTTACTTACTCGCATACACTTTACTTCCGGACAGTTTTCAAATGGGATCTTTTGTATTCTTTTTTTCTTTAAATCTAATTTTGATTGAGGCAGTCTTATATTTATTTTTAAACATACATAGATTCGAAATAATTCAGTTTTATTATTTCTTATACGTTATGTCATATGACTAGCTATGGAGTGGTTTTAATTCGTTAGGTCTTGATGTCGCACAAGTGCAGAAACGTGCAATACGCTAAAATTAAACCCCCGCCAAATGTAAGTTTAATGAAATCACGACAAGCTGTTAGACTACATTTTTATATTATACATGTACGAACACTGCAGTACAAGGTGATCGGATGGCTAATTGTTACACTAAGTTGTTTAACTCTTCCACGTTATAACTTCAAAGATCCTTGTTCATCTATTTAATTATAAGGGTAGCTTTGTTTGTGCCGTGTGGCGGTCGTGAAGGTATCTACATTCAGTCAATGTTGTTATTAATTGTATATCCCTTAACGACCTTCTAGCACGATACAAATATTTGTATAAATAAATATTTGTATAAATAATTATGTGTATAAATAATATTTGTATAAATAAATATTTGTATAAATAAATATTTGTAAAAATAAATATTTGTTTAAATAAATATTAGTTGCGCCCAACCCGGGAAGGGCTGCGTGATCAGTAATGTGCTCTTCCATTACTGCATACATTAAGGAAAGGGTTAAACTATTTTTGTAAAGTAAACTCATCAACACATCAACAAATACCTTGGTCTGGTAGCCAAACAACAGGGCATCATGTTGTCGTTCTTAAGGTCAACGGCCACTTAAAAATGAAGCAGGGCCGTGATTTGCTCATTTTGTCTAGGAACAATACAGCGTATAACTTTTATACGAGCTGTTGCCTGATAAGTAGATATTATAAACTTTTAAAAGTTAACTTAAAATGAAGGAATATGTATTAATTGACCGAAATAAATCCTATTTTGTATTTTAAAAGCCGGTTTTGTCTAAAATTTTGAGTTAATCAAACAGGTTCAATCAAACCGAGCCTATAATATCTAGATGTGTGTAGGGTTCAGTGGCTTACTAAGATTCTTTCCATCTATTCAATACTTACACACGGCTTGAACAAAACTGCACACATTTAAAGAACGCTCTTTCTATTGCCAACTCTAAAGGTGACCTAAACGACATATACTTACGTTAGTTAAAATATCCGTCACTTTTTCAACTCAAACAGGTGACTAAACGATATATAATTACGTTATTTAAAATATCCGTCACTTTTCCAACTCTAACAGGTGACTTAAACGATATATTCTTACGTAATTTAAAATATCCTTCACTTTTCCAACTCTTACAGGTGACTTAAACGATATACACTTACGTAATTTAAAATATCCGTCACTTGTCCAGCCAAAACTTATACGCATGTTACTGATGTTGAAAGTTAAACCGCACCACTCCATAAACATATTTAGACCAACACTGTGTCCTCTTCCGACCTAAAATGTCAATGATTATATCTCAAATTGAATCGTATTCAACCACTATTACCTATACACCGATCTAACGCCGAAATCTTCTGTTTTTGAAGCGTCGTCTCATTCATTCACATAAGCAGCCATGGTGTTTTCGTATTTGGCAATATTTGAACCAATATAAAAAGCTGTGGCAAACAATCACAATGAGCAATATTCAAATGTTTTCATAAAATGATGGCTTGATACAAGAATCAAATATTGATGGAGACAGATTGATATGTATAAATGTCTTTCAGCTTGAGAAGTTATCTATCGCTGTTATAACCAGCAACAATTTGCGCATATTATCCAAAACAAGTCTCTATTTCAGCCAATCAGATGCTTGAAATTTGAAACTGGTCTCCAAATTAAGTTTTAATATCTTGGGCACTAAAACGGCGTACAACATATTCTTATTGATAATTATGGTTTCAAACAAATAATCAAATAGAGCATATTTCTAGTGTTTTCATATGAGTCATTTTGTTGTTGTTGTTTGTTTTTTCGTTATTTTTTCTGTTTTCTTTTCTACCAGTCTTATCATCCCATGACCTTTTTAAAGATTTCCAGTGTTAGCTGATATAAAAATGAAATATGCATATCAGAAACACTCAGAAACGAAATCTCTCACACAGCCAAAATGGAGAGAAGGGGTTGTGCAATGATCAGTTAAGAATCTATGGATGGCAACGAGTACCCGAGTAACCGTGTACTCGATCGATCGTCCGAGTATCGAATACCAAATCTACTACCCGAGTAATCGGATATTTTTGTCCATTTGTTTTGATTTAAATTCTTTTATATAACAGCTTCCAATTGTGTTTGATCATTTCCACGTGATCAAGTTGTAGGTTTCTACAACTTTTTCAGATTTTTTTTATTTCAACAAAGTTTCAAGAAATAGCGTCTTTAACAAAAATTTGTTAAAGCTTGTACTATGAAACTGCATACACTATGTCACTATTTCACTTGATCATCGGAGTTTAACAAATCTTTGTTAAACTATTCCCTTCACTTAACAGAGATGTTTAAAGAAAATCGGCCGAATTGTTAACAATAATTTGTTAAACATCTCTGTTCGCTATTACTGAATCTACCGCCAGTCATAGGAGTTTAACAAATCTTTGTTAAAGCTTATACTATTCTCTTCACATGACAGAGTTGTGGAAAGAAAATCGACCGAACAGTTAACAATAATTTGTTAACATCTCTGTTCGCTGTTACTGAATCTACCGTCAGTCTGATTTCAGAGCATAACAAATATTTGTTAACGATTATATGAGAATCGTCAGTTGGCAAAAATATTCAATGGGGATCGGCTGGTTATCAATGTTTTAAAAATATTTGGTTAGATGTTTAATTTTTAAAATATAATCATTCTGATTTCAAAAACAACCGAATCTTTTATATAAAAAATAAGAATATATCGGTGTTTTTAGTTTTTAAAGATGGGGAGTGAACATCAAAGTGATGCATATTTCCCGTCAACATATTTGTCAAAAAAGCTCAAGTACTGAGTGAATAAATCTTGAATAAACAACTAATAAAGCATTTATAGAAAACATTATTAATTTGACCGGTTTTAATCCTTTGCAAATATACTGTGATTAATGTTTTTTGCTGATGATGATACAATTTCAAGAAAGATATAATATAAATTATATTTTTCGCTTATCAAACTCCGGATCATATTAGTAATTCAGTAATTGTATCATACATCCATATTAATCAAATCAAGTCCCCATGAACAAAATCAAAATAGCTAGTAAAACTGTATACTAATTTTTATTAACAACATTTTATTCAGTACTTTTCAAATAATAATAATAAGTAATTTAATATCATCTTTTCAAAGCATGCATTTAATTTATATACTTTAACATTATTTATTTTATTATTTCTCAATATTTTACTTTATAAATCTGGTGTACAATTACTCAAGATTGGGTATTTTACTATGAACACACAGTTACTTAAATGTCTTTAAATGTCATAAACACATACATTTTGTAAACCGTTTATGTTTCGCTTTTTCGAACAACTCAACCAACAACTCGCAGAAGTCTTGTTTTAATATACTCATGTATTATGATTTATAGCGTTGGTAACTAGGCACTTTGACTTTTCCATTTTTAAACAGTATGTAAAATCCGAAATCTAGAAATGATTGGTGTAGATTCCTGGAAAATAATAGAGACAATTTCACAGCATGAACGTTGATACCAATTTGCTCTTTCACATCTGCTTGTATTGATTCAACTATTCCGTGATTCCAGCTTCAGTAGTGATGACTAATGTACCTAAAATTAAATATAAAAATACATGAAAGTTAGCAAAAGATGAAATACAACAAGCCACAGAAAAAAAGTTTAGAAATGTAAGATGATCACTTTTATAATAATAACCTATAATAACCTATAAAAATGAGCAAAATCAAGAGAATCTGACGGATTTATGTCTTGAAATGGTCTGTGTAAAATAATTTTTCGCTGGGTCTGTTTAATTAGGTGTTATTGTGCACCAATCTCACCCATGTCCATACAGGCTTTCTTTGAACAAACAAGTACAAGATGTTCATCATTGAGATAACCCTAATAAACTATTGTTATGTATTCTTGTTGTAATGGTCTAAATAAATTGTGAATAAATTGGCGATGACTGTTCGGGTTCATATTTGTTGAATTAGCCGCTTAACAAATGTGTTTGTTTTAATCATGCAAACTTGTATCGCTTTGCATGACTTCAGAGGTTGACGCTTTTGTTATTTTATTTATCCTTCTGTAAGGAATTTCAGATGGTCGCTCCAGCCTATGCGAATTTTAGCTCGTCTTAATTTGACTCTTATTTCGCAAACAAAAATGACATTATTGGCAACAAAATAGAAAAAACCTTTTAAAGCACGTCACGGTTGACAGAAAAATGGTTAAACATGTGTAACTAAGTAACGATCGGCACCAAAACCAGGGATTTTTTTCAAGATTGAGATGTATATTTTTACAAGATTGATATCTACTGAATTCAAAAAAATCAGTTAAGACCGATATTTACGGTCTTTAAAATTGCGACATATAAAAAGAAAAGTACGTATGATCCATGCGTATTATCTGTTGAAACAAACTACCGTAGTAATGTTTCTATCTTTATATTTTAGGCTTTGTTCCATTAGTGTTTTTTTTTGTAAAATGAAATACTGTCAGAAAGTGGCATATCTTTTTCTAAGATGAGATTCCCAGAAACGTGAAAGCCCTCCTCAAGAAAAACACGTATTTAGAGTACATGCTTATACAAGCTTGTAGTAAAATAAACGCAGACTTATGAATCATTTAATAAAAGGTAGATATAGCGTTAGTATATAGTTACTTGCAATAAAATTATGGAGTAAAACGATTTCACAGTCAGATGATAGAGCAGCGCGCGTAATCAACACAATGTGTTACACAAAACATAAAATGATCAATGAGTTGTAAATAGATAAACAAATAACAGTCCATGCTTTCTTATCTGACCATCAGGATATAGCTACTGAATGGAGTATTATTAATCAAGTTAAATCGTTTTAGTTTAGACAGATCGATATGTGTATAAGAATTGTAACTTAGAAAATAAATATAAAATGAGAAAAAATACAAAAAACAACGTTTTAACAAATTAAGCTTACTGTACTTTCTAAACGTTCTCATAATTAAACAACCAACATGTTTTCATTTAAGATAGTGTACACTTTTTTAACCACAATTTATTAAGCAAGGGTGCAGAGGAGGAGCAGACAAAGACCTTTATTTTTTCATAGTGCAATTTAAGCTAAAAACGTAGCATTGTGTCACATGTGTATTCTAAGCGTCTTGGAAGTATAACGTTAACACTATTTCAACATTCTAATTGAAGAGTTTTACGGATAGGTGTACAATCTCGTATTGTGATGTTTGACGAATAACAGATTTATGTTTCCTTTATTTCTTGTCATGATGAGGAACTTAAAGTGTTTATGTTCACATGATTTTTCCAAAATCACAAAGATTTGTTACTTTTCTACTGTTTTGTTCTTGCAGAAAATGATATAACTTAAATTGCCAATTAAAACACCAATTTTACAGGAATTGTTATTAATCACTAATGAAAAAAGAGCGTGTTTTAGGAGGGGGGTGATTTGCAATACTTTTTTTGATGATCTTAACTAATCTATTAATCCGTTGAAAATAAATTGCAAGTGTCATAGTGTTTGAGATATTTATGCCTGTCTGTATCACTTCTTCGGTTTTTTTATGTATATGTCAAATAGAAAGTCACAACAAAACAAATGTGATTTCTTGAAATAATTGTCTTTGACAGATGAGTAAATTTGGTGAATTCGTTTCATTCAACTAGTACACCTCACTTTGTAATATGATACACCATTAAGCTTCAGCTGGGCAATTATATGACTCCTGGGGTGAAGTGAAAGGCCGAGTTTGTCAGTTACACGCAGCTTTACAGCATTTAATTTTACATTTATCTGCCATGTTATCTCATTGTAATAATCTCTACTCAGCTCAAATTAGCAGCAGTTTCATGCGCTGTCCCATGAGATTATAAATGGCCATTTTGTAACCTAGGAGAACATTTTCTGGTTTTGATTTCAACCTAAGTTGAAGTATAGTAACTGTTGAGTTTAATCATAATGTCATGTTGTAACTGGTTAACCAGCAGATAAGAAAGCGGCAGAAGATTCGGGGATATTGAATCATTTTTGTAAAGATGTCTTCTTTTCTAACTAATACTATACTATTTTGCATAACATGAACTTTACTTTCTCTTAGAGATTATAAAGATAAGTCATTCGGACAAAAAGGAAATTACATGTACATGTCAGTAATCATAATCTACAATTAAGGTAGCTTGCAGAGTTTCAACCTGGGTATTAGCTATAAATCAGTTTTCGGCTTCAAACCGATACAGGGAACTTAACTACAAATTTTTATAAATGTTGTCGCATTGCATCAAGCAATCATAATTAGAATCCGAAGAAAATGACATGTTAAATGTTGCAAAAAATTGAATGGCTAGTCTAGCGACAAGCAGGATTTTTCAAAAGAAATGTCACTGATGAAAATGATGTAACAGTTCGATAATTTGAATATATCCACTGAAGTTGTTTCGGTGAATGTCATTAGGTCGCCACAATTTTCACGATCTAATTGTGTTCCACTCTTCATCAATAATAGCACCAGATCATAAATCGAAAACACTGCAACTATATAAGTAACAAATGTCAGGCATATTTGGACATGTCAGCCTGTATGTGACAATTGTCCGCTTTCCAACACTTGCCTCCATATATACGCCTTTACGGCTAGGCTAACAGTGTAGATACAGAACAGCCGGCACAAGCGTGCTGTATAATCAGGATTTGCACTGTTCGCGTTTTGATTAATTAGCTTATTTTGACCGAAAAGCGAACAGTGCAGATATTAATCAGACGGCACGATTGTGCGGACTGTTTTGGATCCACACTGGCCGACGCTCGTTAAAAAACGCGTCTCGGAAAGGGTTAAACGTTATTAACGGCATTTTCAAATGGATGAGAATTGGAAATGTCAATGATCATTTTGAAAACGACACCAAGTGATATTTATGTAACGTTTAACTGTCAATGTAACAAGTCATAAGTAACACCCCAACTAACGGACACTGTCAGACAGGTATTTTAAAAGCTGGATAAACTATGTTGCTCATTATTATTTGTACATGTGAGAGTGTAAAAAATGTGTGGTTTTGTCATTTCAAGCAAAATCGATTCGGGCGAGAGAAGGAACTTGCACGATCTTGAATATGCAACATCCTCTCTTCGAATATCGGAATTTAGCACATGTCATGTAAAACATGTACAAATGATGTAGAATATTGTAACAATTGTTTGAGGAACGCGTTCTATCTAAAGAATACTTTAATGTCTACCAATGTGTTGGACAATTTCTCGCTTTTATAGAACAAACATATCAGAGACCTTTACCTCGCGCTGTTTAATAATGATTTATGATTTATTATAAAGACCCTGACACGTCATTGCAACAATATACTTTTAAAGAATTTTAAGCACATTATTTACTTTTTAAAATAAAAGCATTCTATAAACAAACCAATTGTTTACAGCGATACATATTAAACGATAACAAAAGAACATCGTTATGAGTTATAAATATAAATGTAAGCGGAATACTTACCTATCAGTGTTGATACGAAATGTTGACCTGTTCTGTATATGCTTCAACTTATTTTCGTGTTCTTCATTCTCATATCTAAAACGTAAATTTATATA
>JAZAYU010000450.1:40825-342154 GCA_038501625.1 Corbicula japonica
AATACATCACAACTTAGGGCAATGCCAATGCCTTAAAAATTTCATTTAGTAAATAAAAGAGGCACAACAAATGTTTTGTGTCAATTAAAGTATGAAAATTGTTGGGTTAGCAAAATTATATTTATTCTTATATTATTATAACTTTTCTTTTCTTGTATTTCTCTGTATTAATTCCACTTTCAAAGTAATTACACAGCGGACTCTGTGAAAGGCTATTTGATCTTGGTTTTATGTATAACAATGTGTAACAGGAGTCAGCATTATGTTAATGTAATCATATATTAATGAAGTGTCCAACCTAATAAATCAGATAAAGGGGCTCTTTATATTCATTTCATTAGTACAGCCCTTAACAGACACTCTTTCCCCCACTGTTATCTGTCAACTCTATTTAGACTTTGTAATGCATGTAAGGCATCCATCTGATCTGAATCCACACACTTTGAATCTTGATCCAGTGATTTCAATTGATACAGATTCTTGCATCTTAATGCAAACAAATGTGATTTTTTTCCTCTATTGATCCCACCTAATTTTGAGCTTGGTGTCATTTTGATGCACACAAATTTTTAAAAGTGGTTTACTTTTGCAAGAATGAGTATAAGTATTGAGGAAATTGCATTTTTAATATTGAAGTTAACACTTACTTACTCTTGCAAATTAATTATAAGTAATACATGTGTAAGTATCACTTAATACATGATATGACTTGTGAAGATCAGGTTTTGACCCATTGAAAATTCTCAACAGAGGTCAAATGACCCCTGGTTTTCAAAAGCAACTGAAATCCCTGCTTGATCAGAAAGTACATGTATCTAAAAGATATAAACATGAACAGACTCTGACCAGCCTCCACTGATATGCAAGTTGATATGGTCTAACCTTGTCACACATGAAATAAAAGCTGTATCCATGTAGGCCCCTTAATACTACTTATGCATAATAATTTTTGTCTACTTACATGGAAAAAGTAGACATAAAACATGTAATACTTGTGTTTTGCACAGAAAATCCATTTCTAACTTTAATTCTTAACTCCATATAATATGCACCTCAAGTTTATGGCATGGGCAGTGTAGAATTAGATCACCCTGCATCTCTGTACTGTTTGATCAGGATCGGCACTGTTCAATTTAGATTCATAAGGTTTTTTTCTAATCAAGATGTGACCAATGTAAGTCCTGATCAGATGGCACAAATATTTAGTCTGATCCAGATCAACACTAGATGCACATGCGATAAAAGGCATATATATGGCATAAAGGGGCTCTATATCAATCATTTTAGTGATGCTCTTAGAATGACATGAACAGTCTTTCTTAATGAATATTATCATCTTCAACTAAAATCTATTTCAGTAATTACTCTACTTCATAAAGCTGTTTCAGTTACTAACTAAGTTAATGCAGATAATATATTCCTAGTCAGAAATATTAACACTTTATATGCCATTTAACTCAAAAATTATTTTATTAGAAGATATAATTCAGGGACACTAGATGCAGATTTTTTGCATTTTGATGCAAGCATATTTATTTTTTTTTCAAATTTACCCCCCCCCCCCACCATTTTGAGTTTGTGGTCATTGATGTTGGAGAATTAAGAAAAGTGGTCCATTTTTGCAATAATAGTGATTAATATTGTGCACATGTCTATTGCATTTTAACCCTTTACTTTTGGCTGATTGTGAATCCACTAAAATGAGATAAAAATGACTTTTCAGATTTAGCACATAGAGGAATCCCTGGTTAAGAATTATATTTTCTTTTAAATATGTTTTTTTCTTCACAAATTTATCACAACCAATGAGCCGGTGACTGTTCTTTGCTTGTTAAAAGAGTCTTTTAAGCAGGGATTTCAATAGCTTTTGAAAACCAGGGGTTGTTTGACCCCTGTTGAGATTTTTAAGGGGTCATAATCAAATAGTTTCTATCATATCTTGAGTTGATTGAACTTAAACTACTTATAAAAATGCTTTTACTTCATTTAAATATAATTATGTTCATTGGTCAAATAAGTATAAACTTCATAATTAAAATGCAGTAGACACAATACATTGTATTTATCTTTATTCTTGCAAAATTTGACCATGTTTCCAAGATTCTCATGAATCAAAATGATCCCAAGCTCAGAATAAGGTGGAGTCAAATGTGGAAAAAAACTTCAAAATACAAGAATCTGCATACAGATCTATTGATAATTGAAACCCATGAGGTGGGAAATCAAGTCAGTGGTTAATTTGCAAGTTTATTCTACACTGATTGTCATAAATTTGTCTTGTAACTGAGATTGTTACCTAGCGAAAACTAGGTAATTTAAAAATAAAAAATACCGGTTACCCTATGTGGTCTTTGATAAATCAAATAAATTTTAACAATTTTTGAGCAACAAAAGCTTTTCCAAAATTAAAGATGCTGCATTATTTGATGTCATATCTGGGACCTGCTAAATATAAATATATCTGGGTGGTCTTAAAGCTTGGCCGTTTGTCTCTGACTGCAGGCCTTATAGTCTGCATGTCCTGTCTGTTTAGTTCATTAATCTAGCCAAATCACCTGGCCATATCGTCTGTATATCATTGAAACTTAGGAAGCTAATTTCAGCTTTTCTTGCAAACAAATACAACTGTTTACCTTGTAAAGACCTGTAAACCTGGGTGGTGTAACTGCCGGTGTGATACAGAACATTGTTTTCCAAAGTGCTTGAAGTCGAAGTGTCTATCTTTACATCCTCACCAGAAAATGTTGACTGTTTCACTGCGCATGTCTGTATTTCATCAGACAAGCAGACAGTAGTAAACCAATTTTGTCTGGCGATTATAGTCGCCAGAGAATCCTTAACGAGCTTCAGTTATCTTTCCTTGAGGTTTAAAATAGGCTGTATATTCCCCACGTTTACAAGTACATCCTGCTGGAGATTAACAACAAGTTATTGTAATACAATGAACTTGGAGTCATATTACAAGATGCATGCTTACCATTATCCCAACAGGGTTGCTGATAGCAATTTGATGCCACTTTATTATCGGCCACTGATTTATGGTCACACATATTTTTTTGGAATGTTTATTATATACTGAGATATCTTAAACCGTCGAGTTGCACAAATGCTGCACAATGTTTGCCATATCATGTCGTTCAGTGCGCTGTTGTAAACACCTTCTAGTTGCTGGTTTAATAAAGTATAAGCTGTACCTCTCCTTTTTATCACAAATAGTGCATAATTTATTTACTCTTTATCCATGTCAAGTTTTATCATGAATTATTGGAGAGAAAATTTTAAAATAGATACAGAAAGCAAGTATGACGTCATCCAGCAACCAATCAGAGACCTCTAGTTTTTGGTTTACAACAGTCGTTTATTTTCTGATAACGACGGAGAAAGAGTCTACAGAAAATGTAAACAATAATCAGATGTGTGTTCATCTGTTCATGCAGCTAATTTATACAAATCATCAAAATGCAAAATATGCCAATCTTTTTAAGTAAAGTTGATTGCACATTTATGCATACAATGACTGCACACATGCAATCTTGGGATACAGCTGAAGCAGTTTCAAAACTCTTCCTGACCTTTCGGAAATTACAGTGTCTGTAATAAAAAATGTTTTGTCCATGTCTGTGTTTATTTGTAATCCTTCCAGGATTTCGCGTACTATCTCCCATGTAAATTCGTAAAAACACATTTGGCATCATTTTCATGATTTTCACAATTAAAATTCGCACAAAACATAAGCTAGACAGCCTATAGGGCGCCCTATTTGTTGAAACAAAATCTTCGAAAATGTTCAATGTTTTAGGTAAACACAATCGAGGGGAGATCACTGGAGGTGTGTGTAGTTTGGGCTAAACCCCGTACGTGTTACGTAACAAAACGTAAAACTATCGACACGTTATATATTTTTGCATCGTGTCTGCGTTCAGAATATACGTTGAACGCGTTCAGAATATGAGAATATTGCCATTTGACGTTGCATAGAATCCCCGAAAACAACCGAATAACCGAAAAAGACCGAATAAGACCGAAAAAGGGACCGAATGTGATTAAAAATTGAATTTATACATAAATTATACATTACATTGGCATTTATTTAAAAAGTGGTATTTGGTACAAAAATAATGTTTTTCGGTTCACTTTTCGGCCTTTTTCGGTTGTTTTCGGTCTTAGTCGGTGTTTTTGGTCGTTTTCGGTGATTCTATTCACCCGCTATTTGACGTCATTGTGATTGTCTTACTCATACGCAGTTTATTTGATCATATATATCGATAATATCAGTACGCCTTTGTTGCTTTCGTTGAGTAAGCGTTTTATTGATTATTCTTTAAAAGCAATCAATTTAAATGATCGTTAACAACTGATTTTCTATGATTGCTTTTGGAACTCTTTTCTGACGTCTACCGGAAGCTGCTTCGACTTTTTCATTTGAGCGCACCTGCTGAAAGGTCTGTGATTTCGGATCTTCATTTCTATAGCCAACGGTAAACCGCTGGCGAATAATCGAAGATGGGGTCAGCGGAACGATAAGTATCGGATGGAGTCTATTAAGACGTTTCTATAGAAATTTGAAACCGAATCGAACGCAGTCTACTTTGAAGTACCTTTCTAGCCATGTGCATGTGCAGTTGAAAATAGATCGATATGTTTTGTTTATTTTAACACATAGAAAGTTCTACTGTAATAAATCACTGGGGAATTTGGATTTTCATAGCTTCTTATTGACTATAAATGTAGGGGGACTTAGCAGTCATTAATTTAATGTTCTACAGTAACTTAAATCCTGTTTCCACGTCCGTAGTCTTATACAATACATACTTGAGATGTCACATAATGACTTTTTTCAAATTGACTTTTTTTCCAGTCTGCATTCATCATTCGTTGATTTCATACACATGTATATTTGAATGTTACATATAATCGTATGTTGTGTATTTTAATGTCATCTTATAATAAGTATCTCTTAGGATACTTCATGTTTTTGTAATGTGAATTATAACAAATACATACATAAGTACTTGCTGTATTACTAGCGTGCACGAAAGGTTTTGTAAATATATGAGACTGTTATAAAATCTTAAACTTTAAAATTTTAACGTTTTTGAACTCTTACCAAAATCAAAGCTATAAATTCAATTCTTTAAGTGCTAATATAAAATACTTAAAGGAGCATATTTATTCGCACCCCTAAATCACGAAAATGTATATTCACATATATCATTGCTTTAAACAGTCTTTTTTAACAAAAGTAGAAGTAACTGTGGTATGGCAGGAGTTGATCTATTATGTCATTGAAGAGGACATGAAAGCAATACTGCCCCATAAAAATGCAAGGGTGCTATAAGTAATGATGCTTATTTCGGCTTATTAAGGACTGAACATGTGTACGTCAATTTAAACATGGGGCGGACACCCATTTTCCCTATCCGAATCCGCCTATTAGTGGATCGCAAAAAGTATAACCCACGTCTTGTGTGATATTTCTTTGCAAGGGTCGAAAAAATAGGGTCACTATTAAATAATTAGATATCTTAACGCAGTTCAGCTAAGAAATCTATTTAAATCTCAAATCACTGTATGCATATAGTATAAATGTATGTGGACAGGGCAACCTTAAATATGATAATGCAACCTACCGGCCTCTAACTTATAAACGCATACTCTTTAAAAAGTTGCCCGATAATTCAATCAGTGTTATCGATTACGCTCTTTGACGGCTGTTGAGCACGATACTTGTTGGGGCAAGTGTGAGGTTGGTGCACCCTAGAACCTGGTTTAAACCCCCAGTGGCAAATTGTTTTGCCACTGACCGTTCCAAGGCGGTAATCTCTCGGATCCTCACTTTCGTTCATTGTTTGTGGCGTCCATTTTGAAACAAATTATTGTAATACCATGCTCTCTTTTCCTCTCTCTGTTTGTCTTTGTGGGGAGGCTGTTTCTGCTGGATGTGGCCATTCATGATATGCATATTTCACTTTTTTCAAAGTTCCCTTTTTTATCTGTCGTATGTTATTATTTTATTTTTCTCTTCTAACGATAATCCACAGTGAGAAAAAATCAATTTCAAAGCCTCGTATATATTGAATGACGTTAGCTTATTACTTGTTTAACGTTGAGACGTCAACTAATAAATATTTTGTGGTAGTATAGCAAACAGTCTTTGAGTTGTTAAAATCATCTAAGAACAGTCTACATCGCACAAAAGATGAAACACTGTTCAGGATACTAATTTAAACATTTTCGAAATCATATATAGTTCACTGCATTTTACTTCTTCATGTTAACGATTATCTGGCAAAGAAAATAGTACATGCACCTTATAGGATCGTCTTCATAACCCCTTGTTATCACTTTTCTGTTCTTCAAGTTGCTCTCTTAGTTTGTTTTGTTCCATTTCCAGGAGGAGCAGCTTCTGCAACATTTTATGATCGTAGTCAAATCTCGAAGTGCACACAGGCTCGTCACTGTCCAGACCCGAGCTGCCGGAAATCACCATAATCACTAAACAGAATATCATAATGTCCATCTTCAAAAATTCAAATTATAAAGTTACTAAATTCAAACTATTGCAAATTTGCTTTAGACACTCACCCCCTTCCTACACGTCTTGAACGAACTTACCTACTATCAGGTTAGGCAGTTGGTTTTAATATCATATCTTTTACATTTACACTTCAACTTCGTCCTCTACCATAAAGTCTTATTCATCAAACGGATCATAATTTCTGTTGGTAAACAGTGTGACATTTTATTTTCAAAGGCGTGGCTAAAGCAGAGCCGTTTATAATTTATTGGTCGTTGCAATGTTTTGACGTGTGACGTCGCACGTTTGTCTGCCAATTTTTTTTATTTTAAAACATAATTAGCCTTTAGATACACCTAAATGAAAGAAACAACGTTGTTTAGCTGGTTGAAATGTCTCTTTTCGACCCTGGCCCCAGTATAATGAAAAAACACCGAGTTTGATTTTAAACACTAAGTAATATTTGTTTTAGATTCTGATGATAACCACTTTAAGAAATTGACTTCGGTTTTAAGAATAAGATGTTTATAATATTTCTTGAATGTGTTAAAATGCAGATTAAAAATTTTTGTTGTCTCAGACTGTATATTCTGATTAAAACTTTCCCAAAACTGTTTGAGTAACAGTTCAAATATCTGAGTTTAAACTAAAACATTTATTTCAGAATATCAATATCTCATCATGACTTTTATTGATTTTTTTTATATTTCCATGACTATTGGCAAGGTGTTTCTTATGTTTGTAAAATGACTAAAGTGAATAAGCAATAATTACTTAGAATATGAATAACATTTAGTGAGTATGAGTTTTTAGATTTTTCGTGACATTGGGGTCTCATAATAGGTTATTTCCTGGCTTGAAGAGATAATTGTTATGACACGAATAATTTTGTAGTTGTACAAGAACTAAATTTTGCTATAAATCTTTGTATAGTGCTTTCTAATCTTGCTTTTTATGCGTTTTATTCATTTTTTGCAACAAATTTATACATTTTAAGTTCTTGTCCTGTTTTTCCTTAAAAGTTAATATTGTTTACATATAATTTAGATGTTTTTGAATTGTTCTGATTTTGTGCTTTAAACAGTCTAGAAGTTATGTATTAAAATCCTGATAATTAGTCATTGACATGGGTTACATACTAACGCTAGTATACGTAAACTTATTTGCAGTAATGAGAATATTTATCTCCTGTTTAAGCTCTTTTCAGAGATACCAACTTTATGATGCAATCTTACATTTGATAAACCTATCAGCTCTCCTTTTAGATCATATTCATAAAGTTGGTATCTCTGAAAGAGCTTAAACGGGAGATATTTAATAACCAAATCGCTTCCAGCGGACACATATATCAGCTCTCATTTTAGATCATATTTTATGCGTGTTCCGTGGACTAACAATACTGCGCTCCAAGAGTGCCATAAAGGTGTGGTAACCGCGGATCACAGCAGATGCACTCCAATTGCATTAAGAAAGCTGTTCAAACCATTGACAAGTCAGCTGCACATTTTACGGATCAAACCAAGCGCACTATACTCGGATCAATTAGGCTTCTCTTACCAAGCATAAAACCGACTGCGGGAACCGATGATCAAACCAGGTGCACTGTCTGCGGATCAAGCAAATAAAAAAATCGCTCTCCATGCTTCAAACCAAAAGCGCTCAATGGTCGCGATACAAATGCTTTGAGTGCGAAACAGACACAGCTTATTTTCTATATAGATATTTTGGTGATATATCACATTAAACGCTGTTCCCATGAACCAATAAGCTGCACTTACAACCGGATCAAACAATCTACTTCTCCGCCGAACAATGTAGTTGCGCACTGTGCTTGTCTCATAGAAAATCATGCGACCCTTTGATTTGCAGTCCTGCGTTCACGAAGAGCATTTAACTATAAATGACGTAAGCAAAACAAGCATCTATTTGTATAGTTCATCAGCAAACATGCAATGCGCAGTAGGAATATTTATGGCAAAAGTTTGTTGCAATAATTATAACAGATCGGTATTATAAATATAATAATCAAATCCAATCTTCATTTAACTCTAAGTGCGCTCATCTATACACTTAAAGCCGCTTTCACAAATTAAATTAAGCTTTTACGATGCTAGGCAATACAGTGTCATATTATTTATATTTAACACATTATGGACTAAGGTATAAAAAGGAAACAAGAATTCAGCATTTCTCAATGTGATGTTCGTATGATGTCTCAGTGTTTTACATAATGAATGATGATATTTACAAACAATTGGTAGAAGAAGAATATCCAATGTTAATCAAGTATAATATTTATGTTCTTAACTTATGACAAAATACATTCAAAACTTTTTTTAAAACTGGACATATGAGGCCTTTTAAATAACTTTTTACTTGCCTCGGGTTTTATAGTTAAATATGCCAATAGGCCCAATACTAGTGCGCGAAAAGGCAAGCTTGAATGTGCCAGATACCCTCAGGTGTCTGTGAATTTAAACTAACGTTAGAATCATAAAAGTCAATGTGATTAAATCACTCCAATGTTTTGTTTTTATACACTACCGTAAGTAGAGGCCTTTTATTTTATGCTTTTCAGTGAATTATAGAATTTTTCCGGTGAAATAAAAGTGGTATTTCACTGTTTTCAAACAGTGGAATATCATTTTTATCTTCACTGTTTTTTTTTCACGTTGGTACCCAAACGAATATAACAAACCAAATGAGAACGTTTAGAAAATGGGCTCAAATTTGTTTATTTGACGTCATGACGTCACGTCATAAGCAAGCGGTTTTGGCGCCATTTCTTGCAACTTTTCTGTCAAATTCGAGCACATTTTACTCTAAAAGCATAAAATAAAAAGAAAATTTGTTTTTACCAGTGACAGATAGAAATATATTTCACTCATGAACTCCGGAATTATGTATTTTTCAATAATATATGAATTTCGGAGCTCACTCGGTGAAATATATTTCTATATTACACTGGTTAAAACAAATATCCTCTATATATTCAATATTTCAAACAACTCGTTTATAAAAAAGGGTAAAACAATTCCAAGCACGATTAAAATTCATCAGGGTAATTATACAAACAACTAATTTATCAAGGACAATATTTTATTAATGATAGTGTGACTGATACAAACACTATACAAGCCAGATTTACATGTATCCAGTTCTTGCGTAACTACTTAAGGATTGAATCGATAGTTGATGGTTTCCATTTGGGTATGAAAAACAGTTGGGTTGTTTAAAGTGTGTGAAGCCCGAAGGGCTTCACGCGTACTTTAAACAATCCAACTGTTTTTCATACCCAAATGGGAACCCACAAATATTGATTCAGTCCTTATATTTACACTCATTAATAATCTCATTAATACACAAATAACTAGAATAATAATATTACGGCTTTTTCGAATGGCTGTTGGAACAGCTACGTTGTCGACAAAGTGAATGACGGCACGCTTTCGTAGCAACTCGTGGCAAAACGTGCGTGCAAGGCGACGTCACACGTCAAAACGTCGTGCAACGTCCAATAAACGTTGTGAACGGTTCTATTGTAGCCACGCCTTTAAAATAATACGTCACACAGTTTACCATCAGAACTTATGATTCGTTAGATGAATAAGACTTCACCGTAGAGGATGAAGTTGATGTGTAAATATTAAGTTATGAGTGCTCCTTACATTTTGTCCTACAGCTATTAAGACTTATGTAATGAAGTATAATGAATAGACATTTGAGACAACTGAAGGTAAGCTTTGCTTAGCAGAAAACTATTAAAACTAGGGATATCGGTACCACAAAAAATATTTGGCTTATTTTATGGCCGATACATAGATTTAATTACAAATATACAAACGCAGTTTAAAATCTTTACTGCAAAAAGGTAATTGTCAACGTGTTTTGTTAGATTTATTAAAAAACGCAGTATTATTAATTTCAACTCATTATTCGTAAAAACCATCTGCAAATTCATAATGATAGACTACCAACATGATATATTGCACGTTTTACTTTCTTTGTGATTGAATCGACTACAGTATTTGCATGTTTACTTCTTCTTTATTTCGACGGTGGCAGGTGATTGAGAGTTAATAAAGGTTTCATTGTCATTGGAAATTTTGTAAAAGAACGTACAAGCTCGACATGCTGTTTTATTCCTGTTATCGTACTCTTTCGGATTAAGATATCAGTAAGGTCAGTAAGTTCATTGATTGCCCGCCACTGGTTCTTAAGTTTTATGTGTATGTGATTTTGTATGCAACTATGTCGAGATGATGGGTTAGTGGGAACTTATCTGAACCTGTTGGGGCTTGTGTAAGGTTGGGGCATCACTGAAACATGTTTAAATTTCGGCGGCAAATAGTTCTCTTTGACTGATTGTTTTTTATATTTTAGTTGTTTAGTTGAGTTGAACTTTGCGTTTAACTGAAAGATATGAAGCGGTATTTCTATCGCTTTCATCATGATCTGAAAGAATTTGGTTTACTTCAAACGCGCCAACTGTTTTTCTTTTCTGATAAATGGAATAAAATATCGATTCATTTTTTTATTAACACTTATTAGAATAAGACACCACAAACAAATAACGAAAAAGAGAACCTGACGGGTTACCGCCATGGAGCGGACAGTATAAAAACTACTTGCCACTGGGGATTAAGACAAAGTTCTAGCCTTCACTAACTGTCGCCGTACTGGTTCGATGATTCCCATTGTGGGCTTACAATCATTAATGTACATTCCCTATCCTTTCCTCACTGCATTTTGGCTGAGTAGGGAGGCTTTGTTTTCTGAGTTTGGCTTTTCCTGATATGAATACCTCACTTCTTCATAACTATACTCCGTTCTTACCAATTATAGAAAAACTGCGTGATATCACGGCTTTTTGAACGTCTGTCGGAACAGCTACATTGGCGACAACGTGATGGCGAAACATTTCAGGCCTGCCAAAACTATTTTTATAATAAAAGTATTTGATGTTGAACTTCGTTGTTGTTGCCGCTGAAGGTGATGATTATAATGATTAAACAAAAATGGCTAGATAATTTACATATCAGTTATAAATTGTGTTTTTCTTTATAACGATAATTCTTCAAACAATTTAGAGTAAATTGTGAGTCATAAATACATGATTTTGAAGTGAGAAATAATGGAATCGTAATTCTTTCGAATATGGAGCTTTAAAATGTCTCTTTAATTTTATTCGTTGCTTAACCTATTGAAAAGTCAAAATGACCATGGGCCAAAAGAAATGAACGGGAGTGCGATATCAAGGTCCGAGTTTAGTTTTATGACACTATTGTGTACATGTGTGCCAGAGGCATAGTTTCACTGAACTAGTTTTAAATAAACAGGAAATTTTGGAGTCTGAGGTAGAACAACTTCGCGCATATGCGATTATAAATATCATGCATGAGTGTAAGGTGAAGGTGAAGATTGAAAAATCAATCCCCGAGGGTTAACTGTTTTGCGGGGACGAGGCTGTGCCGAGTTCCGGCTAAAACAGTTCACCCGAGGTGACAGATTTTTCTATCTTTACCGAATGTCTCATGCAAGATACCTTTTCTTGCATACCTTTTATTATTCATAACATTTTGTATAACATTTTAGAAGACAAAACACTGTGCACGGCATTTGTTGTAGTTTAGTTTTTTAACTGTTTGGTAAATCTTTTTTAAAATTATTCATATTATAAATCCATGCTATGTTTCCTTATCTACTTAAACGTTGATAAATACGCTCTGTTTTCTGAAGTTGGCTTGTGAATATTGCATTCCTATTTCACTTTGAAATTGTTCGCATGTTCTTTTAAACGATGTCAAAATTTACAATACATAATACATTTAAAGAGGACCTATGTTTTACTTCAAAGTAATCACACTATTCAAATTGTTGTTTAAAAACATAAAAGAAGCCAAATATAATGTTAATGGCAAACATGGTTAACATCCAAACGAAATAAACAATTGGTAATATGTTAAATTAGTTGTCTTGCTTTACAAGATAGAGGCGATAAACTTTGGAATAGGTTTACAAAAACGAGTCACTTTCTTGATTGTTACACGGCTTTTACTTGGAACAAACAGCGCAAGTCAGCTCCCTGCCATTCACATATGGCGGACATCGCAGGGATCCACAACGCGCCTCCACGAAGTAGAACAATTTTCCATTCTGATCTTCTATTCCACCTACCAACGCCTCAGGATCGGCATCCAAACAAACAAACTCGGTAGCAGCAAGGTGGCCATCATGCCCTGCCATGAGGTAACCGTGATACTCCAGTGTCCATCCATCATAACACTTGTTCCGACCAGGAATCATCAACACTGAAGCCCGCTTCGTATGACACAAGCTGCAAGGAACGTCACTTGATGTAACGGCTTTCCAAAGAAGGTGTTCATATTTCTCCAAGGAAATTCGTATTCTGCTCCATGGACAGTTTGACCAGATTGTTCAGCGTCATCATAAACGTTCCACAGCGGATCTTCTGGCAAGCATAAGTAATTAGCGGCAGCACCTTGTTTGTTATAGAATGCACCACCGGCGAAACCTTTGTAGACAATCTGCGTACCGTTACTTGGACAGGATTGGCGACCCCAGCGAATGTAGCTTGCCCCCATGCCATCCAGGCTGACTACTTCAGCGAGATCTCCATACTTGACTTCTAACGCTCTTCTCTGTGTAATCTCATCTGAAAAAAGTGCATCAAGAACATTTATTATAAATTTGAAGATTGTCCATGTTTCAACATTTTGAAGAACATGTGGATTTCAACATATTAATTAAACAATTAAAACATATTTTTTTCTGTATTTTCCCTTTTTGCGATTTGATTGTTTAATGTACTTGAAAGGTATTTGTCAGGCGGAATTTTATATGAGAAATTTATGGATGCTATAGATCTACTAGTATTTCTTTTATATAAAGAATTGTGCCATAAGTGAACGCCTAAACGTCGTCTGAAACAAATATTGTTGAAGTAAGAGGCACAAATGTAGTATCGCGGTAAAAATATTGCTTGTTGCGCCCCTTAATTCGGATAGGGGCACTGACTATGACGTCACCTATTTTATGACGTTATTGCGTGCAAAATAGTCTTCTGTTACCTTCTTTCATTTCGATTGTAAACAGTATGGTTAATCGCCGAAAAGAATTGAGCGTTGACATAAAAGAAATAATCGTTTCACTGTTTTACTCTGGCATTCGTCAAGCTGAAATATCTCGAAGGTTAGGGATACTCAGGACTACAATTACAGGTATTTTGAATAGATATAGACACCGTGGTAACGTAGAAAACAGAGAAAGATCCGGCGCACCTTCATAACTGAATGAGCGGGATACTAGGATACTTCTTAGAGTAGTTAAAAAGAACAGAAAGAGATCGTTGTCGGACATTACCAGTGTTTTCAATCAGTCAAGGGACTCGGTAGTTTCATTTGAAGCGTACAATTCAAAGGAAATTGTGAAGTATATCACAGGCGGGTTGTTAGAAAGCGAATCAGGATAAAGGAGGTGAACAGAAAGAAGAGATTAAGCTAGTGTAGAGCGAACAGACGCAAAGCTGTTGACCAGCATTGGAAAAGGGTGATATTCAGTGAGGAATGTAAGGTTGAAATTGGAACTGATAACAAGGTGTTCATATGGAGAAAGGTAGGGGAAGAGTTGTTGCCATGTTGTCTTGCGATTCCTTCCACACCCAAGCTAAGTCTTATGATATGGGGATGTATTACATATGATGGTGTTAGAACAATAACTGTGGTTGATGGAAATATTAATGCACAGCAATATATTGACATACGTGATAATAAAATCTGTCCTGTTGTTGTTCGCAATTTTCCAAATAAAGATTATATATAACAAGATGACAATGACCCAGTCCATAGAGCTGGTATAGCGGCTAATTATAAGCTCAGAAAAAAACATTCATTCTATGTTATGGCCCGCTCAAAGCCCGGACTTTTCTCTTTTTTAGAAAATATTTGGTATCGACTTAAACGTGAACTGAAGGCATATGAAGAAAGAGTCAACTGTTAGGAGTATTTGGAGCAAGCTAAAAGGACTGTGTGGAGTAAAACCCCTGTGAACCATATAAGAAATCTATATTCGTCTATTCCGAGGATAAACAATGTTCTAATGTCAAGAGGTCACATCACTAAATATTAAGGTATGTCACTTTGTTATACATTTCGTGGATCAGTTTATGTTTTTACAGTGTTTGTGCAACTGAACACGACAAATATGAAAATACTGCAGGCTCGGTTTGATTGAGCCTGTTCATGGGCAGTAATGGGAATGCATATTACTGCCCACGCCGCCAAGCCCCGGGTTGAGCGCAACTTTAAACATGTTTGGGGCAAGTGTGAGGTTTGTGCACCCCTGAAGCTGGTTTAAACACCCCAGTGGCATATCGTTTTGTATTTTCGTTAATTGTTTGTGATGTCTATTTCTATTGAAATTGATTATTTTTTAATTTTATAACCCGGGCTCTCTTTCAGTCACCATTGTTTGGCTGTGAGGGGACGCTGTGTCTTCTAGATGTGACCTTTCCTGATATTCGTATTTCCTTTTTGCTTAAATATGAATTTCTGTTTTAGATATTTAATACGTAAATAATCCAGTAGCTGCTACTAAAACTATTAATGCATGTATGTACCTTCTAGGGCGGCTTTTAAAATCCTGTTATCATTTGTCAGTTCTTCAAGTTGCTCCCGCAGTTTGGTTTGATCTATTTCCAACAGGAGCAGCTTCTGCAACATTTTATGATCGTAGTCAAATCTCGAAGTGCACACAGGCTCGTCACTGTCTAGACACGAGGTGCCGGAAATCATCATACTCACTAAACAGAGGATCATAATTTCCATCTTAAAGAATTCAAAACCAATTAACAATTGAAAAAGTTATTGAAATCAAAACGTTATTGCAAACTTGCTTTAGACAATTACTGTCTTCCTAACCGACAAAAACGAGCTGTCAAACTTACTTTTTAACATGTAAGGCAGTTGATATTAAGATCATATCTTTATTGAGTACTTCAGAAAACAGGAAACTTATACAAATTGCGTTGTTTAATTAGACATGCAAACAAGTCCTTTGAATATAACAATCTAAGGTTTGTCACACCACTTTTGATTGTTTACATGTAGTTGTTTACGTTCTTATTAGTGATAAATTCAAATCTGCTGATGTGATGTTTTAAAATTTATTTTTCCATTTAATTTAAAATTCTGGTAGATCATAATACCAAGGACAACACTGAAGGAGGTATAATAATTTGAAAGTAAAATTTTTAACACTCGTATAACTATTGTTAAATACGTGCTCGTATATGAAATGCAGCGAACAAAAATAAGTTCACAACTTTTGTGTTTTCAACAAAAGCGATCAGAATAACATCATTTATAAATGTTATGAGCAATATCAAAGCCACACTTTGAAAAGTAAAAAGGTGAAATATGCATATCAGGAATTGCCACATTCAGAAAAAACAACCTCCCCACACAGTCAAGAAGAAGAGAGGGAGAGAGCATGGTTAATAAAATGATCAGTATCAAAAGAGACACCACTAACAATTAACAAAAATGAGAACCCGAGTGGTTACCGCCTTGGAACGGTCAGTGGCAAATCAAATTGCCACTGGGGGTTTAAACCAGGTTCTAGGGTGCACCAACCTCACACTTGCCCCAACAGGTTCTCATATCACAAAACAAATACACGTTGTCTTGGTGAAACAACTCCAACCCACTTATTGGCTCAACAATGTTGCATGCAAAAGCACAAAGTAAGTTTCATGTTGGTACTACTGGCTGTCTTCTGTTCATTGCGTGTCTGTCCGGTATTTATTTTGAAACGTATTTAGTGATCAGATAAATACGTTACCTAAATGAATAAAAAGACATTATTTGACTGGTTTAATTATCTTTTTTCGACCTGGCCCCAGTATCATGAAAAAAACCACTGAGTTTTAAACACTAAGTAATATTTGTTTTAGATTCTGATGATAACCACTTCTTACTAAAATGCCTTACGAAGGGCGTCCTAAAATAGTGTGTAATTTCTAAAAATGAGAAAACTACAGCACACGTGTTATGCAAATTTCACATTCAAATTTTTCATCCAAATATTCAATTTACACACACCATTTCAGAAAATTCAGTATCTTTTCTGGATGTAATAATACAAAAAGGTATTAAATAAATATAGATGTAGTAACAAATGTATTTATAAAACAAACAAATGATCATCAATACCTAGATTATTCATCTTGCCATCCCAAATAATGTAAAGATGGTATCCCATTTAGCCAAGCTAAACGATACCGACGCCGCATAATAAGTAACGATGAAGATTTTAAGGAATGGCTTCCTTTATTACAAACATTCTTTCTAGAAAGAAATTATCGGAAATTATCCAAAAAATGTAATAAATTCTGCTTTTAATAAAGTATCCCCAATATCACAGGAAGACGCAGCTCAAGCATTTGACCGAAAAAAAATGAGAAAGACGTTCCATTTACTATCTTTTATAATCCTTCTTTACATAATATTGGTCACATTATTCATAAATACTGGCGATTGCTTGATTTATCAAAAAAATGTCAAAAGTGTTTGCAGCCAATGCAAACCTGTAGTGGCTTATAAGCGACCAAAAAAAAATTACAGGATTATTTAGTAAGTTCTCGATTTTCTAATAATACAAACATTAACTTTTCAACTAGAAAATGTAATCGGCGTAGGTGCACACATTGCGCCAATATTATTGTTAGCTCGTCTCTTTCAAGTTAAGCGTCTGGATTTTCATAAGATCTCTGTTGTAATACTGATTGAAAAACTAAAAAATGTTATATATTTGATAAATTGTAAACGTTGTAACCAACAATATGTTTTCTACTAATGCAGAGACACATTTTAATGCTGACAACCACTTTACCGAAGATTTTACATTTATGCCAATCGATATTGTAAAAAGATGTGATGTGGAAAGATTATGCAAAGAAACCTATTGGATACATAATTTAAAGACTATACACCCCTATGGCTTGCACGCGAAAGTTCTCTTCGATACTGATTGATTTTAAATGCATCTGCTTGTAATATCGTTATTTCCTATTACCGTTTTTGCGTATAATATTTATACATCTATAGGAAATTATGTATCGTTTAAGATCCTATATTGACTTGTTTTGATGTCATATAAACGTTGAAGAAATAAAGTTTATGTTTGATGTTAATTCTGTGGTATCATTATATTTCGCGCACATTTTGTTTTTCGTGAATTGCACTCATATAAAATTGCCAGTGTTGAAAATTGGTAATAATAATTATTTTGAGTTTTTTAATGCTACAAATAAATATATAACAAATAAATTCCCGCAAAATATTCATCTTTGCATAATTTAATAATACCACAGAAAATAATTAATACCAAAATAATATTCTGTATTAAATTTTCCGCCATACGACGTTATACGCCTTTCACGTTGACGTAACGTCCGTTTATAATTGTTTGTATTTATTAGCCTGAAGAAGGCTTGTAAGGCCGAAACGTTGGTGAGGTGAAATACATATAAGTGAAAATTTTAATCGTGTTTGGTATTGTTTTTACTTCTTTTTATTTCAAAAGGTTTTCCTTAATTTGTACCAAGGTACCTCGAGATGTTGTTAAAAGCTGTAATGATATCATCTTGATGTTCGGTAGAAAGAGATAACATAAAATATCTTTCATAACAGTATAAAAACAGATCAGCAACAAGGGGTGCACAATTAGTACCTATTGGGATGCCTATTACTTGTTTATAAATAGAGGTACCAAATACAACATAAATATTATCCAGTAGAAAGCGACTCTATTAGGTCTTGACTAGTCCATAAAGTATAATTATCATAAGAACCACCTGTTAAAATTGTTCTATGATCATTACAAGCAATGAAGGTTGAATAATTCTTGCTTTGTATGGTGTTTTATGCATTTTTAGGCAACCAATACTTATTAGGTACTATGTCTTGTTTCGGCTCAATACTGATTCTAAATTTTGTAATTTGTAGAGTGTGTGCAGTACCAGAAACACTCTCAAATGAAGAAGTCATTATATAAGCATTAGTGTAATGTAAGGTTCTTCTTCTCGTTTAATACGAGAATTTTTAATCTAACATGAAAATATCATTTGGTGGTAGATGTTTTTTTGAAATTTTAAACTTTCAAAAAACTTATTTTGAGAACTAGCAATACTATTCAAATTAAGTTTCTAGTGGTCTACTATTCTTGTGCCTTAACTGTTTCTACTTTTATAATATAAAAGCAGCGACCACTCCTTTATTCACTGCCTATCATGGAGCAATCTTAGCCATGTTTTCTACATGTCCAGCGATTTGTATTGTCTGTTTAACATTTGCATCTTGTGACTGTCAAAAGATAAGCTGGAGCCGGCTCTTTATATTTTTTTTCAGTAGTAACATTCTTATAATAATTACTTAAAAACCCAATTATTCAGTATCTAGTTCATACATGGAACTTGGTAGTAGACACGAAGGCTATGTATTTTGCTACTTCTGTTGTTGGCGGCAGAATTTAGCAGAAACATACCATGTCTCTAGATGCTACTTTTTAAAAGAATTTAATTTGCAGCAAATTATTAAGAGAGTCGTCGTCATTACCGCCGTATAACACTTAAGTAACTATTTTAAGCTTTTTCGGGTCGAGTTTTCCCTACCTGCAATTCGTCGCCTTATTATTACAATGTTCTAACTTACTTTTTTACAGTTTGGAGAAAATCGTCTTCAAAGTTTCAGATTTCTCTAAAACCTTCATATTCCACCGAATTTGCTCAGAAAAACAGCAGCGTGTGTGTTTTGATGAAGTCTATAAATTACATGAGTTTGTGTTTAGTCTTTATCTTTAACTTTTTAAAAATTCTCTACTTTCGGTTTAACCTAACCAGTGTTCTTGGACTAACCAGTACTAACCATTATTTTCTCCGCAAGTAACTCGTCGCCTTATTATTACAATGTTCTAACTTACTTTTTACAGTTACTTAGAACAGTGTAATCCTTACACGAGTGTGAATAAACCGCAAGATAGAACATTGTGTGATTGGGAATTTTAAAAACTAAAGTGAATCAACCAATTCTGAAACCATATTCAGATAGGTCTTTTTTCCACGATTACAACGGTATAAAAATCTCATTTTTCGAAAAATATCACTTAGAACATTGTAATAATAAGGCGACGAATTACATCATACGGACGTTGTCCTTTCCAATTAATACAAGAGTAAGAAATGATTTAAGCTATTCTGGAATAAATTCTAAATTTATCTTATATATTTTTCGAAATCGGGATATTAAATATTTTGATGATCTATGGATTTGATGTCGATTCTAGATAATCTAGCTGCTGTTTAACTGATTTTGCGCTTTTCGACTTCAGTGTCTGGCATACTGTTAAGTTGATGAAGACGAGTTTTCTTGACAATGTAACAAGGCTTGGCTTTACCATGTATACATGAGATTATTATTTGATCGCCAAAAAGTTCCATAAGTGATCGTTTCATATGCTCCAATCTCGTTTAATCTAAACAGACTAGAATTTAACTCACTTAAGAAATATAGTCATTTATAGATATCAATCCTGCGCCCTGTTCACAAAGAAATTGTGAAACACGATCAATTGCGATATAAGTGGATAACAAAATATGCCTTCCTTTTTTCTTAAGCCTCTTTAGATGAGAATCACATTCACCTATCTCGCTTGTATAGATTTCAAGGTACTGGAATTAAAGCTGCAACATCGGCAGTACATCTGCATAAAGGACATTTACTCAGAACTCTATCAGCACAAGCATCCTGCCGTTTCAAACAAATTTGTTTAATCGTGCCCTGAAATTCAAATGTTCTTGAAGGAAACACTTTTCAAGGTTGGGGGACAACTGTCCCAAATGAATAAAAATAATCAAAACAGCTGTTAAAATTGGCACTCTGGGATCAGTCAAATTACTGTTCTAATTACCAAGCATATTCAAAAGCAAAAAAACCGATTGCATCACAATTTACGGACAATAAAAATCCATACCTGAACTAACTATAAGCTAATCTACAACATGTTAGGGTGATTCGTCAAAATTATGTTCGAAAACTTGATCTTCTTTGGCTGATGACCAGAACGCATTATTAAGAATGTTAACGCGATATCTGTGTTGTCTGCCTAAACATTTCAAACAGCGATTCCATCTAGTTTTTATGCAAAAGTATTTCGTCTTTGTATGTGCCTGTGCAACGTAAATAAAGCACTTCTGTAAATTATTTGAATACAGCATCGGAACACTATTTCACTACTTTTATTGCGCAGGCAGTGGGAATTAATGTCTGGTCTTAAAACAAAAAAGCAAGCAGACATGAGATTTTTTAACGAATTTCTTAAAGCTGGGTTTTTATTTCAGTTGTTTTTCTCAACAACACATTTGTAGTTTGATATATGCATCTGCTTTTGAATATGTTACTTTTGCTAATTTGACATGTTTAATCTTCAGTTTTGTAAATGGATGCAAATCCTTTTACCTGTAAAATTCACTTGTGTTTAGCTTTTCAGTTGTGTGCTATTTACAGTATATGCAACATATTATTCAGAATAGTGTTTGTAATTACTGATTCATTTTATTTTGAAAATAACACAATCTTCTAAGTTGTACTCCTAAGGATTGTGCATTACCCCACCGAAGGAAAATGTTCGCAACCCCTTAAGCTCTGCATCAGAACCGACAGGGAACGAAAACCCTGAACGCAAGTTGCGCTGCTATAAATTACGGTTGTTTTTATGCTTTCTCGTTTCTTTTAAAACTCTTAAATGTTTCTAGCCTTTCTACACTTTTATGTTTACTGAGTTACAGTCATCATGTACAATTAAAAGATGGTCCCCACGTCCAGTTCATGCTTTCAAAATATCACAAAATTCTTTATTAGATTAAATATAATCGCCTAATATATTTATAACCAAGTCTTTCGGTTACTTTGACTGTTTTAAAGGTAAGATAGAAATTTTTTAACAGTCAAGTTAACATCTACGTCGGATATTAAAGAAACGACCCTAAAATCGATTGATAATTGTCCGATTTTGCCCAACTATGTTTTAAAAAGTTTGTTTACACTATTGTTACATAAAACACTTTTCTGTTGCAATTTTGCTTCAATTTAAACTGAATAAGACACCACAAACAAAAAGAAAACGAGAACCTGAGGGTTTCCCGCCATGGAGCAGTCAGTAGCAAAACAATTTGCCACTAGAGATTTAAGACATGATCTAGCCTGCACCAGCCTAACACAACCCCAGCAGGTTTAAAATTGATTATTAAAAAAACCCACTCTCTGTTCCTCTCTGCATTTTGGCTGAGTAGGGTGGCTGTTTTTCCTAATACACATACGTCTATTTTGAATGGATGTTTTAACAGCCACACTGCCGACACTGATGACGGGACGCTTTTACGCTGCAACTTACAAAACTTCCGAATTGAAAGCAAAATGGAAACAGGTTGAGAAAAATCTTTTATGATAGCATAGTGCAAGTCTATTTAGATAAGTGTAAATATGAACACTAGGAAAATAATGTTTTCAAATTAAATAAGTTTTGAAAATGCATCATATTTTCTTTTTTGGGAATCGTTTGCAATGTCTGTTTAAAATTGATTAAATTATAAATTCACGTTCGCTTTTCATTCACGATACATATATCCTTTAAAACAGAATATGTTTGTGAAATTGCCAGTAATCAAAAAGCCGTGACGATTGAAATGTAACCAGTTACGAATATAAGGTCAATGACAAAATGTTTTAACTTTCCAAACAAAAACAACAAAACGTTGTTAACACGATATTTGTGTAAAGTCTTTCTGAACAAGATACAGTTTATTAATTTTGAAACAGTTTGAAAACGATTAAGTCAGCTCTCTGCCATTCACAAACGGCGGACATCTAAGGGATCCACAACGGGCTTCTGTGAAATAGAATAAGTTTCCATTCTGATCATCTATTCCACCTATTAACGCCTCAGGATCGACATCCAAACAAACAAATTCAGTAGCAGCAGGATGGCCATCATATCCGGCCATCAGGTAACCGTGACACTCCAGTGTCCATCCATCGTAACACTTGTTCCGACCAGGAATCATCAAAACCGCCGTTTGCTTCGTATGACAAACACTGCAAGTAACGTCCCGTTGACCCAATCGTTTACCAAAGAATTTGTCCATATTCCTGTAGAGGAACTCATACTCTGCTCACCACACCGTTTGACCAGTTTGTTCAGCGTCATCATAAACGTTCCACAGCGGATCTTCTGGCAAGCATAAGTACTTGCCCCTGTGCCATCCAGGTTTACTACTTCAGCGAGAGCTCCATACTTGACTTCTAACGCTTTTCTCTGTGTAATATCATCTGAAACAATGGAACAAGAAGAGTTATAGTAAAATTAAAATTGTTCTTATTTTAATGTTTTGAAAACATGTAGATTTCGACACAAGTTAATACACTTAAGCATAAACATTCTGCTGTATTTTAATTTTTCAGTGGTTTCATTGTTCAATGGACATTAGGGGTAGTTGTCAGACTGAATTTGTATTATAAACTTTCATTGGCATATCTGAGAAACATAGAAACATATTATCAACATATTTCAGAAAACTTGTTTAAGCACTTTTGAGAAAATATGAATTATGAATTCATGTATAAGACATTTAATAGGAAGTCAGTTTCTACTACTAAAAACGGATAGTTCATGTCATACCTTCTAGGGCAGCTTTCAAAATCACGTTATCATTTGTCAGTTCTTCAAGTTGGTCCCGAAGTCTGGTTTGATCTATTTCCAGGAGGAGCAGCTTCTGGAACATTTTATGATTGTAGTCAAATCTCGAACTGCACACAGGCTCCTCACTGTCCAGACCCGAGGTGCCGAAAACCAGCATAATCACTAAACCGAGGATCATAATGTCCATCTTCAAGAATTCAACATCAATTTATTTAAGATACTGAAGTTGACAATTATTGCAAATTTGCTTAAGACACTTACTCTCTTCCTATCCGACTTGAACGAACTGTCAAACTTACCTTTTAACATTTCAGGCAGTTGGTTTTCAGATCATATCTTAATTGAGTACTTCAGAAAACAGGAAAATAATACAAATTGCTTTGTTTACTTAAGACAAGCAAACCAGTCCTTTGAATACAAAACTCTGAGCTTTGTCACGGCATTTGCAAATTAAACATTTACTTGTTTACTACATATACGTAAGTATGAGTTGCCTATTCCGTTGATGTGTGAATTGTGAAGCTATACTACTCAAAATTTGATAAGGGCCACTTTTGTATTCTGTATATTTATTATTGTTTCGATTAATATTTTTAACAGTTAAGGGCCTGCCACACTCCTCCCAATTCTATTCATCGATAAAAAGAAAATTATCAAAATCTCAATAACGGCAAAATGCTGTTTAATGAAACTTTGCACAAGTGTATGTTATTAATGTATCTTTATTTTACAGATGGTAAGACATATTAGAAAAGTAAAGAAAAATAGCGAGATCTAAAAATTCCCTCAACTTCTATTTACATAAATTCACAAAAACTAAAGAACACAAAACATCATTTTAAATGCCCACATGAGTAATATGATACTGACAACAATTTATTGTGTCCTCATGATTTACTTATGTAAACTTTACGAGATATAAGTAAAAGTGTGTTTGACCTTCAATTTCCTGGTCGCGTAAACTGATGACAATCACTGATTTCTCTTTTAATAGTTGAACGTTTTTTACAAAGTACACAACATTTTCTTGTCAGTATCATTGCGCTCATGAGGGAATTTAAAGTTATGTTCTGCATCGCCTAGTTTTTGTGAATTTATGTAAATAGAATTCAAGGAATTTTAAGGTCTAGCTTTGTTTCTTTACTTTTCTATTTTGTCTTACTGTATGCAAAATAAAGATACATTAGTAACCTTCATTTGTGCAAAGTTTCATTGAATGCCATTTTGTCATTACTGAGATTTGATGATTTTTATTTTATCGATGAATAGGATTGGGAGGAGTGTGGCGATGCCTTAATGATACATTAAGTTTTGCTTGTGTTGTTTATTTCATACAAATGATTATTAGTCATCTGATTTGAATAATTGAGCTGAAACATTAAACACTATCAAAGCGTGAAATCTTTAAAATTTGTATATTACTGGAAATTTGTAAAAACGGTTATTTTTGTAAAGGATGAAAGGAATATGTTTCATACGTTTCAATATCTTGTATGGTGTCCGCGGGCATAATTTACAGCCTGACAGTGCCTGGGCATGCTGTTAATGAGCCGATTGATCTTTAATTGTGGCATTCTGTTCCACTCCTCTTGTACGGTAGCACGAAGTTCTGCAAGAATGACCGGCTGCGCAGTGCGACAAGAATTGGCCCTATAAAGCATGTCCCACATATGCACAATCGTCGGATTAAAGTCATAGGATCTTGCAGGCCAAGGCAAATGATCGATTGTTTCACGTGCAAGGTGAAGATGGGTAGTGAGGTGGGTAGTGTGTCGGCGAGCATTGTCCTGCATTTAAATAAAATCTGGACCCTTTGCTCCCGCATATAGTCATATATGTACACCAAGAACCTCGCGACGATACCTTTCAGCTGTCGATTTCAAAAATGTGGCGGTCGTTTTGCCATTGACACTTATTTCTCCCCTTTCCATGACAGACCATCAACCATATCTTCTCCACACTCCGGTTTGTCTATCTGTGAAGTCTAGACAAAATATAGACTCATCCGTAAACAAAACGGGAGTCGAATTGCGGGGTTCAATTGCACATGGTCACGAACCCAAAGTAGGCTTTCCCTGACGTGGTTATTTATCAAAGAAACACGAATGGCAGAGCTTTTGGCATTCATACTAGCATCATGCAACATGTTCCTTATTGTCTGGGTTCACGAAGTTCTCGTGCTTCATTTGTCGTCATACGTGTACAAATCAGAAGTTTCCGTGCATGGCTACAACATAAACGATATAAACTTTATTTGAGTTCAAATTTATATCCCTTATCATCTTATTGACGAAGCTGCCATTGGAGAAAACAGTGACCTTTATCAAATTGTGTGTGGTATATTTTCCATTCAATTAAAACATGGTATTTATATACCATTCGTAACATTGACGGAGTTATGGATTTCGGACAGTAATTAAATAACAAAGTATGAAACTGCCCTGTCAATGTGCTAAATATATAAATGCAGTGAACGAAATAAGCGTACCCTGTTTGTGTTCTTAATAAAAATGAATAATAACATTAACCTGCTGATTAACATTAACCTGCTAATAATAACAACAGACACGAATAATATGAAATGATTGCAGGCTATGTTTGAATGAGCCTGCTCTCACCGCGCAGCCTGTCCCCAGACGCATTTCTTCAAGTATGTTTCATGGTGTCCTTACTGGCTGTCTTCAGTACGTGACCGCCCCGTATTTATTTTGAACATATTTACCTTAAAGAAAGGAACGGTACGTAAATACACGAAAAATGCTTTGTTTAGCTGATTTCATGATCTTTCTTTCCGAAATACTCGAGGTCCAAATATCACGAAAAATATTGAACTGGATTTTAATTAAAGTCGCAGAGATATTTCTTAATTCCGGACGATAGCTACTTCACTTACATGCAGGCTTGAATATACAGATTATATCATTTTTCATGATTAACATGCAGTTTAACTTAGAATTGAAATAAATAAAAATAAGTGGAAATCGAATAGACTGTTCATGACATTGGGGCTTCATTACAGGTGTCTGCAGGTTGTATGGCGTATTATTAATTTGCATTTATAAAGATAATGTTTTTAAACTATAGTGTGACGGATATACACACCATAGAAAGCAAGATTTATATGTATCCAGTTCTTGCGTAACTACTCAATTATCCGTTATCTTAACATTTTAAAGTTATCCAAGGTCTATATTTTACCCTTACAAATGATAAAAATAACATTTGAGATCGATTATTAATGAAAAACTAGGCATAATCTAAGAATACATGTATTACGAATTCTTTCCCGTTTGTCCAATAAATAAAAATGAAATATGTATAAAGTTAAAAAAACTGGCAGTTTTTTAACTCGCGGATATACCGCGAGAGCGTCTGCTTCGATATTTGTTTTGCAAAAATCTTATTTTAAACCATAATTTGATACATACCATGTGGTCAAATTAGTTTAAATTAAGATGTGTAAGCTTTCATGGCAAAAAGATGGATTTTAATTTTCTTGTTCAGCTGCGCCAGATATATCTTTAAATAACGCACAACAAAAAAAGGTACACGAAATAAAGTGCAAATGTATAATGAAAATGGATTGAAAACAACTGAGCGTAATCTTTGCAAATCAGAGCTGTATGTGTTAGTGCCACGAATTAAGTAAAACCTTTTGCAAATAAAAATTTGATCGCCGAAACAACGATACACAGATTTAATAAAAAAAACAAACAAAAGCAGTTTAGAATCGTTACTACATCAAGGTAATTTTTAACAAGTGTTGTATGGAGATTTTTCAATAAAAACGCAATTTATTATACTTATTCTCCTTGTAATTCTTAAAAACCATCTGCAAATTTAAAAAGACAGACAACATGTATCATGATGATGTATGCTACAGCTTTCTGCATTATGGTACAAAACAAATATTCTTTGTATGGTATTCAGCTGGCTCCAACCTCCTCAGCTAGATACTTAGGGGTAGACATCATTTCAGATTTGACCTGGGATACCCATATTAACAGAGTAACTCAAAAAGCTTATTGTAGCTTAGGCTTCCTACGTAGGAATATAAAAGCTCATTCTGAACCCCTCGAAGCAACAGCCTACACAATGCTAGTAAGACCTCAATTGGAGTATTGCTCCTCTGTCTGGTCCCCGTACACGGACACACTCACAAACCAGATTAAGGAAGAGCAACACATGGCATCGCGGTGGGTTCAGAATGATTACGGGTGACTTTCCAGTGTATCTGAGATTCTTGAATCTCAAACCGGCTCAAATTAGATCAATGGCGCATAGGCAGTTGTCTCGCCATGATGTATGAGATTACCAATTATCTTGTAGAAATTCCCATTCGTTTTCTGGAAACCTTACCCCAATGACTAGGAAATCAAGACATTCTTACCCGCAGTCTTATCAACTGATCACTGCTACAACTGATTATTACAAATACTAATTCTTCCTTCGAGCAATATTTCATTGGAACAATTGACCACCAGAAATTGTTTCATGTCAAACGGTTGAGGTGTTCAACAAAGCCTTAACACTGTGTTGGACATGTCTCCCCATAAGCTATTAGTACGTAGTACACTTTTACTTTTAACATAACCCTTCTATCTCGTTTACAGCTCTTTTAAACTCCATCCATTCTTAGATTTTATTATTTACTAACAGTCTCCTAGCAGACGCGCAATATGTCTAGGTCCCCACCAGGCGTTAGACATAACTGGCAGATAGATACATGTAGACAGATGACTGCTGATTAACCAGTCTACAATTGTTCGATTGTTTTTTATTCTTTGCACGACGAAGGCAGGGGATGTAAGATGTATGAACGTTTCTATGGATATCTTGTACACAGAACCTCGATCTTTTTTATATTTTTGTTAGCGTTCTTTTCCGGATTAAGATAAAAGTAAGATCAGTAAGGTCATTAATTACCCGCCATTGGTTCTTATGTTTTATACGTGTATGTAATTTTGTATGCAACAATATCGAAATGATGGGTTGGTTGGTGCTTATCCGCCAATTTGAAAGCAACGTGTACTTGTATTCATATAAGAACCTGCTGGGCAGATGTAAAGATATTGTCTCTACCTGGGAGCGAACCTGCACCGTCACGGCGACAGCGGCTAGCCCTGCAATTCCGACGATGCAACCAAATGAGCTAACCGGGACAACCCCCCAAAATGCTTGATCGAATAGACCTGGTATACGTTTTCATCACTGCACGACATCGGTATCAGGTTATTTTATTTATAACTGTACTGACTATATGTACAGGGATACATTTTACGTTCGCCACTCTGCACAAATAGCGCTACTGTGAATTTCAAATGATATTGCCTCTACCTGGGAGCTAACCCGCACCGTCACCAGTAAGGCTTGTGCACCGCTGAAACAGGTTTTAATTCCAGTGGAAAATTGTTCTTTTTGAGCTGTTCTCTTTTTCGTTAGTTGTTTAGGTTAGCTGAATTTGTTTAGTGTAAACAAAAGATATAAAGCGATTGATTATCGCTTTCATCAGGATATGAAAGACATTTGGGTTTACTTTAAAGACCCCATCTGTATTTCTTTTTCAGATAAATGCGATAAAATATCGACACCACAAAAATAACGAAAATGAAACCTGACGGGTTACCGCCTCGAGCTGTCAGTAGCTAAACAATTTACCACTGGGGAATTATACCAGATTATTGTCTGCACTAACCTCACACTTGCCTTACACACTTGATTCTTTTTCATACATTTACTTAGTTCTAACCAAAATATAGAAGTAAATGGGTGTTATTACGGCTTTTGAACGGCTGTTGGAACAGACAAAGTGGACAAAAAGACGACGGAACGTTTTCGCAGAAACTTTTACTAGATATCACAACACATGTAAATGAGCATAATCTGAAAGAGTATGCGCGGCATTTGTTGTCGTCATGCCCCACACCTGATGCTTTTAAATATATAAAATGGAAACAGGTTGAAGAAAAGCTGTTATCAAAGCACAGTGCAAGATAGGTGTACATATAAACACCAGGACAATAAAAAATTTTGAAATGTATATACCTATATTTTTCAGTTTTTATCTATCTGTTTGCTACATCTATTTGAAATTGTTCAAATTAAGAAAAAAATAATGCTCTGTTAAACCCTATAAATAAAAGCTGTATGAGGAGGCTCTGTTTTCTGACTGTGGCTTGTGAATGTTGTATTCCTATTTCTTTCTTCAAATTATCTTTATTTTCTTTTAAACCATGTCTTAAATATGAATACATAGTACATTTTGTAGACCACCTATGATTGTGATAAAGCATTTATCAAAATTATGCTAAAACATAAATTTAAACAGGTTACATTATGTTAATTGCAAACATGTTAAATTTTCCAGAACGGAGCAAAAAATTAGTAAAATGTACATGATAGCGGTTATACAGTTTGATTTTTTTTTTATAAAAACGAGTTAGTCTCATCTTGTTCACACGGAGTTTATTTGGAACAAACTGCACAAGTCAGCTCCCTGCCATTTACATACGGCGGACATCGAAGTGATCCACAACGTGCTTCCACGAAGTAGAACAATTTTCCGTTCTGATTTTCTATTCCACCTACCAACGCCTCTGGATCGGCATCCAAACAAACAAACTCGGAAGCAGCAACGTGGCCATCAGCCCCTGCCATGAGGTAACCGTGATACTCCAGTGTCCATCCATTGTAACACTTGTTCCGTCCAGGAATCATTTGCAATGCTGTTCGCCTCGTATGACACACGCTGCAAGGAACGTCACGTTCAGCCAATTGTTTACCAAAGAAACTGTTCATGTTTCTGAAGCGAAATTCGTATTCAGCTCCCCAGACCGTATGACCTGGTTGCTCGACGTCTTCGTAAATATTCCACAGCGGATCTTCCGGCAAGCATAAATAATTAGCGGCAGCACCTTGATTGCTAAAGTTTGCACCACCGGCAAAACCTGTGTAGACCATATGCGTCCCATTACTTGGACAGGATTTGCGACCCCAGCGTATGTAGCTTGCCCCAGTACCATCTAAGCTCACCACTTCCTTGAGTTCATGATACATTACTTCTAACGATTGTCGCCGTATGACTTCGCCTGAAAAAAATGATTCACGTCATGAGATTTTCGACGTTTTGATTATTAAATGTTCATATTTTGTTCATGTTCTTATGAAATATTACAGTTTAATATTTCATGAAAGTTACCAATAAAAGCAAAGACATTTCAGAAATGTTTTAATTTCTTTTTGGAACTGTTACAATACAATAATAATCACCGCCGATCGCGTCATTGATGGCAAAATGTCGGGGCAACTCTTATCTTTCTTAGCAGTCAGCAATTTTAAGTTCTACTTAGAAATTTGATGCCTGTTTGAAACTCACTTGTCAAATGTATTACATGCTTAAAATGTCACAGAGTAAACAAATTATACTTGCTAGAAACTACCATGCTGCATGTCTGAATAATAGCTGTACCTCAAATTCGGGACACATTTTGTTCCCGATTTTATGAAAATTAATATAATTATTACAGTTTAATCCTTCATGGAAATTACAAGGAAAAGTATTAGACATGTTTTAATTCTTTTTAAAACAGTTAACGTCGCAATTATAATAATCAAAGATGGGGTCAGCGGAACGATAAGTATCGGCTGGAGTCTATTAAGACGTTTCTATAGAAAATTGAAACCGAAACGAACGCAGTCTACTTTGAAGTACCTTTCTAGCCATGCGCATACGCAGTTGAAAATAGATCGATCTGTTTTGTTCATTTTAACACATAGAAAGTTCTACTGTAATAAATCACTGGGGAATTTGGATTTTCATAGCTTCTTATTGACTACAAATTAGCAGTCATTAATTTAATGTTCTACAGTAACATAAATCCTGTTTCCACGTCCGTAGTCTAATACAATAAATACTTGAGATGTCACATACTGACTTTTTTTTCAAATTGACTCTTTTCCAGTCTGCATACATTATTCGTTGATTTCATACACATGTATATTTGAATGTACATTTAATCGTATGTTGTGTATTTTAATGTCATCTTATAATAAGTATCTTTCAGGATACTTCATGTTTTTGTAATGTAAATTATAACAAATACATGCATAAGTACTTGCTGTATTACTAGCGTGCACGAAAGGTTTTGTAAATATATGAAACTGTTATAAAATCTTAAACTTTAAAATTTTAAAGTTTTTGAACTCTTACCAAAATCAAAGCTATAAATTCAATTCTTTAAGTGATAATATATAAAACTTAAAGGAGCAAATTTATTCGCACCCCTAAACCATGTAAATGTATATTCACATTGCTTTAAACAGTCTTTTTAACAAAACGTAGAAGTGGTAAATAGATACGCTGAAGTGGTAAATAGATACGCTGAAGAATCTAACTGTTGCATGGCAGGAGTTGATCTATTATGTAATTGAAGAGGACATGAAAGCAATACTGCCCCATAAAAATGCAAGGGTGCTATAAGTAATGGTCTTATTTCGACTTATTAAGGACTGAACATGTGTATGTCAATTTAAACATGGGGCGAACACCCATTTTCCCTATCCGAATCCGCCTATTAGTGGATCGCAAAAAGTATAACACACGTCTTGTGTGATATTTCCTTGCAAGGGTCGAAAAAATAGTGTCAATATTTAATAATTAGATATCTTAACGCAGTCCAGCTAAGAAATCTATTTCAATCTCAAATCACTGTATGCATATAATATAAATGTAAGGTGGACAGGGCAACCTTAAATATGATAATGCAACCACTCGGCCTCTAACTTATAAACGCATAGTCTTTAAAAGGTCGCCCCGATAATTCAATCAGTGTTGTTATCAATTACGCTCTTTGACGGCCGTTGAGCACGATTCTTGTTGGGTCAAGTGTGAGGTTGGTGCACCCTGGTTTTAACCCCAATGGCAAATTGGTTTGCCACTGACTGTTCCAAGTACTGACTGTTCCAAGTGGTAATCCCTCGGGTTCTCACTTTTGTTAATTGTTCGTGGCGTCGATTTTGAAACAGATTATTGTAATACCATGCACTTTTTTCTTCTCTCTTGTTATTATTTCATGTTTGTCTTATAACAATAATCCACCTTAAGATTCTGAGAACAAAATCTATTTGAAAGCCTCGTATATATTGAATGACGTTAACTTATTACTTATTTAACGTTGAGACGTCAACTAATAATTATGTTGTGGTAGTGTAGCAAACAGTCTTTAAGTTGTTAAAATCATCTAAGAACAGTCTACATCGCACAAAAGATGAAACACTGTTCAGGATACTAATTTAAACATTTTCGAAATCATATATAGTTCACTACATTTTACTTCTTCATGTTAACGAATATCTGCCAAAGAAAATAGTACATGTACCTTCTATGATCACCTTCATAACCTTGTTATCACTTTTCTGTTCTTCAAGTTGCTCTCTTAGTTTGTTTTGATCAATTTCCAGCAGGAGCAGCTTCTGCAACATTTTATGATCGTAGTCAAATCTCGAAGTGCACACAGGCTCGTCACTGTCCAGACTCGAGGTGCCGGAAATCAGCATAATCACTAAACAGAATATCATAATGTACATCTTCAAAAATTCAAAAAAAAAATATTTATTTAATTTAAACTATTGCAAATTTGCTTTAGACACTCGCCCCCTTCCTACACGTCTTGAACTAAGTAACCTACTATCAGATAAGGCAGTTGGTTTTAATATTATATCTTTTATATTAACGCTTCAACTTCCTCTACGATAAAGTCTTATTCATCAAACGGATCATAATTTCTGTTGGTAAACAGTGCGAGATTTTATTTTAAAGGCGTGGCTACAGCAGATATTTAATTGGTCGTTGCACAATGTTTTGACGTGTGACGTCGCCGAGCACGCACGTTTTGCAACGAGTAGCTACGAGTAATCGTGTCATATTCAGTGTGTCAACTGTTCCAACGACCTTTTGAAAAAGCCGTTTATCACGAATTCTTCTCATAATATCTGAATTGATGAGAGTAATAATGAGTTAAATATAAGGATTGAATCAATATTTAATGGAAATATGTAATGGAAAGCAGTTGGGTTGGTTAATGTTTGCGAGAAGCTCTCCGGGCTTCACAGTCACGTTAAACAATCCAACTGTTTTCCTTAGAACCCAAATTAAAACCATCTAATATCGATTCAATCCTTAGTTGAATACTTCAGAAAACAGGAAGAACATGCAAATTGCATCGTTTACTTAGGACGTGCAAAGCAGTTCTAGGAATTTAACAATCTAAGGTTTGTCATGCCATTTGATTTTTTAAACATATACTTGTTTACGTACTTATCAGTGATAATTTTCATTCTGTTGAATAACATCATTTGTGAGATGAGCAATATAAAAGACACACTTCGACAAGTATATATATTTCACGGTGACCTTTCTGGCTGGCTTCTGTTTATTGCGCGTCTGCCATTTTTTTTTATTTTAAAACATAATTAGCATATAGATACACCTAAATGAACGAAACAACGTTGTTTAGCTGGTTGAAATGTCCCTTTTCGACATGGCCCCAATATAATGAAAAAAACCAACAACGCCAGGTTTGATTTTAAACACTGAGTAATATTTGTTTTAGATTCTGATGATAACCACTTTAATAAATTGACTTCGGTTTTAAGAATAAGATGTATGTGTTAAAATGGAGATTTAAAATTTTTGTTGTCTAAGACTGTATATTCTGATTAAAACTTTCCCAAAACTATTTGAGTAAAAATTCTAAAATCTGAGTTTAAATCAATCATTTATTCCAGAATATCAATATCTCAGCACGATTGATTTTATTGATTTTATTTTATATTGCAATGACCCTGCCCCCATGCCCCAGCATGATCCGTCCCTGATTCAGCCTGCAATGAGCCTTCCCCAGCATGATCCGTCCCTGCCCCAGCCTGCACTGACCCTTTTCCAGAGTGATCAGCCCCTGCCCAAGCTCGTGTATCATCTCTATATTTGTCCCTCCTGAGACCCTAATCCAATCCCTTCCCTTTGAATTCCGCGTATTATTATGCATAGCATTATTGTTGTTAATATCAACCGTAATGTTGCTTAATTTCTTCGGTAATATAACTGATATTCGAGGAAACTAACCTCAGTTTTCTCATAAATGATGATCTGCATTATTTCCACTACTTTATTAAGTATATCTTCATTTAATAACGCTGTAATCGGTAAAATAAATATATTTGTTGTTTAAAGTCGCCGCCATTATTGATTTATATGTGCGCTGCCATATTGAATTGCATTAACCAATCGCGTTATCGGGATTCTGGACAATTTCGATTATCCAATCAGAGAACGATATTCTGGACAATTGTCCAGAATCGTCCGTCAAGTTCCTTAAAAGTCCAAATTTAAATTTTAACGCGGTTCTCAGAGGCTAGCTTCCGCGCTGTTAAGCCACGTCACTTTGTTTCAGGTATATTCCCATTTTCCGTTAGGATCTGTCACCAAATATCGGTAATTTTATCATTATTTAAGCAGATTATATTGCGGCATTATTTAAAGTGTATCTTAAGACCGCGGGTGCGGGGTTGGAGCGCTAGTGCGTGTGAAGGTTATCCTTATTTAGGCACTTTTGATATCCATTTTTGCGACGTGTAGGCGCATTGTAGAGACCGTCTCTACCTGACCGCCGTATAACTATACCGTTATTTACCCTCATTGTTTAACCCCAACCCCTTCCCCCTTTTCCCCGGTGACAGATCCCTGTGCCCATCTCCTTTCCATAAACTCCCCATCCTTTAGTTCGTCCTCGTGTTATTTTGCTTAATTGTCGATTTGTCTTCTGTGCAATTTATATTTTGTGCATTTATCGTGAACTTGCATTGCAAAATCACTCTTATGAATAAATGTTGTTATCGTGTGGATTAAATGAATAATTAAAATTATATTATATAGAAACTTATACATGTTGTTCGTTTTCTAGTTAATAGGTTATATTTACGCTACCAAATAGCTACCAGAATTACGGTCTGAGATCAAGATTTGTCCGCCGGCATATTAATTTTCTTATAGCTTTCGTGTTACTTTACTATAGTTGGGACGCCACAATATATTTCCAAGACTATTGGCAGAGTGTTTCTTATTTTTGTAAAATTTCTAAAGTGAATAAGCAATAATTACTTAGAATATGAATAACATTTAGTGACTTGAGTATGAGTTTTAGATTTTTCGTGACATTGGGGTCTCATAATAGGTTCTTTCCTGGCTTTAAGAGATAATTGTTATGACACGAGTAATTTTGTAGTTGTACAAGAACTGAATTTTGCTATAAATCTTTTTATAGTGCTTTCTAATCTTGCTTTTTGTGCGTTTTATTCATTTTTTTGCAATAAATTTATTTATTTTAAGTTCTTGTCCTGTTTTGCCTTAAAATTTAAGATTGTTTACATAGAATTTAGATGTTTTTAAATTGTTCTGATTTTTTGCTTTAAACAGTCGTGTAACCAAATCGCTTTTAGCGGACACATATATCAGCTCTCATTTTAGATCATATTTTATGCGTGTTCCGTGGACTAACAATACTGCGCTCCAAGAGTGTCTTAAAGGTGTGGGATCTCCGCGGATCACAGAGATGCACTCCTATTGCATTAAGAAAGCTGTTCAAACCATTGACAAGTTAGCTCCGCATTTTGCAAATCAAACCAGGCGCACTACACTCGGATCAATTAGGTTTCTCTTACTAAGTATAAAAAACCGACAGCAGAAACCGATTATCAAACCAGGTGCACTGTCTGCGGATCAAGCAAATAAAAAATCGCCCTCCATACTTCAAACCAAAAGCGCTCAATGGGCGCGATACAAATGCTTTGATTGCGAAACAGACACAGCATGTTTTCTATATACATATAGATTATTTGGTGATATATCACATTAAGCAATGTTCTCATGGACCAATAAGCTGCTCCAACAGGCGGATCAAACAATCTACTTCTCCGTCGAACAATCTAGTTGCACACGGAGCTTTTCTCATAGAAAATCATGCGACCCTTTGATTTGCAGTCCTGCGTTCACGAAAAGCATTTACCTATAAATGACGTAAGCAACACAAGCATCTATTTATAGAGTTCATCAGCAAACATGCAGCGCGCAGTAGGAATATTTGTGGCAAAAGCTTCTTTTGCAATCATTAAAACAGAGTGGTTTTATAAATATTATAATCAAATCGAATCTTAATTTAACTCTAAGTGCGCTCATCTAACCACTTAAAGCCGCTTTCACAAATTAAATTAAGCTTTTATTTCGATGATAGGCAATATATTGTCATATTATTGATATTTAACACATCATGAACTAAGGTTTAAAAGGGAAAATAAGAATTTAGCATTTCTCAATGTGATGTTCGTATGATGTCTCAGTGTTTTACATAATGAATGATGATATTTACAAACAATTGGTAGAAGAAAAGAAATAATATCCGATGTTAATCAAGTATAATGTTTATGTTCTTAACTTATGAAAAATACATTCAAAACTTTTTTTTTTAAAACTGGACATATGAGACCTTTTAAATACCTTTTTATCTGCCTCGGTGTTTATAGTTAAATATGTCAATACTAGAATGTGCCAGATACCCTCAGGTGTCTGTGAATTTAAACTTACGTTAGAATCATGAAAATTAATGTGATTGAATCACACCAATATTTTGTTTTTATACACTACCTTAAGTAGAGGCCTTAAAACAACATTTCAAACAATTCATTTATAAAACAGGGTAAAAACAATTCCAAGCACGATTAAAATTCAAAAAGATGTGATAAACCGACGTTTCGGCATCCGTCTGCATCAGGGTAATAATACAAACAACTAATTTATCAAGGGCAATGTTTTATTAATTATAGTGTGACTGATACAAACACCATACAAGCAAGATTTACATGTATCCAGTTTTGCGTAACTACTTAATTATGAGTGCTCCTTACATTTTGTCGTACAGCCATAAAGACTTATGTAATTAAGTATAATAATGAATAGACATTTGAGACAACTGAACGTAAGCTTCGCTTATCAGAAAACTATTAATTTAAAAACTAGGGATATCGCTACCACAAAAATATAGATACATAGATTTAATTAGAAAAATACAACAGCAGTTTAAAATATTTACTGCAAAAAGGTAATTCTCAATTAGTGTTTTTTTTAAGATTTATTTTATGGCCGATACATAGATTTAATTAGAAAAACACAACAGCAGTTTAAAATCTTTACTACTAAAAGGTAATTAGTGTTGGTTTTTTTTAGATTTATTATAAGTAGTTTAAGTATAGTATTAATTTCAACTCATTATTCGTCAAAACCATCTGCGAATTCAAAAAGATAGACTACCAACATGATATACTGCAGCGTTTTACTTTTTTTGTTATTAGGTTTCTATGAAAATCCTGCAAAAGAACATAAAAGCTCGACCTATTTATTTGTTCGTTCATGTTATCGTGCTCTTCCGGATTAAGATATCAGTAAGATCAGTAAGGTCATTAATCATGCGCCATTGTTTTATACGTGTATGTTCTTTGGTATGCAACACTTTGAAATGATAGGTTGGCTGAAACTCATTTGCCAAAGCAACGTGTAAAAGTCTACTTGTTATTCATATAAGAACCTGCTGGGGCCTCATCGCATTCATCAGGATATGGAAGGCATTTGGGTTTACTTTAAACACCCCAACTGTCTTTCATTTTTCGTTGAATGTGATAAAATAACGATTTAATTTTTATATTAAAACTGAATAAGACACCAAAAACAATTAACGAAAAGAGAACTTTAGGGGTTACCGCCTTGAATCGGTCAGTAGCCAACATATAATTATGTGATATTGAAATAATTAAAATGCCATTACGTTTGAAATTATTATAACAGTAACAGTTATAAAAGCAGTTGAAAAATACGGTTAATAAAAACGCTTTAACGTTCGAAAGAAAGACAAACATTTGATAAAATATGATATAATTATGAGTTAAGTTGTGATGAACCGGATACAGTGTATTAACTTTGAAATAGAGTTAGTTTAAAATATTGTTTAAGTCTGTTGTAAGTAACATTGCGTTTACTTAGAACAAACAGCGCAAGTCAGCTCTCTGCCATTCACATACGGCGGACATCGAAGTGATCCACAACGTGCCTCCACGAAATAGAATAATTTTCCGTTTTGATCTTCTATTCCACCAATCAACGCCTCAGGATCGGCATCCAAGCAAACAAACTCGGATGCAGCAGGGTGGCCAACATCCCCCGCCATGAGGTAACCGTGATACTCCAGCGTCCATCCATCGTAACACTTGTTCCGGCCAGGAATCATCAAAACTGATGCCCGCTTCGTATGACATACGCTGCAAGGAACGTCACGTTGAGCCAATGGTTTTCCAAAGAACTTGTCCATATTCCTGTAGAGAAACTCATACTCGGCTCCATACACTGTTTGGCCACTTTGCTGTGCGTCATCATAAACATTCCACAGCGGATCCTCTGGCAAGCATAAGTAATTAGCCGCATCACCTTGATTGCTATAGTGCGAACCACCGGCCAAACCTTTGTAGACAATATGCGTCCCATTACTTGGACAGAATTTGCTACCCCAGCGAATGTAGCTTCTCCCCGTACCATACAGACTGACCACTGCAGCGAGATTTTCATACTGGACTTCTAACGCTTTTCTCTGAGTATTCTCATCTGAAAAATATATTGCAAGAAGAAGAATTATTAAAAAATCGAACATTTGTATGTTTCAACGTTCTGAGCGACATTTATATTGTGACACAAAGTTATAACTCACTTGCGTCGTCGGAATTGCAGGGCTAGGCGCTTTCGCCGTGACGGTGCGGGTACGCTCCCAGGTAGAGGCAATATTATTTGACATTCACACTAGCGCTATTTGTGCAGTATGGCGGCCATAAAAAGTCTCCCCGTAATATAGTCAGTGCTGTTAAATCCTGCTTAATCAGTTAAAATATCCCGTGACCGATGTTACAGTAATGATAACGTATATCAGGGCTATCCGATCAACCTTTTGAGGGAGTGTCCCGGTTAGCTCAATTGTCTGTCGCCGTGACGGTGCGGGTTCGCTTCCAGGTAGAGGCAATATTATTTCATATGTCAAAGTAACTTTATAAATAAACAGTCTGCTGCATTCGTTTTGCAGCGATTTAATTATTCATAAGTTGAAGGGTATTTGCTAGGCAGAATTTAGTTTAATTTAGTTTAAACTAATTCATTTTACATCGATTGTGAAACAAGTTATTCCAACTTATATTAATCACGCTCGAAGACTGCTTCCTGGGTTTCCAACCAGTACTCGCGCCTAACGTGGATTGAGGAAACTGCAGACGAACCTCATCCCTGGTGGAACTCGAACCCGCAGTCTCCGGATCTGGAGTCCGACGCTCTACCCCTAGACCACTGATCTTCACTTAGGCAGAATTTAATATGGGTATATAGGGATATATATTGCTATATCTCGTATATACAGAAGAAACTTGTTTTAACATATATATTACAGAAAACCTTTTTTCCACCATTCTTGCTTTGTATGATTTTTATAAGACATTTAATAGGAATAAGCAAGTTTCTGCTACTAAAAACTACAAGTGGCAGTCATACCTTGTTGAGTCTTTTTCAAAACTCTGTTTTCGTCTTTAAGTTCTTCAAGTTGCTCCCGTAGTTTGGTTTGATCTATTTCCAGGAGGAGCAGCTTCTGCAACATTTTATGATCGTAGTCAAATCTCGAAGTGCACACAGGCTCGTCACTGTCCAGACCCGAGGTGCGGAAATCAGCATAAACACTAAACAGAGGATCATAATGTCCATCGTCTAGAATTCAACTTCAAGTAATAAAATTAATAAAAATTGACAATATTTGCAAATTTGCTTAATACACTTACTCACTCCCTATCCGGCTTAAACGAACAGTCAAACTTACCTTTTAACATGTAAGGCAGTTGGTTTAAAGATCATATCTTAATTGAGTACTTCAGAAAACAGGAAAATAATACAAATTGCATTGTTTACCTAAGACATGCAAATCAGTCCTTTGAAAACAAAAATCTGAGCTTTGCCACGCCAATTGTAAATTAAACATTTACTTGTTTACTACATTTACGTACGTAAGAGTTGCCTATTCCGTTGATGTGTGAATTTTAAAACTATACTTCTCAAAATTTGATAAGGGCCACTTTAGTATTCTGTATATTTCTTATTTATTCTGTTGATTAATCTTTTAACAGTTTATGATACATTAAATTTTGCTTGTAGTGTTTATTTTATAAAAATGATTAATTAGCCAACTGAGTTGGATAACTGAGCTGAAATTTAAAAAATTATCAAAGTGCGAAAACTTGTAAATATTTAAATTCTCAATAAAAAACCCGGCTGTGAAATACCTTGTTGCAATAGTGATTTTAAACTGCACCTGTATTTATGAATTGGATCTGGGTATCGACGATAAAACTTGCAAAAGGTTTCCTTAATTTGTGATACCGATAACCCTGTTTTAATAGTTTTTCTGTAATGCACAGATTACGATTGAAATCATTAACATTGTTGCAAGCTCTTGAAAAGCGAACAAGCTGTAAGATATAAACGCCGTAAGATGTTGCACGAGGAACATCGCCGTCTAAAAACGGAAAGTTTAGCATATTAAAATTAAAATCATCTCTTTTATCATATATTTTAGTTGTGACTAAACCATTTCCAATTGACAGATTAAGATCAAGAAAGTGTGCTTGCTTTTCTGAACTGTTCGCTTTATTAAGCTGTAGTTCTTTAGGATAAATCTTATTAACCAGTGATGTAAAATGGTTATTATCTATATTAAATAAATCATCATGGTATCATGAGGTGTTATAAAAAGCTGTAATTATATTATCTTGATGTTAGATAGAAAGAGATAACATAAAGTCTCTTTCATAACAGTATAAAAACAGATTCAAACAACGCATTTATAAAGAAAATATTTTAAAACTATAGTGTGACGGATATGTGAGGTTTGTTCACCATAGAAAGCAAGAGTTATATGTTCTTGCGTTACTACTCAACTATCCTCGATCTTAATATTTTGTCGTAGGTACATGAAATAAAGAACAAATGTATAAAGAAAATGAATTAAAAACAACTATATGATAATCTTAGATTATCATAAAACGTTTAAGCCAGGGGTACAGTGCCATAAATTAAGTAAAACGTTTTGCAAATAACATTTGATCGCCGATTCATAGATTAAATTAAAAATATACAAAAACAGTTTCGAATCGCTACTACAATAAGGTAATTTTCAACAAGTGTTGTATGGAGATTTATCAATAAAAACGCAATTTATTATACTTATTCTCGTAATTCTTAAAATCCATCTGCAAATTCACAAAGACAGACTACATGTACCATGATGATATATGCTACAGCTTTCTGCATGACGGTACAAAACAAATGTTCTTTGTATGGTATTCAGCTGGCTTCAACCTTCTCAGTTAGATACTTAGGACAGACATCATTTCAGACTTGACCTGGAATACCCACATTAACAGAGTAACTCAAAAAAGCCAATTGTAGCTTAGGCTTCCTACGAAGGAATATAAAAGCTCACTCTGAACCCCTCGAAGCAACAGCCTACACAATGCTAGTAAGACCTCAATTGGAGTATTGCTCCTCGGTCTGGTCCCCGTACACGGACACACTCACAAACTAGATTAAGGAAGAGCAACACAGAGCAGCGCGGTGGGTTAAGAATGATTACGGGCGAATTCCAGTGTATCTGAGATGCTTGAAACTCTACACCGGCTCAAATTAGATCAATGGCGCATAGGCAGTTGTCTCGCCATGATGTATGAGATACCAGTTATCTTGTAGAAATTCCCATTCGTTTTCTGGAAACTTTACCCAAATGACTAGAAAATCAAGACATTCTTACCCACAGTCTTATCAGCTTATCACTGCTACAACTGATAATTACAAATACTTATTTTTCCTTCAAGCAAATATGTCATTGGAACAATTTACTACCAGAAATTGTTTCATGTCAAACGGTTGAGGTGTTCAACAAAGCCTTAACTCTGTGTTGGACATGTCTCCCCATGAGCTAACATAGTACACTTTTAACATAACCCTTCTATCTTTTTTTTACAGCTCTTTTAAACTCCATCCATTGTTAGATTTTATTCTTTACTAACAGTCTCCCAGCAGACGCGCAATATGTCTAGGTCCCCACCAGGGGCTCGACATTACTGGCAGATAGATACATGTAGATAGATGACTGCTGGTTAACCAGTCTACAATTGTTCGATTGTTTATTATTCTTTGCACGGCGGAGGCAGGGTATAAAGGATGTTTGCACTTTTCTATAGATATATTGTACACAGAACCTCGATCTTTTTTATTTTCGTTAGCGTTCTTTTCCGGATTAAGATAAAAGTAAGATCTGTAAGGTCATTAATTACCCGCCATTGGTTCTAAGTTTTATACGTGTATGTGATTTTGTATGCAGCAATGTCGAAATGATGGGTTGGTTGGTGCTTATTCGCCAAAGCAATGTGTACTTTTATTCATATAAGAACCTGCTGGGCAGATGTAATGATATTGTCTCTACCTGGGAGCGAACCGCCACCGTCACGGCGTCAGCGCCTAACCCTGCGATTCCGACGATGCAACCAAATGAGCTAACCGGGACAATCCCCCCAAAAGGTTGATTGGATAGACCTGGTATACGTTTTCATCACTGCACGACATCGGTATCGGGTTTTTTTTCTGATAACTGTACTGACTACATGTACGGGGAGACATTTTACGTTCACCACTCTGCACAAATAGCGCTACTGTGAATTTCAAATGATATTGCCTCTACCTGGGAGCTAACCCGCACCGTCACCAATAAGGCTGGTGCACCGCTGAAACAGGTTTAAATTCCAGTGCCAAATCGTTCTTTATGACTGGTTCTCTTTTTCTTATGTGGTTTAGGTTATCTAATTTTGTTTAGTGTAAAAGATATAAAGCGATTGATTATCGCTTTGATCAATATATGAAAAGACATTTGGGTTTACTTCAAACACCTCGGTCAGTAGCTATACAATGTGCCACTGGGAATTATACCAGATTATAGCCTGCACTAACCTCACACTTGCCTCACACACTTGATGCTGTACGGGTTCGATTACGAGTTTGGGCTCATAATCATTAATAAACCGTCTCTCTCTTTTCCTCTCGGCACTTTGCATTTTGAGCGTGGCTATTCCTGATATGAATACCTCACTTTTTCATACATTTACTTACTATTAGTCTTACCAAAATGACAAAAAAATGATGTTATTACAGCTTTTGAATGGCTGGTGGAACAGACAAACAGGACAAAATCACGACGGTACGTTTTTGCAGAAACTTTTACTAGATATCGCAACAAAAATAAATAAGCATATTAATCCTTAATGAGAATGCGCGGCATTTGTTGTCGCCATGCCACACAGATGATGCTTTCCAATATAAAATGGAAACAGGTTGAAAAAGGCTGCTATCAAAGCACAGTGTTTGAAATGGTAAATACAAACACTAGGAAAATAAAGATTTTGAAAATGTATACATCTATATTTTTCATTTTTTTTATCTGCCTGCTACATTTTTTGAATTTTTTTCAAATAAAAAAAAATTCTATGTTTTCCTCTACTAATAACAGCTGTATGAAGAGGCAATGTTTCCTAACTGTGGCTTGTGAATGTTTAATTCCTATTTCTTATTTTGTATTTTCTTTTAAACTATGTCTTAAATTAGAATACATACACTTGTCAAAAGTTCTAAGTGCACACAATTTTGAATATCTCACAGTAAAATACCCTAAAAAATTGACATTATGTTAATTATGATAAATCAATAATAATTAACTAAATCGTGCAAACGTTTTACATATTACGTCATCCACGTTGGCATGCGCTTTTTATACGTAATCCCGGTGCTGCAATCCAAATCAAGTTTTTTTTTACAATCGATTGTGTTGTCCACATGTTCACTGACATCGGACAACCTAAAAAACACAACAACACTTTATAACTATGAAACATTTGACGCCTGAAGACCTCGAAAATTGCGTTTAAATGCTCTTAAGTTACCCATTTTTACATATTGTAAATAAAACATACTGATTTTATACGTAAAAGCAAAAGAAATACTTCATGTTTGCGTATTTTATCATTATAAAGAAAAATACGAATGAAATTATTTTGTAGATTGATAACGTTGCTTACGTTAAACGGTGTTTTCACCCTCTTACGTCATTAAATATTTACGTAAAAGAACGAAAACATGAAAAAATTATTCTTACATGTGTTTGATGAGTGCCTACTTATCAATTATCTTAAAGTCAAATTAACATGTTAACTAAACTTCAAAATCGACATAAATTTGGTTAAAAATAAAAAAAAAAACGAGTCCGAATTACTGTTCTGTTTTATCGAAATGAATTTAAACATTTCTCTTTGAAAGGCTGTTACATATCTACACAATATATTCTGGTATCGCATCATCCTAAATTTCTAAGCCCCTCAGAATCTTTTTGCTCATAACAGTGCGAGAAAAATAGAAGTTTCTTCGTCAAATCCACGTGAGCACGTTATGGATAAAATAGAGAATAATGTAATGGCTCAACGTGCTCAGCAGACCAAAACGAAGTTATTTCAGTGCAAAAGAATTGCAGACCACAAAATATCCTTAACTTTTCATCAAATTCCAATGATACAAAGAAGAAAAAATAAATCACAAATGTAGGGGATGCAAAGCTTTCTTACTTTGAGATTTGCATTCTGTATACCACTGAGCTAAAAATGTTATTATTTTTAATTCGCGTTAAGCAGTTTTTTTGTTTGCGAGCTTTAATAGGAAATTGATATTCCTTCACCGAAATTTACAACATTTTGAAAGATTTAATCAAATAGTTGGAAAAATCAACATTTATCAAGTGTGCACTTAGAACTTTTGACTAGTATACATGTAATACTTTTTGAAGACCACCTATGATTTTAATACAGCGTTTATCAAAATTATGCTTAAACACACATTTAAAGAGTTTAAAGAGAATACATAGTTGTACATTATGTTAATTGCAAACATGTTTAACTTTCCAAATGAAGCAAACACTTGGAAAAAATGTCAGATACATGTAAGTTGTCTTGCTGTACAAAAAAGATATTATACAGTTTGATTTTTTTTTATAAAACGTCAGTCTCTTGCTGTTCAAATGGCGTTTACTTGGAACAAACAGCGCAAGTCAGTTCTCTGCCATTCACATACGGTGGACATCGAAGGGATCCACAACGCGCCTCCACGAAGTAGAACAATTTTCCGTTCTGATTTTCTATTCCACCTACCAACGCCTCAGGATCGGCATCCAAACAAACAAACTCGGAAGCAGCAGCGTGGCCATCATAGCCTGCCATCAGATAACCGTGATACTCCAGTGTCCATCCATCATAACACTTGTTCCGGCCAGGAATCATCACCACTGTTGCCCGCTTTGTATGACACACGCTGCAAGGAACGTCCCGTTGACCCAATGGTTTACCAAAGAACGTGTCCATATTCCTGTAGTGAAACTCATACTCGGCTCCCCATATCGTTTGACCAGTTTGTTCTGCGTCTTCGTAGACACTCCATAGCGGATCTTCTGGCAAGCATAAGTAATTGGCGGCAGCACCTTGATTGTTATAGTGTGCACCACTGGCGAAACCTTTGTAGACCATATGCGTCCCATTACTTGAACAGGATTGGCGACCCCAGCGAATGTAGCTTGCCCCAGTACCATCCAGGCTAACAACTTCTTTGAGTTCATGATACATTACTTCTAACGATTTTCGCCGTATGACTTCATCTGAAAACAATAAATGATTCGCGTCACGAGATTTTCGACACACAGATTATATGATAAAAGTTTGTTCACCTTCAAATGAAATATTACAGGAAAATATTTCACGAACATTATCAATAAAAGCAAAGACATTTTAGAAACATTAAAACAATAAGAATCATCGCCAACGGCCAAAACGTCAATGCAACTCTTTACTTTCTTAGCAGTCGGCAATTTAATGTTCTACTGAGTAACTTGATGCCTGATTAAACTCCACTTGTTAAATATATTACATGCTTGAAATGTCACAGAGTAAACCAATAATACCTATTAAAATTCTATTTTATTCAGTTCCGCCAATTGTTTTCTCGTTTGGGACAAACCCATTTATTTTATCTGGGGACCATACGCCGCTGAACATTGTATGGTTTTAATAGGAAAATATTGCATTAAAGGTTCCATGTTCACCGCCATATGTACACCATCGTTTAGGATGGATCTCAATAATACTGTTTATTGGTGTAAATATTGCGTTGCGCCCAACCCGGCAATTGGCGACGTGGGCAGTAATATGCATTTCCGCAACTGTTCATGAACAGACTCAATCAAACCGAGACTGCATTTTTTCATATTTGTCGTGTTCGGTGGCTTTCAAAGTTCTATTTTCATCTATTTCAATATAACAGTAGCGTTGTTTATGCCGTGTTGCTCTGTGAAAAGTCTCCACGTACATTCAATCACTACTGTTATCAGTTAATACCTTTGAAGGTCGTTGAGCACTATACTTATGTACTAATAGTATCTCAAAACTTTTTTGTTTTAATACATTGTTTCCACCAGTTTTAAGATGAGTGGTTTCAATATCCTAGACAATATTGATTTAGATATTGATCAATCACTCCTAGGATATACTTATTTTTAAATTTTGCCTTCTGTCTGTGATACGCAAGATTAATATTTCCAGATCCCCTATCAAAACTTGATTCTGTTTAGTTTTGCCCATTATTTTCTCGTTTAGGGCAAATCCATTATTTTATCTGGGTAATGTACACCTCTGAACATGGAATGGTATTAATCTGAAAATACTGCATTGAAAGTTTCATGTTAAACGCCATATGCACACCATCGTTTGCGATGGATCAAAATTGTACTATTTATTGGTGTTAATATTGAGTTGGCGTGGGCAGTAATATAAATTTCCATTACCGTCCGTGAACAGGCTCGATTAAACCGATCCTGTATTTAAATTTGTCAAGTTGGTGGCTTTAAAAATAAAATTCTCTTTTATCTATTTTCCTCGAATGGTTAGTGTACAAAAGCTAAACTACCATGCTGCATGTTTTAACAATACATGTAGCTGTACATCAGATTCGGGAAAAACATTTGCTAACGTTATTTTGAAATATTACAATATAATATTTCATGGAAATTACATAGAAAAGCAAAGAGTTCATTCGCTTAGACATAATTTTTAAAATTATTTTGAATCAGTCGCAATTATATTAATCGAAGATGACGTCATGACGCCAAAAATTTCAGCGCATTGCTTAACTTGCATATTAGTTATGGCTTTTATATTCTACAGTTACATGTTCAAAATGCCTGTTTCCATGTCCGTAGTCTAATACAAAAAAGTGAAATATGCATATCAGGAATCGCCACACTCACAACACACACCCTGCCCGCGCAGCGAGAAAGAAGAGAGGAAGAGAGAGCATGTTTGTTATACGTATGTCAATTCAAATAAGACTACAAAAACAATAAACGAAAAAGAGGACCCTTCGGGTTACCGCCTTGGAAGGGTCGGTAGCAAAAGAAATAACTACTAGGGGTTTTAAACCAGGGTTTAAAACATACTTCAGCTGTCGAAGACTGACTTTTTTATATTGTATATTTCTAGTCTGCATGCATGATGCGTTGGTTTCATGAAGATGTGTATTCGAATGTACATTTAATCGTATAATGTTGTGTATTTTAATGTCATCTTATCATAAGTATCGTTCAAGATAATTTATGTTTTGGTATTGTAAATAATGAATATAAACATATTAAGTACTTGCTGTTTTACTAGCGTGCACGGTGCGTTTTGTAAATAGATGAGACTGTTATAATCTTAAACTTTAAAATATAACAAGTTTTTCAAACTCTTACCAATATCATAGCTATAAATTTAATTCTTTAAGGGCTAATATAAAATACTTAAAGGAGAAAATTTATTCGCACCCCAAAATCATGTAAATGTATATTCATAAATATCATTGCTTTAAAGTCTTTTTAACAATAAGGTAACTGTGGCATGACAGGATTTGATCTATTTTGTCGTTGGAGAGGACATGAAAGCAATACTGCCCCATAAAAATGCAAGGGTGCTATATGTAATGGTACTTATTTGGCTTATGTAGGACTGACGACGTGTACGTCATCTTTAAGATGGGGCGGGCAACCCTTCCCCCTATCCTAATCCGAATATGAATGGATCGCAAGAAGTATAACCCAACGTAAATACCTTCGCGATAGAAATTTATTTTGTACATATATTTTTTCCAATCTTGTTGGATATTTCTTTCCTATAGTCGAAAGATAGGGTTACACTATTTAATAATTAGATATCTTATCGCAGTCCAGCTAAGAAATCTATTACATTCTCAAATCACTGTATGCATATAATATAAATGTAAGGTGGACAGGGCAATCTTAAATATGACAATGCAACCACTTGGCATCTAACTTATAAACGCATAGTCTTTTAAAAGTCGCTCCGTACATTCAATCAGTGTTGTTATCAATCACGCCATTTGACAGCCGTTGAGCACGATATTTGTACTTGTGAAAAAAGTCGCTCCGTACATTCAATTAATGTTGTTATCATTTACGCCCTTTGACGGCCGTTGAGCACGATATTTGTACATGTGAAAAAAGTCGCTCCGTACATTCAATTAATGTTGTTATCATTTACGCCCTTTGACGGCCGATGAGCACGATATTTGTACTTTGTATATTTGTAAAAGAAGTTGCGCTCAACATATGCATTTAGATTACTGCTCATTAACAGGTTCAATCAAACCCAACCTTCAAACTGTTTGATATTATTCGATTTCAATGGCTTTCAAAGTTTCCTTTTCATCTATTGTATGATATTATGTCATTTTTGTTATTACAATAATCCACAATAAGATTCTGAGAAAAATCTATTTGTTAGCCTCGTGTATATTGAATGACGTTAACTTATAACTTGTTTACGTTGAGATGTGAAACTTATAATTTGACGTCGTTTGGTTCCTTGATATCGTTTACAAATCACACACCACTGGAGGTAAATTAAATCAATTATTGCCTTTTAAACGTTTGAAGCAAAATTGGATATTATACTTTGTATACTGCCTGTATGTTTTTGTGCGTCATGGTGTAGCAAATAGTCTTGTTAAAAGCTTCTAAGAACAGTCTGCATCGCACAAGAGATGTAACAGTGTCAAGGGTACTGTTTTAAAGAGATTATCAATAATTTACTACATTTTACTTCTTCATGTTAACGAACATCTGCCAAAGAAAAGAGTACATGTACCTTCTAGGACCGCTTTCATAACCTTGTTATCACTTTTCTGTTCTTCAAGCTGATCTCTTAGTTTGGTTTGTTCAATTTCCAACAGCAGCAGCTTTTGCAACATTTTATGATCGTAGTCAAATCTCGAAGTGCACACAGGCTCGTCACTGTCCAGACCCGAAGTGCCGGAAATCATCATAATCACTAAACAGAGGATCATAATGTCCATCTTCAAGAATTCAACTTCAAATTATAAAGTTATTAAATTTAAACTATTGCAAATTTGCTTTAGACACTCACTCCCTTCCTATCTGTCTTGGACGAATTTACCTACTATCAGGTAAGGCAGTTGGTTGTAATATCATATCTTTAATATTTACACTTCAACTTCGTCCTCCACGATAAAGTATTATTCATCAGACGGATCATAATTTTTGTTGGTAAACAGTGTGACATTTTATTTTAAAAGGCGTGGCTACAGCAGAGCCGTTTATAATTTATTGGTCGTTGCACAATGTTTTGACGTGTGACGAGCACGCACGTTTTGTACCACGAGTGGCTACGAAAAAGCGTGCCGTCATTCACTGTGTCGTGAACGTTGCTGTTCCAACAGCCGTTTGAAAAAGCCGTAATATCACGAATTCTCCTCATAATTTCTGAATTGATGAGAGTATTTATGAGTGTCAATATACCGATTGAATCAATACTTAATGGTTTTCATTTGGGTATGGAAAACAGTTGGGTTGGTTAATGTATGCGAGAAGCTCTCCGGGCTCAACACACGTAAAACAATCCAACTGTTTTCCTTAGTACCCAAATTAAAACCAAAACCATCAAATATCGATTCAATCCTTAATTAAATACTTCAGAAAACAGGAAGAACATACAAATTGCGTCGTTTACTTAGGACGTGCAAAGCAGTTCTAGGAATTTAACAATCTATGGTTTGTCATGCCATTTTTATGTAAACATGTACTTGTTTACGTACTTATCAGTGATAATTTACATTCTGTTGATGTGAAGTTTTAAAATTTAATTTTGTCCATTTAGTTTGAAACATTGTATTTCATTATATCAGAGGAAGCATTTTCATTATACCAGATGAAGCATTTTCATTATACCAGAGGAAGCATTGGGGGAGTTATTAAAATCGGGAAGTAAAATTTTTTCCTTCGTATCAACTTTGTTGAATACTTGTTTAGAAATGCAGAGAACGAAAATAAGTTCAAAACTTTAGTGTTTTAACAAAAGCAATTAGAATAACATCATTTGTGTGATGAGCAATATCAAAGACACACTTCGACAAGTATATATGTTTCACGGTGACCTTTCTGGCTGGCTTCTGTGGGTCTGCCATTTTTTTTTATTTTAAAACTTAATTACACTAATAGCCTTTAGATACACCTACATGAACGAAACAACGTTGTTTAGCTGGTTGAAATGTCTCTTTCCGACCTGGTCCCAGTATAATGAAAAAACAACAACACCGAGTTTGATTTTAAACACTAAGTAATATTTGTTTTCTGATGATAACCACTTTAATAAATTGACTTCGATTTTAAGAATAAGATGTATGCGTTAAAATGCAGATTTAAATTGTTTGCTGTCTCAGACTGTATATTCTGATTTAAACTTTCCAAAAACTGTTTGAGTAACAGTTCAAATATCGAAGTTTAAACTAAAACATTTATTTCAGAATATCAATATCTCATCACGACATTTATTGATTTTATTTTGTATATTTCCATGACTATTGGCAGAGTGTTTCTTATGTTTGAAAATGACTAAAGTGAATAAGTAATAATTACTTAGAATATGAATAATATTTAGTGAGTTGAGTATGAGTTTTAGATTTTTCGTGACATTGGGTCTCATAATAGGTTCTTTCCTGGCTTTAAGAGATAATTGTTATGACACGAATAATTTTGTAGTTGAACAAGAACTCAATTTTGCTATAAATCGTTTTATGGTGCTTTCTAATCTTGCATTGTCTGGCGGTTTTTTCATTTTATCAACAAATGCATTTTAAGTTCTTGTCCTGTTTTGCCTTAAAAATTTAAGATTGTTTATATTAGATGTTTTTAAATTGTTCTGCTGTTTTTGGTTTACACAGCCGTGTAGTTATGTATTAAAATTCCTAATAATAAGTCATTTACATGGGTTACATACTAACGCTAGTATACGTAAACGACTTATTGACAAGAAATGAGAATCATTATCTCCTGTTTAAGCTCTTTTCAGAGATACCAACTTATTGATACAATCTTACATTTAATAACCAAATCGCTTCCAGCGGACACATATATCAGCTCTAATTTAAGATAATATTTTATGCGTGTTCCGTGGACTAACAATACTGCGCTCCAAGAGTGTCATAAAGGTGTGGGATCTCTGCGGATCACAGCAGATGCACTCCAATTGCATTAGGAAAGCTGTTCAAACCATTGACAAGTCAGCTGCGTATTTTGCGGACAAACCAAGAGCACTACACTCGGATCAATTAGGCTTCTCTTACTAAGTACAAAACCGACTGCGGAAACCGATGATCAAACCAGGTGCACTGTCTGCGGATCAAGCAAATAAAAAATTCGCTCTCCATGCTTCATACCAAAAGCGCTCAATGGACGCGATACAAATGCTTTGATTGCGAAACAGACACAGCTTGTTTTCTATACAGATATTTTGGTAATAAATCACATTAAGCGCTGTTCCCATGGACCAATAAGCTGCTTTAACAGGCGGATCAAACAATCTACTTCTCCGCCGAACAATGTAGTTGAGAGCAGTTTAAAATCTTTACTGCTTGAAGGTAATTCTCAATTAGTGTTTTTTTTAGATTTATTTTATGGCCGTTACATAGATTTAATTTGAAAAATACAACAACAGTTTAAAATCTTTACTGCAAAAAGGTAATTCTCAATTAGTGTTTTTTTTAAGATTTATTTTATGGCCGATACATAGATTTAATGAGAAAAATACAACAGCAGTTTAAAATCTTTACTACTAAAAGGTAATTCTCAACTAGTGTATTTTTTTTAGATTTATTATAAGTAGTATAAGTATAGTATTAATTTCAACCCATTCTTCGTAAAAACCATCTGCAAATTCAAAAAGATAGACTACCAACATGATATACTGCAGCGTTTTACTTTCTTTGTGATTAGGTTTCTATGAAAATCCTGTAAAAGAACATAAAAGCTCGTCCTGTTTTGTTTTTCGTTCATGTTATCGTGCTCTTCCGGATTAAGATATCAGTAAGATCTGTAAGGTAATCGATTATCCGCCATTGGTTCTTTTGTTTTATACGTGTATGTGCTTTTGTATGCAACAATATGAAAATGATGGGTTGCCAAAGCAACGTGTAAACGTCTACTTGTTATTCATATAAGAACCTGCTGAGGCCTCATCGCATTCATCAGGATATGGAGGACATTTGGGTTTACTTTAAACACTCCAACTGTTTTTCATTTTCCGTTACATGTGATAAAATTACGATTTACTTTTTAAATTAACACTGAATAAGACACCAAAAACAATTAACGAAAAGTGAACTTTAGGGGTTACCGCCTTGGATCGGTCAGTAGCCATCATTTAATTATGTGATATTGCATTAATCAAAATGCCATTACGTTTGAAATTATTATAACAGTAACAGTTATAAAAGCAGTTGAAAAATACGGTTAATAAAAACGCTTTAACGTTCGAAAAAAGACAAACATTTGACAAAATATGATATATGAGTTAAGTTGTGATGAACCGGATACAGTGTTTTTACTTTGAGATAGACTGAGTTTAAAATATTGTGTAAGTCTTTTGTAAGTAACATTGCGTTTACTTAGAACAAACAGCGCAAGTCAGCTCTCTGCCATTCACATACGGCGGACATCGAAGTGATCCACAACGTGCCTCCACGAAGTAGAATAATTTTCCGTTTTGATCTTCTATTCCACCAACCAACGCCTCAGGATCGGCATCCAAACAAACAAACTCGGTAGCAAAGTGGCTTTCGTGATCTGCCATGAGGTAACCGTGATACTCCAGTGTCAACCCATCGTAACACTTGTTCCGGCCAGGAATCATCAAAACTGAAGCCCGCTTCGTATGGCATACGCTGCAAGGAACGTCACGTTGACCTAATGGTTTACCAAAGAAATTGTCCATATTCCTGTAGAGAAACTCATACTCGGCTCCATACACTGTTTGACCACTTTGCTGTGCGTCATCATAAACATTCCACAGCGGATCCTCTGGCAAGCATAAGTAATTAGCCGCAGCACCTCGATTGCTATAGTGAGAACCACCAGCATAACCTTTGTAGACCATATGCGTCCCATTACTTGGACAGAATTTGCGACCCCAGCGAATGAAGCTTGCCCCCGTACCATCCAGACTGACCACTGCAGCGAGATTTTCATACTTTACTTCTAACGCTTTTCTCTGAGTATTCTCATCTGAAAAATATTGCAACAAGATGAATTATTATAAATTTTAAATCGAACATTTATATTGTGACACAAAGTTAAAACTCACTTGCGATGTCGGAATTGCGGGGCTAGGCGCTTTTGCCGTGACCGTGCGGGTTCGCTCCCAGGTAGAGGCAATATCATTTGACATTTACGATAGCGCTATTTGAGCAGTTTGGCGGCCATATATAGGCTCCCCGTACATATAGTCAGTCCTGTTAAATCCTGCTTAATCAGTCAAATAACCCGTTAGCATTGTTACAGTAATGATAACGTACATGTATATCAGGGCTATCCGATCAACCTTTTTAGCGTGTGTCCCGGTGAGCTCAATTGGATGTCGCCGTTATGGTGCGGGTTTGCTCCCAGGTAGAGGCAAAACTATGTCAAATGTCAAAGTAAACTTTATTAAATAAACAGTCTGCTGCATTCTTTTTGCAGCGATTTAATTGCCCATAAGTTGAAGGGTATATGCTAGGCAGAACATAATATGGGCATATAGGGATACTTTATTCCTTTATCTCGTATATACAGAAGCAACTTGTTTTAACATATATATGACAGATAACCTATTTCCCACCATTCTTGCTTAATATGATTTTTTGTTATAAATAAGACATTAAAAAGGAATAAGCAAGTTTCTTCTACTAAAATCTACATCTGTCAGTCGTACCTTTTTGGGTCTCTTTCAAAACGCTGTTTTCGTCTTTCAGTTCTTCAAGTTGCTCCCGTAGTTTGGTTTGATCTATTTCCAGGAGGAGCAGCTTCTGCAACATTTTATGATCGTAGTCAAATCTCGAAGTGCACACAGGCTCGTCACTGTCCAGACCCGAGGTGCGGAAATCAGCATAATCACTAAACAGAGGATCATAATGTCCATCTTCAAGAATTCAATTACAATTTATTTAATAAGATATTGAAGTTTATACTCACTTCCTACCTGACTTGAACGAACAGTAAAACTTACCTTTTAACATGTAAGGTAGTTGGTTTTAAGATCATATCTTTGTTGAGGACTTCAGAAAACAGGAAAATAATACAAATTACGTTGTTTACTTAAGACATGCAAACCAGTCCTTTTGAATACAAAAGTCTGAGCTTTGTCACGACATTTGCAAATTTAACCTTTACTTGTTTACTACATGTACGTATGTATGAGTTGCCTATTCCGTTGATGTGTGAATGTTAAACTAGTATACTGCTCAAAATTTGATAAGGGCCAATTTTGTATTCTGTATATTTATTATTGTTTAGATTAATATTTTACCAGTTTATGATAAATTAAGTTTTGTTTGTATTGGTTATTTCATAAAACTGATTAATTATTCATCTGATTTGAAAAAATGAGCTGAAACATTAAACATTATCAAAGCGTGAAAACTTGAAAATTTGTGAATTGCTGGAAATTTGTAAAAACGGTCAATTTTGTAAAGGATGAAAGGAATACGTTTCAATATCGTGCAAATACCGCGGGCGTAATTTACAGCCCGGCAGTGCCTGCGCATGCTGTTAATGGCCCGATTGATCTTTAATAGTGGCATTCTGTTCCACTCCTCTTGAAAGGCAGCACGAAGTTCGGCAAGAGTGACCGGCGGCGCAGTGCGACAAGAAATGGCCCTCTAAAGCTTGTCCCACTCATGCACAATCGTCGAATTAAAGTAATAGGATCTTGCAGGCCAAGGCAAAACATCAATTGTTTTACGTGCAAGTTGAAGATGGATAGTGAGGTGGTTAGTATGTCGGCGAGCATTTTCCTGTATTAGAATAAAACCTGGACCCATTGCTCCTGCATATAGTCATTTATGTACACCAAGCGACAATAATTTTTTGCTGTCAAGGTGCCGATATCAAAAATGTAGAGGTTAGTTTTGCCATTGACACTCATTGCTCCCTTTTCCATGACAGACCTTCAATAATATCTTCTCCACACTCCGGCGTGTCTATCTCTGAAATCTGGACAAAATATAGACTCATCCGTAAACAAAACGGGAGTCGAATTGCGAGGTCTCTATTGCACATGGTCACGGGCCCAATGTAGGCGTTCACTGACGTGGTTATTCATCAAAGGGTCACGAACGGCGGAGCTTTGGCATTCATACTAGCATCATGCAACATTTTCCTTATTTTCTGGGTTCACGAAGTTCTCGTGCTTCATTTGTCGTCATACATGTACAAATCAGATCTTCCGCGCCTGGCTACAACATAAACGCTATACACTGTATTTGAGTTCAAATTCATATCGGTTCTCATCTTGTTAACAAAGTTGCCATTGGAGAAAACAGTGACCCTAATTATATTTTGTGTTGTGTATTTCCATTTCATTTAAAACCTGATATTTATATACCATTGGTTACATTGACGGAGTTATGGATTTCGGACAGTAATAAAATAAGTAACTAAAGTATTAAACTGCCCTCTAAATTTGTTATATATACAAATGCAGGGAATGAAATAAGCGTACCATATTTGTGTTCTTAATTAAAATGAATACTATAATTAATCTGGTGATTAATAACAACAGATAAAAGAATACATTGACACGAAAAATATGAAATGATAGCAGGTCATGTTTGAATGAGCCTCTGGGAAATAACGGAAATGCATATTACTGGCCCTGCAGCCTAGCCACAGACACATTTCTTCAAGTATGTTTGATTGTGTCCTTACTGGCTATCTTCTGTTCCGTATGTGACCGCCCCGTATTTATTTTGAACATATTTACCTTATAGATAAGAACGGTACGTTAATACACAGAAAATACTTTGTTTAGCTGATTTCATATTCTTTCTTTCCGAAATACCCTAGGTCCAAATATCACGAAAATATTGATCTGGATTTTAAATAAAGTCGCAGTGACGTTAATTCTTAAGGACGGTAGCCAATTTATTTACACGCTGGTTTTAAGATTAAGAATATATAGTTCATGATAAACATGCGAATTTGAATAAATTGTGATTAAAATTTCCTCCAAACATCTCAAAAATCAGAGTTTAAAGAAAAACATTTATTGTAGAATACAATGTATCTGAGCAATACTGAGCGTTGTGTGAAATATTTCCACGAAAATTAGAATTTATTTACTTTTTGTTTGTAAAATAATCCAAGTAAATATCCAACATTTACATCGAATTGAAAAAAATAAAAATATGTGGAAATCGACTATAAGTTTAAGACTGTTCGTGACATACATAACAGGTGTTTGCTGATCGTAAGGCATAATATTTATTTGTTATAAATCCAGTCAATGATCATGGTGCTTTCTAATGTGCATTATACATTTTGGCAGTTTAAGTACATTTTCCTGTTTTGCCTTAAAACTTTAAGATTGTTTACATTATAATTTCAATTTTTATGTGCGTTTTCCGTGTACGGACAATGCTGCGCTCCAAGACTGTCACAAGAGTGTGGTGTGGTATCTCCTTAAGTTAGATAACATCAGGTGCACCTCTATTGTTATTTTGGATCAAGAAAGCTGTTTTCATCTTGGACAAAATCAGCTGCGCTCTTCACAGATCAAACCAAGCGCACTACACGCGGACTTATTAAGCTGTTATTACTCAGGACTCTGATGATCAATCCAGGCGCACTATTTGGGATCAAACAACTTTTTTTGCTTCCAGTAATTCCAGCAAATCGAAAATTTCGCTCACCATGCATCAAACCCGAAGCGTTCAATGGAAGATAAACAAATACGTTCATTGCGAAACATACAAGGTGCATTTTCTATATATTTCGGTGATTTATCACATTCATGCTATTCCAACGGACCGGACAAAGAAGCTGCGGTAACAGGCGAATCAAATAAGCTACACCGCCGAACATTCGTGCTGCGCAATGCGCTAATCTCACTGAAAAACATGCGAACCTTTGATTTGGAGTACTACGTTTACGAAAAGCAATTGAAGATGTCAGCATTTATAACAAATAAAATGAACGTAAGGAAAACAATCATAGGGTTAATCAGCAAACATGCAATGCTTAGTAGAATATTTGTGGCAAAATTTGGTTTGAAAAAAAAATACAGATTGGTTTTACAAATACAGTATAATATTTAAATCAAATTTCCATGTAACTCTAAGTGCGCTCTTCTAACCACTAACAAACGCTTTGCAAAAACAATTAAGCTTTTATAACGATGATAGTCATTACGATTTCATATTCTTATATTTAACACATTGTAGAAGCCGGTATACAAGAGAAAATAAGAATGAAACAAATAAAACAAAATTACAGAGTGTTTTTACAAAATTTATAATAATTTAATACAATTTCCATGTAACTCTAAGACTAAGTGCACTCTTCTAACCACTAAAAACGCGTTTGCAAGTTCAATTAAGCTGGTTCTCGATACGATTTCTTATTCTTATTATATTTAACACATTATCTATATAAGAAGCCGGTATAAAAGGGAAAATAAGAATGCAATTTTTCTTAACGTGATTTTCGTACACATTTTAATTATTTTAGATACATTGTATGAGTCAGGACATTTGCAAAAATGCTAGAAGAAAAGAAAGAAAGCTCGATGTAGTTCTTTTCATTTTTAAGATACATGTCTTTAGCTTATGAAAAGAATACACAATTCCTTTTTTAAACTATTTTAAAAAAGGGGACACACACGACAATGTGAATATCCCTTTTTTATTTGATTTGGTGGTTATAGTTGAGTTAGCGCGCAAGGGGCGAAGCTTGAATGATGTGTCAGAAATCATCACATGTCGTTGTGAATTTGAAATATTAGCATCGTGAGTGTCGAAGTGATTAAATTTATTTAAGGATTGAATCGATAGTTGATGGTTTCCATTTGGGTATGGAAAACAGTTGGGTTGTTTAAAGTGTGTGAAGCCCGAAGGGCTTTACGCGTACTTTAAACAATCCAACTGTTTTTCATACCCAAATGGAAACTATCAAATATTGATTCAATCCTTATATTTACACTCATAAATAATTTCATTAATACAAAAATAACTAGAAGAATTCGTGATATTACGACTTTTTCGAATGGCTGTTGGAACAGCTACGTTGACGACAAAGTGAATGACGGCACGCTTTTTCGCAGCAACTCGTGGCAAACGTGCGTGCACGGCGACGTCACACATCAAAACATCGTGCAACGTCCAATAAATTGTGAACGGCTCTACAGTAGCCACGCCTTTTAAAGTAATACGTCACACTGTTCACCATCAGAAATTATGATTTGTTAGATGAATAAGACTTCATCGTAGAGGATGAACTTGAAGTGTAAATATTACACCAAATTGATTGTTTTGTTGTGATTTAGAACCTTTTAATAGAAACATTTAAAGCAATATTTCAAACAACGCATTTATAAGGAAAATGTTTTTAAACTAAAGTGTGACGAATATACACACCCTAGAAAGCACGATTTTTATGAGTGTATCCAGTTTAAGCGTAACTACTCAATTATCCGTGATCTTAACAACTTGTCGTACAGCCAAAAAGATACATGAAATAAAGTGCAAAGGTAAAATGAAAATGGGTTAAAACAATTGAGCGTAATCTTTGCATAACAGAAAACCGTTAAAGCCAGGGGAACATGTATCAGTGCCACAAATTAAGTAAAACCTTTTGCAAATAAAAATTTGATCGCCAATACGCAGATTTAATTAATGCATATTTTACTTTTTTCACTTTTTTTAAATAAAAAAAAATATACAAAAGCAGATTAGAACCACAACTACAACAAGGTAATTTTCAACAAGTGTTGTATGGAGATTTATCAATAAAAAAGCAATAATTATTCACGTTGAAATTTTTAAAAACCATCTGCAAATTCAAAAAGAGAGACTACATGTAACATGATGATATATGCTACAGCTTTCTGCATGATGGTACAAAACAAATATTCTTTGTATGGTATTCAGCTGGCCCCAAATTCCTCAGCAGATACTTAGGGACTGTAATCATTTCAGGCTTGACCTGGGATACCCATATTTACAGAGTAACTCCTCGAAGCAACAGCCTACAAAATGCTAGTAAGACCTCCATTGGAGTATTGCTCCTCTTTCTGGTCCCCGCTCACGGACACATTCACAAACCAGATAATGGAAGAGCAACCCGTGCCATGAAAGAGGTACACATAATGATCAACTGTAGATGGGTTAATCGCTAGGCATGCAGAACGCTGTAGAATATCATGTTGCTAACCTTTAAAGCATATCATGTCTGCCACATTGTTCAAAAATTATTTCAAGGTCTAAATGGAACAAGGAATCTGTTATTTTCTTTTTATTTTACCATTACTTCTGCATCCATGTGCAAAATTACGATGCGAGGACTAGATATTTATATGATACAGTAAGCGGTTTGAAATGGTAAAATAAAACACAAACACGCCATCCTTTTGCGATCTCAAATCGTGTTTTCGCGTTTTCATGGTCTCGCTGTCCCGAAAACACGATGCTCTCGCATCGAACTTTCGTGAACTCGCATCGTATTTTGCATTTTCATGGTCTCGCACAAAAGAAAGAAACAGGGCGAAACAACATAGTCCCAACGGAACACCGATGTTTTTAATATTATTTTTATTAATCGTACATTTCGTTTATAATGCGCAGTAAGCGGTTTGAAATTTTAGTCATTTATTTACTATCTTGTATATTTTTATAATTGCTGTTTTGCAATTTGAATTTATATGTGAAATAAGATCTCCCTAACCAGGGGCCCATGAACAGGCTCAATCAAACCGAGCCGGCAATTGTAGAGCTTTCATTGTCCTTGATCGTATAGTGGGTTTGCATAAAATAACACTGTCACGTTCTTACTGTTTATTACTTCTAGAAGTTACTAACAGCCCATAAAAATATCACCCGATCTATTCTCTCAAGTTACCCCGTATTTGTTAGATTTTTTTTCTAAAATGTCTAAACCAAAACTTTCTAGAACTCCCTAAGACTTTCTACGACCAAAACTCTCCAGAACTTTCAAAAACTAAAAACTAAACTTTTTTAGAGCCTGCCAGGTGTAATGAACCTGTTCAAATTTTGGTCGACAGGTAGATTCTCTCTAGCAGACTTGTTTAATCAGTCAATGATAGCCAATGATAATTCTGGGAAAATAATTCTCCAGGTAAATTAGCATTGCTACTATCAGAGAGGCAAACGAAAGCGTTACGTTATTAAAGAGGCGAATTACTAACAGTTCAAAGTTATACATATCAAAATCTTAATGTCCTGACCCCCATTTTGTTACACAATATTTTCACATTTGTCGTGTTTGGTGTTTTTCATAGATCCTTTCTCATCTATTTCTCTAAAATCTTTACCTTAAATAGAATTTAAAAGCATGCGCAGACACCTATACTACGTGTCACTTCACACGATATATAATACTTAGCTCAGTTACATTTACGCCATGAAAGTGCTTAATACTTAATGTTATATTACACTAAAGCATATAATTATTAATTAAATTCATTTTTATCCATCTGAAATCGAACTAATTATCAATTGGATACAATACATTTTATTGTCTGCATTCAGCTTCGGTAAGTGTTCATTTAATTTATCAAAAGGATCTCAATTATAAATAATATTATCTAAAAATACTGCTTAATGTGTTTATTTTAGTTTTAATTTCATAAATTGTTGTAATTAAAATAAAGTAAATTTAAATTCATATTTTTATGTAATAAATTAAATCACGTCATAACACATTTAATTCCGCCGTTGGCAGATAATATTTGTGAATTATCCAATCGCATTAATTTTCACAAAATTTACCAACTTTCTACAGATTTTAAATCAGAAACTAGAAAAACCGGAATTTGAATGTAAGATGAAATGAATATTTTATTTGGGTTTAAAACAACGAAAACGGGATCAAAGAGCATTGTAAAAACAACTTCTGGGCTAAAATAAACACTCTCTAATTTCTATATACATATTCAATATTATCATGTATTGTAATGCTTGTAGTTTTCTTTACTGTCTTATTTTTACTTTTTGTTAAAATATTTGTTGTCCTCTTTGTTGAACAGGGCCATTACCACGTTGACCACCGAGCTATTATTATTGTAAATAATTATTTGTTCTCATGTTTATGTGTATATACATACTGAGAAAAATTGTAAAATAAACTTGGAAACTTGGAAACTAATTTATTAAACCTTAGAGCTTCACGCTCGCAACCTATTTTTGTGAATTTCAATTTTAGATTATTAAATAAAATACCGTATAATGGGTTATTTTCGCGATCGAAAATTTTCGCGATTTTGCCATAATTTTAATTTTCGCGGTTGTAATTTTAGCGAATTTGCGCCCGCAGAAATTAATTTTCGCGTTTTTTACTATTGGAGTGCATTCATATTTCAGCAAATGTACCTGTAAAAACAAATTATTATTAGAAAAAGTGTTTACTATTAAGTGAAAGCTGTGCATTTAACAGTGGTATTTTATCAAACTGTCATAAACCAAATTGCCCGTAGCATAATTGACATCCGTTTTCATAACAATGGTTTTTTTCTGTTTTTATCGACGGAATAATAACTGTGACCACGCAAATATAGACGTAATGAAGCGATAATTAACCTTTAGCCCGCTGGGGCGAATATACGTAAAGCATTTTCAAACAACTTATTAAGGTGGTATCATTTGTCACAATATTCTGTTAAAGTTGGGGGGGAGTGTGGTGACCTATTTTCATAAAATTCATGTTATTTAATAATTATAAATCTTATTAATATATATGTAACAATGTCTTAGAATTAAGTTCGATAAACTTTACTAGAACAATAGTTATAAACAATGCAAACATGAATGTCAAATTTTCCTTTTTGTAGTCACTGTGAGAACATGTTTTGCTATTGTTCTAGTACAGTTTATTGAACTAAATTCTAAGACATTGTTAACCTTGATATAGACAACCTTCCTGTGACTGTAGTTTAATACTATAGTGGATAATTTGGAAGTTTGGACTCCCAGCAATAAGGCTACACTCAGTGAGAGAATTTGTTTCATATTTCTAATTTTTTTAAAATTCCTGATTGACCTGTAACATTTATATGCCTTATAATTGTTATCTGAAGTAATAAGAAGATTTATAATTATTCAATAACATGAATTTTATGAAAACAGGTCACCACACTCCCCCCCCCGACTTTAACAGTATATTGTGACAAATGATATCACCTTAAGTATCGCTCGTCTGCATTGTTTGTAAAGCATATTATATGCAGCAAATTTTGAAAGTATGAAATAATTCCCACGCTTGTCATCAATACCAATGTTTTCGACTCCCGAACATTTAACATTTTACATATCTACTCTGTCCGAAGCGTTTAGGTAATTTGTGCACTATGAGATATACTCGATTAACCCAGAACATAGAAATAGCAACGTCAGTTTTAACCTCGAAGTCTTGCAATATAGTGCACTTCGTGAAAGTAAAGTCGGGAATTTTTGGCTTTTGTTATTTTCGCGAATTCACAACGATCGCAAAAATTGCGAAAATATTATGCTCGCGAAAAAACCCATTATACGGTAATAAAAGTAGAAAAAAGAAATAATTAAGAAAAAGTCTCAGTACTTTTAATGTTTTAATGTTCGCAACCTATTTTTGTGAATTAAGATTTTTGATTATTAAAGAAAATAATAAAAATAGAAAAAACGAAATAATTAAAAAAAAGTCCCAGTACTTTTAATGTTTTCATTAAGTCACGCTGATTATTACAACGCATGTCCAAGTACAAAATAAGATACTGTGTATCATTTATCACATTCATGAGTGCAGTTCCTATGTTCAACTGGCAACTCATTTGCGTGTAATCTTGCATAACTTTGATAAAGTAATGGTGTTTATTAAATGAAGGTTTCATTTCCAGTTTTATGACTAATGGGCCAAGCAAACAGTTCTGAAGCTAAAGGGGTTGATGGTTGCAGCGGCTGTGGAGTTCGACTACCGCCTGCAAATCCTCATCATGATTATATGAAAGCATGCAATCATACGCCATTTGCTACCTTCTGCTTCTGGACACCATCCGATAAAACGCATGTTATTTCGAATACGTTTAAAGTAAGCGTAACCGGCACAGGCCCGAGTATTTCCAATGACACATCACTTCGAGTTGATAGTGGAACGCTCTTCAAGTATTTTAGAATAGAGGCAGAACACTATGATTATTGGTGTTCCAGGTGATTTGTTATTAATCGCCCTAAGGTAGCCAAGTCTGTTTTACTTGAGCTTTGTGGAAAAGGAATGGTTATCACTACTGAAATGGAACTGGTCAAAATGGGAAATCGTTAATATAAATACAGTTAAGTGAATGTTCCTAAGACTCGTGATCACTTCTCAAACATAGGTCAAGAACAATAACAAAATCGTCTCAGTTTTCCAAACTTAAACTCTCTCAACTTGTTGCGGTGTTGGAAGGCTGCGTTTTCTGAATGTGGCTGAATTCTTAATATGCCTATTTCGCTTCTTTTCTACTTATTTTCATAATAGTTGTGTGTGTGTGTGTGTGTGTGTGTGTGTGTGTGTGTGTGTGTGTGTGTGTGTGTGTGTGTGTGTGTGTGTGTGTGTGCGTGCGTGCGTGCGTGCGTGCGTGCGTGCGTGTGTGTGTGTGTGTGTGTGTGTGTGTGTGTGTGTGTTTGTATAGGTACCATTCGGAGGACCCTCGTAAGAAAACACACCAACAGAGAGAGGGCATTTTTCAAAGTGAGGCCTTACATTCGGGTCCTGTGATTGATTTTCTGGATAGCATATCCCCATGAGGACCTCTATTGAATCTGTGAAAATTGAGAGGTCCTCATTTTGGTAGGTTTTATAACCTTCCACACACACATTATACACAATTTACTAGTCAGTGACAAAATCACGTGATGAGAAGTGTAAAGAAACAACCAATCAACATGTAGGTCGCGTTTATCTAACTAAATTATGTTATGAGCAATCTGATTGGTTGCTTACAATGCGCACACATGTATCGGTGCGAAATGGTGTTTTATTTCCGAAATGTACAAAGTACGAAATGGGGCTCATTCTTATTGCAGTAAATCATTTTAAACAGCTTACATTTACTGTGTTTCTTACTTTGCTCGGTCCTGTTTCGATCCCTTCGTGAATTGACTCCAGTAATAAGCCACCATCGTTCCGATTGTGCAGCGATGTTGCTCTTTGTTTTGCAAGTCATTTAAGGCACCATCAAAACGCACGCATACAACAAACTTAATTAAATGAACCTTAAAATTTACTTATTCCTAATCTGGTGGAGTGTGAAGTTAGCAGCCTAGGTTGCCTAGCAGCCTTAAGTTAGCGACGGATAAAGTATAAAAAAAAATTCTGAAACTATCAGAAAAGATTTATATTTTCTTTCTAAGGACACTACAAGCTTATCGGAAATAAAATGAACTTGTAGTATTCACTGAATCTCTCCGGTCGTCTGGGCTGCTGGGACTTGAAGTTAGCAGACTAGCAGACTGGCAGCCTAAAGTTAGTGTGTAGAATATGAAATAGGGAAAGGGTCTGAAATGCATACAAGTCCTTTCTAAGCACACTAGACATTTGACTGCTGAAATGATAGCGTCATAAAAGTATTTAGTTTTGCAAACCTCCCCTTTTCTAACAGACACGTGATATGATATAATATTAATAATTGTGAATTAATCATTGGTTTTTATAATGTCAAGTGTCTGTGCATGCTGCGTGACAAAAAGGTATCTTAATTGTTTTGCATACAGTATTGTTTCGCAACAGCTTATTTACAAGTAAATAATATGTGTCTGCACACAATCTTTTTGGAAGTTGTCGACCTCGGTAATTGTAGATCAACAATCTTGATAATAGATTATAAAAGTGTTAATCCTGGTCGTAGCTCGTAGCTAAACCAACTGAAAATCGAAAGTAATTGTTAAAAACTGTTGACCTTCATTCAACGAAACATTTCGGATGTATTTTTATGGATGCCTTACGCGTAGGCACCGAAACGTTTGCATACCTTTTTTTTTTAAATATTGTTTTCCCATTTATACCATTTTCACGCTTCCTCCCTGTGTCCCTTAGTACCTTTTTCCTTTATTGCAAAGGCAAGTGACTTTTTGACAATTCATGTTATAGTGACGACAAAAGGAGCAATTTTAGGGCAACATTGACTCAATTTTGGACTCTGGGAGAAAAGTTCAGTCTCTTCTCGGAAGTGATCTGAAATAGACCACGTTGAGGTAATCTGGAACGACCCAGTTAGCTTTCATTCTATTATACGCAATATATGATGTAGTCTTGTTGAGTTCGTGAATAGTTTAAGATCACGAAAAATATTGTTGTATCTTTTTCTTGTCATATTCGAAACTAAGTCAATTTTTTTTTTCTTCTGGCACATTGTTTCCAATGACTTACACAATAACAAAATTTGCATTCTGAGGACATTTTGCTATCAGAGGACTAATATGTGAAGTGTGTGTATGTTTGAAAACGAAAGAGCATGCAACTCGATACTTTCCAAATCTTTTTTGAATTATGATACGCCTGTCACTTTTATGTTTTGGGTTGGTTGATATCGATATGCTCATGTCCTTTCATTGTCCATCATTCCGTCCTTCATAGAATATTGTGTCGCGCTTAACTCCATTGTGCTCAGCATTTTCTCCTGAATTTCATACCTCATCGTATATCCACATAATTTGACTGTTGGTTTGAGAATGAATTTGATTTAAAATTTAATTGTTTGTCACACGTTTTGTTTCCAATAAAATGAAGTTCTCAAGAAACACAATTGAAAGACTGTTCACAAAAACACAAATTTAATCCCAACGTTTCATGGGGATAACCCCCCCCCCCCCCCCGCCTTCTTCAAGGGGTTTTTACATGGATTTACTGATCAATGTTTACATATTGTTTCGAAAAAATCACTTTGCCTGCTCCTAAACACAAGAGTGAACATCATTTGAAGCGTTCTTGTCCTTTCCCCATTGGTAATATGGGCGTACATGCACGAGATTTTGAATTACACGCAAGATATGAACAGTATATAAATTCATGCAATAACAAACACAAATTTTATTTTCAGTTTTAAATTCAATGAGAAACATAAGCTATAAAAGCTTTTAACCGATTAAGCAAGCAACAGCACGTTTATCAGTTAGATTATACATTATATATGATGCATATACAAATCATTATATATTATTTAATATCATTGCTAAAACTATATCTATGTATTACGGAAGAGTATACTGACCCCCCTTAAATCTTTTATAAGGGTAAAATTGTAAGGAATATACATAATATCACTATATATTTGTTTATTTTTATTAAACTTATACATATATTTTATATTTATCTTCTAGTTTTTATTGCTGCAATAAAAGTTATCTGACCAGAAGTCCTGTGTTTATTTTAACTGAAATACAATTTCCTTCTTAAAAATCGAAATGATATTCTGCGAAATATATATGTCACTGTAACAAACAGCTTGCTATATCATAAATATAATATAACTAAAATTGGAACACGACTTATATGATAACTATAATATATAATTTGAGAGAAATAGAAAATTACATATTCCTCCTCATGTATCAACTAACTAAGGTGTTCCTACGGGACCATCGTTGTTTCGCCATTTCGACCTTTTGAGCAACACCACGAAGACGCGAAAACAAGATGCGAAATCGCGAAATAAAGATGCGAGATCGCGGAACGATAATGCAAAACATATCGCGCAAAAACAACAAAGAAGCGAAATCGCAAAAATACGAAGCGAGGACGCAAAAATTAATATCGCACTTAGGCGTCGCACTTTCACGACCTTGCTTAGTTTTTTCGCGTTCTCGAATCTTGTTTTCGAGTTGTCGTGGTCTCAGCCTCGGGATAGCGAGACCATATAAACGCGAAAACACGATGCGAAATCACGAAAGTACGATACGAGATGTTATGCTATTTCGCGACCTCACATCGTGCACTCGCATTCTCGTATCGTTGTTTTGCGATCTCTCATCGTGTTTTCGCGGGTTTGTGATCTCGCCCTTAATCAGCTAACACAAACATGACAAATAGAATAAAGTTTGGGATCTAAAATAGCTAAGAAATGTAAAAATCTTTATTAATGCCAAACATATTGAAAATTTCTGTATCACCATTATCCAAACCATCAAATACATTGTTCTTTTGAAAGAATGCAAATTAACAGGTTAGACACAAGTCAATTAGTTAACAGGCAAGGGCAAAAACCATCAATTTGAAATTTAAGGCAGAAACAAACTGTCATGTTGGCATGGCCTGTGTGTCTTAATGAACCCGATCAGATGACCAAGCCTTATAGTGCCTTAAGATTAATAAATCAAAGACAATCCCAAGAATTACTATAGATCAAACATGGAAAAGCAATAAGATTTCGGTTCGCTTACCTTCAGGAGAGCGAGACCACGCTTCCCTGCATCCTTAAGATAATTTTATAAGGCTAACTGTCACGAGGTGTTGTGATGATATATTTCTGCGTTTTTGTTGTCATTTGTTACTCCTCACGAACCCTCCGATGCATATTTTGCCTTTTTTAAGCCTTTGCTGACGAAGGTAAGCATTAGCGTACATTTTATGTGTGTTTTGATACGCCCGGGAATGTTTATTTCTTGGGTAGAGAGACAGTATGTTTAGACCTGTAGTATTTGTTGAACACTTTCTGGAGTCTGTCGACCATTGAACCGTTTGGGCTTCTATGGAGGTATACTGTATAATCATTAAACATTAGCAAAATTTAGCAAAATCAAATAGCGTTAGAAAAATGTTAAGAGTATGGGATCTAAAATAAAAACTTGTTTCCTTAAGCGGGAAATTATAAAATACCGGTACGGTATCCACACTGTTAAATAAAATAAAACGTATGTCCATTTCGCGAAATGGACTCCATTTCGCAAGGACACCATTTCGCATCCTCTACCACGCCATTGTCGCCATTTTGGATCTCCATATTGTCGGTTGATTGAGAAACGTCTTATTTGTACAGGTAATCTTGCATTTTGTTAGAATTGTGGTTCTTTTTGTAGTTAGAAAATGTGTTAATTTCTTGAATACTAAAAGAGCAATAGCCTTTATAGTTTGTAGTTTGCAAACTACCTTCATTTGGAGAGTCTGTTGGGCACAAACCTTAACTGTAATACATGTGCATTTTTTTACAATGAAGGCCCTTGTTGTACTTTAATTTGCTTATTGCTTAATGTCAAACACTTGCAGACAAGCATTCGTACTGGTAGGAGGTGCTCTTGTTATTTTCGAGAATTGATTTATTTCACCATTTCGTTTTAATGTTTGAAAGATTCCATTTTTTAGAGGAAACAAGTAGTCGTATTTGCCAACGAACCATGAAGTACTTTCTGGGAATAGCTCATCACTGTTGGATCCTTGGTCATGAATATGTTGAAAAGTCACTGGAAGCAGGGTACTACCTACCAGAGGTAACTTTTAATAAAGGAATGTGTAGATTTCACAGGTCCTCATAAAGTCTGTACCTTGTTGACACAGTTGTTATATTACATCACATCACTGAATTTAAGATTACAAAATGTCCTCACATTGTTGGTCTGAAAATGTCCTCGCATTATGGTCTGTTGTCAATCTTGCGTTGTGACTTTCCTAGAAAACAATACTAGAAGACTGGGCACTGTTTAACTGATGTTCAAACATTAATATTTTATATCCCGCTTGGAGCAGTGGAGAATTAGTGACAGAATGACAGTCTTCCAGATCTGTCTAGCTGTGCATCTGCACCATTTGCACTGCTAGCCACAACATTTTTATGCCCCCAGAAAGTGGGAGGCATAGGGAGTTGCACTTGTCCATCCGTGTGTACGTATATCCCCAAATCTTGTGGCATCAACTCCTCCTAAACTACAAGGCAGATTTCTTTCAAACTTGCACAGATGATCGGTATGAAAGGATTTTTTTCCTGCGACCATTTATACCAAAGTTATGGCCCTTTGTTATTACAAATTTTGTTGCAGCAGTGCGGGCATCAGTGTCCGAGGACACATACTAGTTGTTCACTGAATCGTGAAGGCACTTATATTTGCACTTTCCTGTATTTATCTCTGTAGTATGTCCATTTAAAAAGCTATCATTGTTGTAAACGGGAATCCAGAAATAGTATTTGGGCATATATTCTAGCTTTGTTTGCTTAATTATAGCAAGGTAATTTCGTAGTTTTGTCTGCAATATACATTGTTCTGTTTTCAGGAGGAGTATGAAATTCAAGGTGATGTGGACTTTCCAAGGAGCTCTGGACCAAAACGGTCGAGGATTTCTAAGAAGGATATTTTTCAAGGTGTAAAACTGAGATTTACAAAAGAAACTAAATGCTTCAAGAAGGGTAATTTTTTACTTCAATTTATCAGTACGTTACACACAAAAAATCTCAGTAACATTGCCCTTATTCCTTATGATCTTCTGTTGTTGTTAGTTCATTGGTCTCATAGAGTTAGTTATCCTTTGATTCTGAGGGTGCATAATTCCAAGGTCAATGTCAGAGTGCAATATGTTAATGTTGCATGGGGGAATTGTTTGGAAGAAGTCAGTATATAGGAGTCAATTGTCAGTGACTTTTACTTTCACTCATGCAAATTGATTTCAGAATAATATAAAACAAATGATTACCACAGAGGTGAGTGGTACATGGAATGCTGTTATTTAAGTGAAATGGTAAGATGGGGCTATAAATCAATTCTGTTGATAGCTATTTCTAAAACATTGATTATTATTTAATACAATGAATATTATTTTATAACAAAAGATTAAAATTAGTCATATTCTGTTAATTGGCTTTATTCATATTTCCAGAGGAAGCTGAAGAAATTTTACTTTCTTTGGGAGGACAGCTTGGTGAAGTAGACACACTAACAGTCTCCTTGGATGAAAAAGGTTTGTTCCTCTCTCTCTATCCCTGGATAAAAGATAGGAGGCATGTTGTTTTGACCTGTCCTTCCATCTGTCCATCTGTCATAAACATTAACATTGGGCATAACTTTGTTATTATTGAATACATGTAGGTTTCTTTCATATTTAGGACACAATATCTATTCTTACAAGACTTTCAGTCTGACCTTACTAGATTTGACCACTCCTATAACCCAGTATATAAACAGGAGAAAGCAACTCATGCAATTTGTTTGTTAGAATTATATCCTTTTTCAGATAGAAGATTGATATATTACATTGACCTCATTGGATTATATAATAATATTAAGCACTGCGAACAGTCAAATGTGCTGTCTCTGACAGCTCTTGTTCTCTCTTTTTTCTTCATAGGCCATCATTTCCATCTTGCTAAAATGTCATTACCAATTTTCTTTCCAGGAGATAATAACACTTTGGACAGTCAGTGGCTCCTTAATTCTCTCAGTTTATTTGAATGCCAGGACATAGATGAGTACATGAATTGCGATTTGAGGTAATACAACCAAAACAAATTTTTTAAGGATTTGTAGCACATAAAAGCCACACTAGTTAATACATTAATCCAAATAAGATCTGATCCGAGATCTAAATAAACCAGATATATAGCAATATAACTTGTAAGAAGTGAACTAAAACACTTAGAACACACACCTTTCCTATGTTTTTAATTGTGCTTTAAGAGCTCGGTAAAAAAAAATGCTGGCCTTCCAATTAGGAGGTTGTGGGTTCAAACATGTGCTCAACATTCCCATGTTATATTTGATTGTTATATCTAGGTTAATAAAGGCTTTTTCATAATTGCCCCTTATATTTGATATTTCACATTTATATTCTACAATAAGGCATCTTCCATTAACTCCAATCAAACTACTTGCTTTTCAGAACGATTTTTGATAGCTTTCTATGATAAGGTTGTGACTTTAAGCTTCATACAAAATTTGTTTCTATACTATTTAAAAAGATACAGGACCAGTTGAATACCATAATTATTATTTGAGTTGGTGTTCATAGTTGAATAATACGAGTGCGCGCACTGGGCGAAGTTTGAAGGGGCAAGAAGTCCTCTGATGACTTGAATTTATTTTAGAATCATGAAAGTCAAGGTGATTAAAGTAATCAAATCGATGTTAAGTTGTTATATAGTACCTTGCGTAAAGGTATTTAAAGCAATATTATAAATAACTCAGTTATAGAGATATTATTTATTAACTAAAGAGTGACGTATACACACACCATAGAAAGCGGGGTTTACATGTATCCAATTCTTGTGTTACTGCTAAAGTATCCTTACTCTTGACATTTTGTCGTACAGCCGTAAAGGCACATGCATTTAATTTTCATGAAAAGGCATTTGAAACAAGTGAACTTTATCTTTGAATATCAGAAAGCTATTAAAACTAGGGGTACCACAAATAAAGAAAACAGTTGGCTTATTTTATAGTCGATAAATAGTTACAAAAATACAACAGCAGTCTAAGATCGTTACTGCAACAAGGTATTTCTCAACAAGTTCTTTTAAGAGATGTATTAAAACGCAATTATATTAGTTTCACATCGTTATTCGTAAAAACCATTTGCAAATTCAAAAATATAACCAACATGATATACTGCAGCAATTTACATTTTTAGTGATTGAAACGACTACAGTTATTTGCATTTTTACTTCTTCTATTGCACGACGGTGACAGGGGATCAAGATTTTATGAAGGTTTCTATCAAAATCTTCCAAAAGAACGTACAAGCTCGACCTGTTTTTTCGGCGTTAGCTGTCTAAGCTCACGTTTGACCTAGTTTTTCGACCAATGAAATGTTGTAAATAATACTCGTATTCTCTTTTAATGCAGAGGGAAAATGAAATAAACTATTTCGATTGGTAGCTATTTACACCAGAGAGGCATCTAGCAGGGTGGAGAGGTATCTAGTGGGATTTTTATTATTATGCAGCGGAAAAATCAAATAGATTAATTCGATTGGTTGTTAGTGGGTGTTGTATTGGAGGAAAAACATATTTACGATTTAAGTAACCGGTTAAGTCAATATTGATGGCTTAAATACAATATTATATGGACTATTCTTGGGTGTCAGGTAAACACTTGCATAGAATACACAGTGTTAAACGAAAGAGAAGTGCAGATAATTCTAGTTCTTACTGGTTCCTTTCTAGTTCCTTTGATACTGATTGTTAATTTCAAGTACGAAATACAAGTTAATTGTAGTGTAGTGGCTAACACTCTCGCCTCGCAAGCGGAGGCCCCGGGTTCAATACTCAGGACGGACACTTTTTTTAAAGTTAATATACGTAAAAGTTGGTAGATTTCGCTCTTGTAACAGGCTGTTATTATTTATATTTATTAAATTTCAAGGATATTTATTCATCTTGAATTCTCACTCTACACTGAATATTTTGCTTCAGTATCCTTAATCGACTTGTTATCACTGTATGAAATTGTTGCAACAGCTTCAACATTTTTTTTGAAAGACACGTGCAATAAATTTATGAGTTGTCATGATTCGGTCGCTTAATCTCTAAGTCATACTAAGAAGGCAGGGAGGGTTCGTCGACAGCTATAACAAATAAAATAAAATAACTAAACTGTGTCTGCTTTGTCTCTCTGTATTTCTTTCTTTCTTATATACATGTATATATAAATCTTTTCCATCAACGCCGTTTATCTTTTTTTAAAGATATTTCTTGTTGTTCTTATTATAGTGATCTTCCGTGGATATCAGTTAGGTCAGAAAGGTTATTGATTACTCGTCATGTGTTCTTGTTTTAAATGTGTATGTGCTTTTGTATGCAACAATGTCGAAACGATGGGTTGGTTGGAGCTAATTCGCCAAAGCAACTTGTACTTTTATTCATATAAAAACCTGCTGGGGCTTGTGTAAGGCTGATATTGATATCTCACTTCTGCATAAATATACTCATCTATTATGAAAATATAGAAGAAAATGTGTGATATAAATGCTTTTTCATTGGCTGTGGGAACAGCCACATTGAGGACAAAGTGACGACGGAAAATTTTCGCATCAACTGTTAGTAGACTTCACACGACAATGTTTAAAGTCTTATAGTTTGTTCGCGGCTTTTGTTGTTGTCATGGCCCGGACCGATTCTTTCGAATATAAAATGGAAAAATATTGAAGACAAGCTGCTGTCAACGCAAAGTGCAAGATAGGTGTAAATTTAACACTAGGAAAAAAAATGACATACCTATTTTTTTCATTGTTTATCTGTTTGCTACATCTTTTTTATAGTGTTCAACTTAAAAGTTCATGCTCTGTTTTCCTCTATAAATAAGAGATGTATGAGGAGGCTCTGTTTTCTGACTGTGGCTTGTGAATTTTGTTTTTTCTATTTCTTTTTTTTTCAAATTATTCGTATTTTCGTTTAAACGATGTCTTAAATTAGAAAACATAATACCTTTTAAAGACCACCCGTGATTTTGATATCAATATTATGCTAAAACATAAATTTAAAGAGTTTAACATGTTTAAAGAGGTTACACAGTTAGATTATGTTAATTGCACACATGTTTAACATTCCAAATGAAGCAAACAATAGGTAAAATGTCAGTTACATGTCAGTTGTTTTGCTGTACAACAGTGTTTACGGTAGAGATTAAACAGTTTGAAATTTTTTTTATAAAACGTGTGTCTCTTGCAGTTCACATGGCGTTTACTTGGAACAAACAGCGCAAGTCAGCTCTCTGCCATTTACATACGGCGGACATCGAAGGGATCCGCAGCGGGCCTCCACGAAGTAGAATAATTTTCCGTTTTGATCTTCTATTCCACCAACCAACGCCTCGGGATCGGCATCCAAACAAACAAACTCGGTAGCATGGTAGATATCACCCCCTGACATAAGATAACCATGATACTCTAGTGTCCATCCATCGTAACACTTGTTCCGGCCAGGAATCATCAACACTGAAGCCCGCTTCGTATGGCACACGCTGCAAGGAACATCACGATTATATAACGGCGTTCCAAAAAAGTTGTTCATATTTCTCGTGTGAAATTCGTATTCTGCTCCCCAGACTGAATTACCTGGCTGTGTTGCATCTTCATAGACATTCCACAGCGGCTGTTCTGGCAAGCATAAGTAGTTAGCGGCAGCACCAGTATGGGTGTAGTGCGAACCACCGGCAAAACCTTTGTAGACCATGTTTGTCCCGTTACTAGGACAGGAATTGCGACCCCAGCGTATATAGCTTGCCCCTGTGCTATCCAGGCTGACAACTTCAGCGAGATCTCCATACTTTACTTCTAACGCTTTTCTCTGCGTAATCTCATCTAAAAACAAGTGCAACAAGAAGAGTTATAGTAAAATTAAAGATTGTTCTTATTTTAACGTTTTAAAGAACATGTAGATTTCGACACAAGTTAATACACTAAAGCATAAACATTTTGCTGTACTTTAAATTTGCAGTGGTTTAATTGTTCGATGAACATTAAGGGTAGTTGTCAGGCAGAATTTTTATTATAAACTTTCATGGCATATCTGAGAAAAAATGCTATGAACATATTGACATGTTATCAACATACAATGAAACATGCCATAGCAGCCACCTGCGAATAGCAAACGCCTGTCTTAAACAGCCAGTTCGAATATGACCTAAACTGACATTTTGTTCTCTTTTGTTACTGTCTGTACCAGCCACCTGTCTTCAGCAGCCACTTTTTGTCAATCCCGTGGGTGGCTGCTAAAGACAGGTTTGAATGTATTAAAGAAAACTTGTTTAAGCACTCTTGAGAAAATATGACATTTAATGGTAAGTCAGCTTCTACTACTAGAAACGAAGGTCATACCTTCTAGAGCGGCTTTCAAATTCATGTTATCGTTTGTCAGTTGCTCCCGTGTACCTTCTAGAATCGCTTTCATTACCTTGTTGTCACTTTTCTGTTCTTCAAGCTGATCTCTTAGTTTGTTTTGTTCAATTTCCAGGAGGAGCAGCTTCTGCAACATTTTATGATCGTAGTCAAATCTCGAAGTGCACACCGGCTCGTCACTGTCCAGACCCGAGCTGCCGGAAACCAGCAAAATCACTAAACATAGGATTGTAATGTCCATCTTCAAGAATTCAACATCAAATGATAATTTAAGTTAAACTTTTGCAAATTTGCATAAGACACTCACTCCCTTCCTATCCGATTTGATCGAACAGTCGGACTTACCTTTAATCATGTAAGGCAGTTGGTTTTAAGATCATATCTTTATTGAGTACTTCAGAAAACAGGAAAATAATACAAATTTCGTTGTATACTTAAGACATGCGATGTTTTAAGTCAGGCTATTTGCTCATTAAAACATTAACCTTTTTATTACAAATATGTATTTCTATTCTGTTGATGGGGTTAAAAGTAATATTTCTGTTCAATGTAAAACCTGATCTTTTTAAAGAGTAAAATTGACTGAATTATAAAAGGATAATATTTAGTGTCCTGTCAATATCGTTAAATATAAAAATGCAGTGAATGAAAAAAAGCGCACCACAGTTGTGATCTTAATAAAGTAATTAGAATCATATCATAATTTTGATTTTCAATATTATAAGATGAAAGTGATACTTTAAAAACCACCGAACACGACAATATGAAAATATTGCAATGTTAATTTAGTTGAGCCTGTTTATACACAGTAATGGAAATGCATTACTGCCCACGCCGTCTAGCTCAAGAGACACTTCGTAAAGTTTTTTCATTGTGGCCCTACTGGCTTTCATCTGTTCGATGCTTGTCCAAACGCTAATTATTTTAGCCATATTATTTGACCTTTAATATAAGTAAGTTGCGTAAGTGGTCGGGAAACGACTCTGACTAGTTTCATAGTACCGGGTATTTTCTTCCGATTTACCAGACCTCAATATCGCGAAAAGTATTGAGCTGGATTTTAAACTTAGTCTAAACTCTTTGTTACATTTTAAAATTTCTCTTTATAATTACTTTGCTTGATTGTTTGAGGTTGAAGAATAAGATTATGTTTTTTTTTCTTTAAATAATACTTTAGCGAATTTAACGTAACTTTCTTCCAGGCAGATGCCCATCGTGTTCTCATTTCGTTAATTATGTGTGACATCTGTTTTGAAACATATCATTATATAGCCTTGCTCTCTTCTCCTCTACTTTTTGGCTTTATGGGAAGGCCGTGTCTACTGGACGTTGCCATTCCTGATAATTATGCTCATTTCACTTTTTTAACTGATTATGCAGAATATATTACAAAATGTTTCATGAAAAACGCAAGCAATAACATTTATAGTTGCAGTCACAATTTAGTCATCGTTTACATGACTGTAAAGCTAAAATTTGAAAGTTAAATTGGCAGAAGATTTAAGAATACATCTTTAAACCAATGTTTCAACAACACCTTTATCCCCGTCTTACATTTGTAATTGTTATCCATTTAGCAGCCGTTTATTTTAATTTTAAGTGTTTTCTTGTTGTTGGTTTTCAGATCAAAAAAATGAAAATTACACAATCACGCTGTGTTGTCATTGACTTTCTGGTGCATTCTGAATTTTAATGGTGATTTGTTCTTGGAATTTTTGAAGTGTTTAATTAAACCAGCAACACTGTTTTCCTAAATTGTTATCAATGTTATTCAGAGGCCGTTTCTTCTTAGTGTTATCGGCTATCGTATCTGACAAGGAAAAGGAAAAGCCGCACAGTGTTGTCATTGACTTTTTCTGTATATTCTGCATTCTTAATGATGCTTTCCTGATGGCAGTTTGATAAGTTTATCAGTGTATGAATATTTAACAAGTTTAGTTTTTGTCCTAGATAAAAATGGTGTTTATTGGCGTAAACTAAAACGATAAGTGAAGCAAACTGCTCCTAACAGCTCTATATCAGTAGGACTCGCATCATTTTAAGACATGATTCACATACAGATATCCATGACTGTCGTTAAAATATTAAATTAATGATCTTTAAAACATTACCGATGATTTTCGACATCAAGTCTCTACATTAAGCAACACGCTCTTAACGTTTATCAAATATAAATTCCGCCACATAATAACACTGACATCTTGATAAGCAGAATATGGGTATAGCATTATCAGTTCTATATATTCCATGGACTTGTAGGAACTTACAAAGTATGAGAATCCCTACAAGTCCCTACAAGTCCATGGAATATAAAGAACTGATAATTAACGGATGTGTTTGAACAAAACACATGTTCGTGCATTTTACTCACTGGAAAAGCTATACCTATATTCTGCCAGTCAAGATGTCAAAGTGTTATTAAGTGGCAGAATTTTATTTATGAAAATACAGAGGAGTTCCTCCCTCTTCTTTCCAGTAATGATGCTTTATTTATGGTGGCTGATTTATGCCATTTCGTTTTTTCGTTATTTCGCCGCGAAATAACGCCAAGCGAAAAGACGAAATAACGAAAAAACGCCACGCGAAAAGACGAAATAACAAAAAAACGCCACGCGAAATAACGAAAAAACGCTATTTTTGCGCGAAATAACGAAAAGTCGCCGTGCAATAAAACGCAAATTCAACTGTACAAAATAGCGTTCTTTCTAGCTTCGCCTGGCGTTTTTACGTTATTTCGCTTGGCGTCTTTTCGTTATTTCGCTTGGCGTCTTTTCGCTCGGCGTTATTTCGTTATTTCGCCTGGCGTTTTTTCGTTGTTTCGCGTGGCGTTTTTTCGTTATTTCGTCTTTTCGCGTGGCGTTTTTTTCGTTATTTCGTCTTTTCGCGTGGGGTTTTTCGTTATTTCGCATGGCGTTTTTTCGTTATTTCGTGTTTTTTTTTGCGTGGCGTCTTTTCGTTATTTCGCGTGGCGTTTTTCGTCATTTCGTATTTTCGCGTGGCGTTTTTTCGTTATTTTATCTTTTCGCGTGGCTTCTTTTCGTTATTTCGCTTGGCGTTTTTTCGTTATTTCGTATTTTCGCGTTGCGTTTTTTCGTTATTTCGTATTTTCGCGTGGCGTTTTTTCGTTATTTCGCGTGGCGTTGTTTCGTTATTTCATATTTTCGCGTGGCGTTTTTTCGTTATTTCGCGTGGCGTTTTTTCGTCATTTCGTATTTTCGCGTGGCGTTTTTTGTTATTTCGTCCTTTTGCGTGGCGTCTTTTCGTTATTTTGGCGTGGCGTTTTATCGTTATTTCGTATTTTCGCGAGGCGTTTTTTCGTTATTTCGTATTTTCGCGTAGCGTTTTTTCGTTATTTCGTCTTTTCGTGTGGCGTTTTTTCGTTATTTCGTCTTTTCGCGTGGCGTCTTTTCGTTATTTCGCTTGGCGTTTTTTTCGTTATTTCGTATTTTCGCGTGGCGTTTTTTCGTTATTTCGTCCTTTCGCGTGGCGTCTTTTCGTTATTTCGCGTGACGTTTTTTCGTTATTTCGTATTTTTGCGTGGCGTTTTTTCGTTATTTCGTATTTTCGCGTTGCGTGTTTTCGTTATTTCGTCTTTTCTTGTGGCGTCTTTTCGTTATTTCGCTTGGCGTTTTTTCGTTATTTCGTATTTTCGCGTGGCGTTTTTTCGTTATTTCGTCCTTTCGCGTGGCGTCTTTTAGTTATTTCGCGTGGCGTTTTTTCGTTATTTCGTATTTTCGTGTGGCGTTTTTTTCGTTATTTCGTCTTTTCGCGTGGCGTCTTTTCGTTATTTCGCATGGAGTTATTTCGCTCGGCGTTTTTTCGTTATTTAACGTGGCATTTTTTCGCTTGGCGTCTTTTCGTTATTTCGCATGGCGTTTTTTCGCTCGGAATGCTTGTTTCTGGCAATGACTTAAAGTGCAATGCACAAGAACCGTAACTCTATCTTGTTTCGTTTTTTAATTATTGCCCTTTGATTTATTTTACAGAGCATTTCTTGTGCGTAGCGTAACTGTCACCATAGGTTCAAATGACTCCAAACTTGGTATGCATGTTTCTTGCAATGACTCGAAGTGCACTGCACAAGAACCGTAACTCTACCTTGTTCCGTTTTTGAATTAATTTTCTTTGATTTTTATAGAGCATTTCTTGTTAGGAGCGTAACAATGTCACAATATGTTCAAATGACCTCAAACTTGGTATGCATGTTTCATAAAAGCGGTGTTAGGTATGCTTTGCGACAATATTGCTCATATTTTGTCCCATCAATGTTGTTAAATTATTCCCCTTTGATTGACTTTATAGAGCATTTCTTTTCATTCTTTTAAATTATTCCCCTTGATTGATTTTAGTGCCTTTCTTGCCAAGGGCATAACTTGTTGTGCATGTTTCTTGCAATCAGACAATTAAAAGGTTATTTTTTATGTGAATTTTATGCAAATACATTGCTAATAACCGTACATCAATTAACAACAAAAACTTCGTTAGACGACACATCTGACTCGCGTAGCTCTAGTTTATATTATTTGTTAATCAACTAAAACCAACACATGTTTTTGTTGTTGGGATTGGGTGGGAATTCAGGCACCTATCCATCACACCCCACCTGTATTTCTTTTTTTTTTATTTCTCAAAACTCGCACCAATCAAAACTTTTTGGTGGTGGTGGTTGGGAAAAATCATTGGTACCGCCTCTGCCCTTCAATTTCTATCCCCGCCGCGTAGCGGGAGGGCGTATAGGAATGGTATTCGTCCGTCCGTCTGTCCGTCCGTCTCTCCTTTCGTCCGTGAATAGTTGTTTTTACCCGTATGTCCAGCTTTACTGTTGCTACACTTTGCGCATGTCAACCGGAAGGCGAAAAGACGAAAAAAACGCCAAGCAAAATAACGCCACGCGAAATAACGAAATGCGAAATAACGAAAAAACGCCGAGCGAAAAGACGCCACGCGAAATAACGAAAGGACGCCACGCGAAAAGAAGAAATAACGAAAAAACGCCACGCGAAAATACGAAAAACGCCAAGCGAAATAACGAAAAGACACCACGCGAAAATACGAAATAACGAAAAAACGCCATGCGAAATAACGAAAAGACGCCATGCAAAAAGACGAAATAACGAAAAAACGCCACGCGAAAATACAAAATAACGAAAAAACGCCACGCGAAACAACGAAAAAACGCCAGGCGAAATAACGAAATAACGCCGAGCGAAAAGACGCCAAGCGAAAAGACGCCAAGCGAAATAACGAAAAGACGCCAAGCGAAATAACGAAAAAACGCCAGGCGAAGCTAGAAAGAACGCTATTTTGTGCAGTTAAATTGGCGTTTTTTTGCACGGCGACTTTTCGTTATTTCGCGCAAAAATAGCGTTTTTTCGTTATTTCGCGTGGCGTCCTTTCGTTGTTTCGTCTTTTCGCGTGGCGTTTTTTCGTTATTTCGTCTTTTCGCGTGGCGTTTTTTCGTTATTTCGTCTTTTTGCTTGGCGTTATCTCGCGGCGAAATAACGAAAAAACGAAATGGCATAAATCAGCCACCATATTTATTTATTTAGTGTTTACTATTTTCTACAATGGTTTTCGGTATCATTCATGGAATGCTAAATTTATAGGAATGTAGTGTAGAGCTCGTGATTTTATTCTTGAAGTGAGAATATAAGTTTTTATTGCTAATACTTTTCGAATCCAAAAACAAGTGAGAAATAATCCAACAAAAATATTTTAGCGGTTGAGAAACATGTGTAGATCTTTTGAAACACTCATAGCATTTATTGTGTGTACGGAATTGGTAAATGTTGAAGGCGGAACTTTTAAAAGTATGAAAATGAGTAAATGTGTGGAGTCGAACGACAATGATCTCAAATTTATTGATTTGTCGATAGCTGAATGTGTAGACGCTTGTATCAGGAGACAAACGTGTAAATATGTCGAATATAAAAGGCGAATACAGTTTTGCCAACTACACAATGAAGATTTACTGCTTACTACTAACGATAATGTGGAATTTTGCATCTTTATTGCAAGATCTGACATGGACACTGCCCAGGTAAACGATTGTCTTTACTTTTACGTTAAAATCATGTGGTGTTTGAATTTTGTTATGACTTTGTCTATTTTGCTGTGCTTTAACTTTAAGTTAATAGTCAATACTATTATCAGTAAATAATCGGTTACCAAGATTACGTTTATAAGGGTTATCCGATTAAACATTTTTGAGGAACTGCCCCGGCGAGCTCAATCGGTAGCTAAATTGGAGTTGCACGCTGTACGGGTTCTCGTTCCCCAGAAGTGGCAATATCAGTTAGTACATAAAGCTGAGACAAGAATCAGGACAATTAACGTTAAAGTTAGGTTTTTGTATTTTTGTACGTATGTTTGATTAATTGATTAAGCGAATGATTTATGGATTGATTGATTGATTACTTGATCGGTTGGTTGATTGATTGAATGAATGATTGATTGGCTGACTGATTGACTGATGGTTAACTTCACATCTATCATGTTTTCTATATTTTTATATGTATGTGTTTATGCCGTCTTCAGTAATAATGATTATTTTGTAATATATTATGACATTGTTTAATCTTGTATATAATGCTGATGTTTCTCACATTCACTGGGACTTTTGCGTATGTAAATTAAAGTTGAACGTTGAAATGTCCCTGTAACAACAATGAGTTTTTATGATTTGGTGTTTAATTTTTAAGTTTTAAATTGCGAATATGTGAGGAAATATTTGAATTCCAATGAGTGAATTGAGTATATCTATTAAATAAATATAATATTTATTAATAATCTTTTTAATAAGTTTTATTTTTTAATTTCCAGGCTAACAAATGCCATTGTTTGCAAGCTGGTCATGTATGTAACCTTGTATCCGGCCAATGCGAAATCAAAGGTCGTAAAATCATCATTTACTATAACTCTGCTGAATTACAGCAATTTGATACGTTTAATATATTGAGGCTAGTAGTAAAATGAATATCCGTAACAATACGCAAAGAAAAAAGATACCTCTCAATTCAAAATTGCTTTAAGTTTGTAAATTTGTATATCAAGTCTCCATAAAACACTTGACTAAGTTGTGAAACAAATTGTTTGAATACTGATTTCAAAATGCAGCAGATTGCTTTTTCTAAATTTGTGATACCGATAACACTGCTTTAAATATTGTCTCCGTTATGTAGTCAAGTAACAAATTAACATGTTTACAAAATGTAAGTTAGGATGCATCTAAATTGTACTTTTTGTGTAATTATCGAGTTGCGCTTTAACCGGGGCTAGGCGCCGTGGGAAGTAATATGCATTTCCATAACTGCACACGAGCAGGCTCATTATAACTGAGCCTGCAATTTTGCATATTTGTCGTGTTCGAAGGCTTTCAAAGTTCCCCTTTAATCTTCCTTTTTCATGCGGTAATTTTGCCTTACCCATAAGTATTTTTGGGGTAATACAATAGACCATACGGAAGTATGACATTTAAATTTTTAATGAAATAGACATGTACTTTAATATCTTTAAATTTCCTTTGCTTTTAACATTGTGGTATATTATGACCTATCACCCTTCAGAATGCAACCAGTTTGATTTGCCGAATGGACAACTTTATGGGAACCTAAAATACATCGGAAACAAACTTGGAGTTTCTTGCTACAAAGGATACAGGGAAGGCAGTGGGATAAGGCAAGTCATTTGTGACAGAACTGGTGGATGGGATCGTATGCCGGCATGTGAATTAACAAGTAGGTTTCTTTTGCAAAAAACACAATTAAATTTTAAGAGATTCGACAAACTTATTAATAAAACAATCTCCAATCTAACAAGAGCCATGTTACACATGGTTAAATCCCCCCGCCGGAATAAGTAACCTGAAGGTTGTACTTTCGTATAATTTACCTGGAGATGAAATCCTTTTAAATTTGGAGTTAAAATTTTTAAACAAAATTTATCAAGAAAATCTGATAAAGGGGAATAACTCTAAAAATAGGCAAAGTAGAGTTATTGAACTTGCACACTACACTACCTACTATGCTCTGTCTGTATATGAAATTTGAATAAAATCCCTCAAGTAGTTTTTGAGTTTTGGTCCGGACAAAATTTATTAAGTAATTCTGATAAAAAAGAATAGCTCTAAAAAGGCAAGGTAGAGTTTTTGGACTTGCACACTGCACTACCTACAATGTGCTCTGTCAGTGTATGGTTTGAATAAAATCCCTCAAGTAGTTTTGGAGTTGTGCTCCGGACAGAATATATCAAGTAAATATGATAAAGAGGAATAACTCTTAAAATAGGCAAGGTAGAGTTATTGTTCTTGCACTCTGCACTACCTACTAATGTGCTCTGTCAGTGTATGAAGTTTGAATAAAATCCCTGCAGTAGTTTTGGACTTATGCCTCGGACAAAATTTATCAAGTAAATATGATAAAGGGGAATTACTCTTAAAAAAGGCAAGGTAGAGTTATTGTTCTTGCACACTGCACTACCTACCAATGAGCTCTGTCAGTGTATGAAGTTTGAATAAAATCCCTCCAGTAGTTTTGGACTTATGCTCCGGACAAAATTTATCAAGTAAATATGATAAAGTGGAATTACTCTAAAAATAGGCAAGGTAGAGTTATTGTTCTTACACACTGCACTTTCCACCAATGAGCTCTGTCAGTGTATGAAGTTTGAATAAAATCCCTCCAGTAGTTTTGGACTTATGCTCCGGACAAAATGTATCAAGTAAATAAGATAAAGGGGAATAACTCTAAAAATTGACAAAAAAAAAATGAAATATGCATATCCGGAATGGCCACATCCAGCATACACAGCCTCCCCACACAGCCAAAAAGTAGAGAGGAAAAGAGAGAGTTATTGTTCTTGCACACTGCACTACCTACCAACGTGCTCTGTCAGTGTATTAAGTTTGAATAAAATCCCTCCAGTAGTTTTGGACTTATGCTCCGGACAAAATTTATCAAGCAAATATGATAAAGGGGAATAACTCCTAAAATAGGCAAGATAGAGTTATTGTTCTTAAACACTGCACTACCTACCAATGAGCTCTGTCAGTGTATGAAGTTTGAATAAAATCCCTCCAGTAGTTTTGGACTTATGCTCCGGACAAAATTTATCTTGTAAATATGATAAAGGGGAATAACTCTAAAAATAGGCAAGGTAGAGTTATTGTTCTTGCACACTGCACTACCTACCAATGAGCTCTGTCAGTGTATGAAGTTTGAATAAAATCCCTCCAGTAGTTTTGGACTTATGCTCCGGACAAAATTGTTTCGGACGGACGCACGGACGGACGCACGGACGAAGGGCATTCCTAATATCCCCCTCGCCTTCGGCGGGGGGTATTAAAGTGTTATTAGTCCATTATTAACACATCTTTGTGTTGTTTTCAATTAATTTTCTTGAAACATTTAAACAACATCCAGAGGTTATATTGAAACAGTTTTGCATTTAGTACTTCTGAAAATACCTCATTGAAGGTTCCATGTTCACCGCCATATGCATACCATCGTTTGGGATGGATCGAAATTGTACTATTTAATGGTGTAATTACTGAGTTGCGCTCAACCCGGGGCTAGGCGGCGTGGGCAGTAATAAGCATTCCCATTACTGCCCATGAACAGGCTCAATCAAACCGAGCCTGCAGTATTTTCATATTTGTCGTGTTCGGTGGCTTTCAAAGTTCCCTTTTCATCTACAGTCAAACCCCTCATTACGGACACTCGATATTACGGGCACCCCGGTATTAAGGGCAATTTTTTAAAGAACAGAAATATTCTCTTCTCCTTGATTTAAACCCACAATTAAGGACAACCCGCTATTAAGGACACTTTCCCTCAGTCCCTTAGGTGTCCGTTATAGAGGGGTTTCAATATCACAGTAGCGTTGTTTGTGCCGTGTGGCGGCTGTAAAAAGTCTCCCCGTACATTCAATCAGTGCTGTTATCAGTTACGTCCTTTGAAGGTCGGCTGAGCACGATACTTATGTACTATGTTTATGGTACTTCTAAAATTCCTTTTGTTTTAATATTTCGGCCAGTTTATAGATAGGTGGTTTCAATATCCCAGCCAATATAGTTTTGGATATTGTCCAATCACCCCCAAGAATATACTAACTGGTTTTTAAATTTTGCCTGTGGCGTAGTCTGTGATATGCAGGATTTATATTCTAAGATCCCCTGTCAAAATTCTATTCTGTTTAGTTCCGCCCATTGTTTTCTCGTTTAGGGCAAACCCATTCTTTTATCTGGGGACCATACGCCGCTGAACATGGAATGGTATTAATCTGAAAATACCTCATTGAAGGTTCCATGTTCACCGCCATATGCATACCATCGTTTGGGATGGATCGAAATTGTACTATTTAATGGTGTAATTACTGAGTTGCGCTCAACCCGGGGCTAGGCGGCGTGGGCAGTAATAAGCATTCCCATTACTGCCCATGAACAGGCTCAATCAAACCGAGCCTGCAGTATTTTCATATTTGTCGTGTTCGGTGGCTTTCAAAGTTCCCTTTTCATCTATTTTAAGCATACTTACTTCATATCAGGCATCGACTTGTGATTTGAAGCTCCAATATTTGGCTTGGGCATGATAGTGCCTCTAGCTGGGAGCGAACCCTCACCGTCACGGCGACAGCGCCTAGCCCTGCAATTCCTGCGACGCAACCAATTCAGCTAACCGGGACAACCTAAAAAAAGGTTAATCGGATACCCCTGATATAAGTAACAATCACTGCATGGCATCGATAACGGGTTATTGTACTGATAACAGTACTGACTATATGTACGGGGAGACTTTTTACGGCCGCCTCACTGCACAAATAGCGCTACTGTGAATTTCAAATGATAGTGCCTGTAGCTGGGAGCGAACCCGCAACAAAGATTTTCATTAGCTAAGCTAGTATGAAACGTGTTTGAATTATAATATCTTGAGTGGAAAATCGGACGCGTTATTAAATGATAGTGTCTCTAGCTGGGAGCGAACCAAAATTGTTAGAAACATTCAAAACACCAAACATTATTAATGTTGAAGATGAATATGAAAATGTGGAATTTAATTTTTTTCGAATCAATTCTACATTTCTGAAACGCAAACAGTATTCATTGAAAAATAAATAAGGTATATATTCTATATACATATACTCATATATAAATTTATGGACAAATATCTTGTCCGGTATGGTTTTTCAGAATATCGTTTAAACGTGCGAAATTAAGACCTTAAAATTATGCATAATTTATATAGATCGTATTTTAAACCGGTTTCTGAATTTCTATTGTTGTCTGCATGCATGTAAATTTCACTTTTCCGTTGTAACCAAATGATTGTGCTTTAAAAACAATGAAGATATTGTAGTTTTTGTCGACCGGACAAGACTTTTGTCCATTAGCATAGTACATAATGATACGTAGCACTATATATGAACATGACTTTTGTTGATCTTTCATCAATTACCCGATGTTTATTATGTGTTTTTATATTTACATTTGGATGTTTCGGTATAAGAATGGATTTAACTCATTTTGTCTTTCATCTTATTAATTAATGCATTTATAATAAAATGAATTATTTCTTATTATCTGTTAATAAGTGTTAAATATTTTACAATTCTTATCCCTACATTTTGAGACTTGGTTTCTTGACAATAGTTTTAGTACATGTAATAGGTTGAACTTTGTGACTGTGATATAAGATAATGTGTCTTTATTGAAATTTAACTAAATGTAGAATATCTAATGCTTATTATTTTTATTATTTGCTTCTAAGTATATTTATTCCGTTATTATTTGAAAAATGGGTAACAATACTGTAAAATTTTAATTCTAATCTGTGATAAAATAATTGAATTCGTACTGTGATATATTTAATTGAAAGTATGTTTTGCATAGCTTAAAGGCTCTCTATGTCATGCCACCAACACAGAGGACCACAATGGAAATAAGAGTCTCTCTTTTCTTGTGTTATCCTCGGTGATGGTGTGCGTGTCATGGCTTAATTATTCTCATGTATGATATATATTTGTACCGTACATGTTGTGTTAGATGACAATGTATATGTTATCCATACCGATAAAAATCTATCTATCTAGATTTATCTCCAGCTTAAATATAGCTCCTTCCAAAGAAAAACACGCACACAAGTAAACTACAAAATAGAATATTATGACATCCAACTAAAATTAAACGCTTGAATTTCAAAGTGGCTTGAAGTTAAAACGTTTGTTTAAAGGTTATGCTAATGACCGACAAGCTTTTTGGAAAGCTGCACCATGTTATTTAATTTTAATGATTATATTTATTTTTACTATGATGGTGATAATGATTATAATGGCGCAAATGATGACTATTATGATGAAGATGAAACGATTATGACTATCATAATGATCAATATCATGACGATGACGTCGACGATGTTGATATTGATGTCGATAACTTAGATGTTATTGAAGATGTTATTGTTGTTATTGTTGCTGCTGCTGCCGATGATGATGATAATGTTAAAGGTGATGATGATATCTTGATGATTTTGCTTATGAAAAAAAAAGATAATGAAGATGTTATTATTATAATTATTATCATATTGTTGTTGTTGTGGTTGTTGTTGTTGTTGAAATAGAAGTAACAACGACGATGATTATTCGAGCGAAGAGAAAAGTCATATTTAATGCTATTGTAGCTAATAAAAATGCAAAACATGCCATATTTAATGCTGAGAAAAAAACGCTGATTTTAAAATGGCGGGAAAACGCCGCTTTTATAGCTGCGAAAAATCGCAGCTTTGAATGCGGCGAAAAATCGCCGCGGCGATTTTTACAAATGCTCCAATGAAGATAAATTTTTGCAGCATTGTTTATTTCAAACGTCCCATTAAATTGGGTATGAACCGATTTTAAAATTTGACGAGAAATCGGCACAGAGAAATAACGCCATTTTTTTAAATCCGGCGACACAAAAAAAAATTTGAATATAAAAATCAGGAATTGCCACACTCAGAACAAAGCCTACCCACGACGCCAAAATATAGAGAAAATGAGGTTTTATAAGGAGATCAATCTCAAATAAGAGAAGACAAAAATGAACAGAAATGAGAATCTTTGGGGTTACCGCCTTGGAACTGTCGGACGCAAAACGATCAGCCAGAAAGGGGTTTAAAACAGGTTCTAGAGTTAACCAACCTTACAATTGCCTCAGAAGGATCTCATTTGAAAAAAAAAACAACAACTAAAAAACAAAAACACGCTGTCTTGGTGAAATAACTCAAACTTACCATCAACTCAACGATGTTTTAAATATTTTGTATATTTTCACTACAGTGAACGAATATTACTGTCCGTACCTCCCGCTATATCCAAACTACTTTCTGGTTGATCTTCATAGAGACGGTTTCCCAATAGACAAACAAACTTCAATAGCATTCGAGGTTAAAGGTAAGTTGTATAAACTTGAATTTTGAAGCAATTTTGTTTTAGACTGGCGACACGCATGCGCCGAAAGTCTTAAACTTACAATCGAAAAGGCGCATTTTTCGGCGACACGCGCTTTCATTGTTATTATCATTGCGCCCACAGGCGTTAACAACGCAACGGGTTCTGTGGTGACAGAGACATTATGCTGAAATATTATGCGGACACTGCAATCTCAACATTTTAATTAAGAGCGCGTGATGTACGTTCTGGTGTAATATTGAAGCCTTTGAACCCTCGGGTTTTAATTTTTGTTTATTGTTAGTGGTGTCTTTTTTGAAACTGATCATTTTATTAACCATGCTCTCTCCCCCTCTCTTCTTCTTGACTGTGTGGGGAGGCTGTTTTTTCTGAATGTGGCGATTCCTGATATGCATATTTCACCTTTTTTTGAAAGAGAAAGACCATTCAACAAGCAACAACACCGCTACAAACTTAGCTGTTGAGTTTATTAGATATGCATGAGACATTTAATATTATGAATGGGAAGTTGTGCGGTCATGAAGTCTTCCGCTTAAATAATCGCCGATTTTAAGGTCCATAAATCCTTTATCCTAAATCATATTGAGAAAATCGACAAAGCATAACTGCATACTGATAAATATTCATTAAAAATCAGATGATTATTAACTATTATCCTCGATTATCATTTCGATTTGGCTAGCTGGTTTGACAACATATATATTTTCTTCAAAGCCTTATATCTATAGGCTTTTATTGGCACGTCTTCGGTTTCCCTGTCAGCTCTTCTATTCAGCGCAAATAATTTTGTGTTTGACCTTTGACCAACGCTCATTTTTACGGACCGATCGAAACAAAAAATGGCCAGCAAACCGTGATTTGACATCAGAATTCAAAATTACTTCAGAAACGTTACATCAGGTGTTGGTTCCAAAAATTTTATACGAGTAGCTTAATAAACAACGCAACGGAATGTAATTTTTCATGATAACAAATGGCATTAGAATTCTTCAAAAATTGGGCCGGTTTACGTCGAGTGACGTTGCCATAGAGACTGCCATTTTCTTTTAAATACACAAATAGCAACGCATTTTGTAAAATAGATGCAGTTAAGCCAAATCTGCAAAACTGGAAGTTTTATGCGCTTTATTCATTTTCAAAAACAAATTGTAACATTGTCCGCAAACTTTTTTTAAAACTCTCGTACGACTTTTTTTCGAAACAAATCGAACTGTTTGAAAGAAAAGAAGATTTGAAAAATGAGAATGCAAAGTTTTCAGCGGTAGTTTAAGAAACACTGGATTTTGTAATTTCAGTAAGTTCAACTTTCGAGTTTTATTGCTTTACATACATGTATGATATATTTCAGGGAAAAACGATGCTCATATTTCGTTGCAGCGTGACGGACAAGATATCAACTATTACGTCATCGAGATTGTATTAGGCGGTTGGGTGAATACAAAATCTGTTATAAGAAGTACTCGCGGCCAGAATTCCGTATTTGAATATGTCGTTAGTTTATTATTTTTCTAACTTATATTCTAATATTAACAAATAGATGAAAAAGAAAAATCAAGAATAGCCACACTAAGAAACTGAGCCATTAACACAAAGAGGACGATTGTACAAGTATTTAAAAATGATATAAATAAATTGAATATCTTTATTGAACAAAAAGCCAATGCCTGTGAGTACACAATAATATACATATACACAATGCCAAAAATCACACATGAAATGAAATGGTCAGTGGTCAGAGGCGGCCATGTCTGCTTGTTTTAAATCATTCTTAAAGAAACCATAAATTGCATTCACAATTATTGACACACGATATATTTAATACCACGGCTTTCTACTTTTTCAGGGAACAGAGCTTGACCAGAATTCTTATAAACCTTTCTGGATGTCCTGGAGTTATGGGTGTGTTAAGGTAAGAAAGCTAGTTAGAGTGTTTACTATTGGAGACGTGTTGGTGGTTGGGTTGTACCGTTGTATCATTACATTTTGCGGCGGAGAAATTTTCGCGTATTTCGCGCTTGTGTAAATGCGCGAAAAAATATCCTAGCGAAATCGAACCATTGAAAATCTGGTCTTATTAGAATTATTTAAGTGCGCGAATTAAAGCCCTCGCGAAAGTGTCACTTATGTCATTTGCGCGAAATTTGATCCGCGCGAAATTAAATGATACAACAGTAGCTGTTGCACAAGAACAACTTGTACATATTTGTATCATTAAGAGAAACTTTCCAGGAAATTGTGAGGTTTGCGCACTTTAGAACCTCGTTATTCCTCGCCGCAGACCGTTCAAAGGCGGTAATTCTTTTAATATCCTTTTCGTTAACAAGTTGTTGTGTCTTAACTAGGGATTGCAATGAGTAGCAAAATTGGTATTCGAGTACTCGGATAATCTTCCAGTCGAGTACTTGATTACTCGAAACACTATTACCGATTTTGAAATAGATCGAATTTATTTTGAGTTTCCATTCGTAGTTTTTTCATCTTCAAGTTACTCTGTATTAATGAACGACAAACTCCATATAAATTAAGATAAATTGTTAAAATTGATAAATCGTATATGATATGAATTTAAATCAAAACAAATGGACAAAAATATCCGAATACTCGGGAGTAGATTTGGTATTCGATACTCAGACGATCGATCGAGTACTCTGTTACTCGGGTCCTTGTTGCCATCCATAGATTTTTAACTGATCATTGCACAACCACTTCTTTCCATTTTTGGCTTTGTGAGAGATTTTGTGTCTGAGTGTTTCTGATAAGCATGTTTCATTTTTATATCAACTAACACTGGAAATCTTCAAAAAGGTCATTAGATGATAAGGCTTGGAAAAAATACAGAAAAAACACCAAAATGACTCATATGAAAACACTAGAATTATGTTCTATTTGATTATTTGATCGAAACTATAATTATCAATAAGAATATGTTGTACGCCGATTCAGTGCCCAAGATATTAAAACTAAATCTGGAGACCGGTTTCAAATTTCAAGCTTCTGATTGGCTGAAATAGCGATTAGTTTTGGATAATATGCGCAAATTGTTGCTGGTTATAACAGCGATAGATAACTTCTCAAGCTGAAAGACATTTATACATATCAATCTGTCTCCATCAATATTTGGTTCTTGTATCGAGCCAACATATAATGAAAACATTTTGAATATTGCTCATTCTGATTGTTTGCCACAGCTTTTTATATCGGTTCAAATATTGCCAAATACTTTCGTCAAAATGTTTAAACTATCCGAAACCACTATGACTGCTTCAGTAAATAAATGCTTCAAACGACGCTTGAAAAAAACAGAAGATTTGGGCGTTAGATCGGCGAATAGGTAATAGTGGTTAACTACGATTAATTTTGAGATATAGTCCTTGGCATTTTAGGTCGGAAGAGGAAGTAGTGTTGGTCTAAATATGTTTATGGAGTGGTGCGGTTTAACTTTCAACATCAGTAACATGCGTATAAGTTTTGGCTGGACAAGTGACGGATATTTTAAATTACGTAAGTATATATCGTCAAGGTCATCTGTTAGAGTTGGCAAAAGAAAGAGCGTTCCTCGAATGTATGCAATTTTGTTCAAGCCGTGTCTAAGAATTGAATAGATGGAAAGGATCTTGGTTAGCCACTGAACCTCAACACACATCTAAATATTTCAGGCTCGGTTTGATTGAACCTGTTTGATTATACCCAATATTTTGGAAAAACTGGCTTTTTAAAATTCAAAATAAGTTTTTTTCTGTTAATTAAAAAACATCTTTTTGCATTTTTAAGTTAACTTTCAAAAGGTAATAATATCTACTAATCAGATAACGGCTCGTCTTAAAGTTATACGACGGCTTGTTCCTAGCCAAAATGAGTAAAACACGGCCCTGCTTCAGCATTTACTGGCCTTTTACCTTGAGAACAACATCATGATGCCCTATTGTTTAGAATGAGAACCCGAGGGTTTACCGCCTTTGAACGGTCAGTGGCAAATCAAATTGCCACTGGGGGTTTAATTACTTTCATTTCTTGCAATAGTGATTTTAAACTGCACCTGTATTTATGAATTAGATCTGGGTATCGACGATATAACTTGCAAAATGTTTTCCTTAATGTGTGATACCGATAACCTTGTTTTTAAAGTTTTTCTTTAATGCAAAGATTACGTTCATTGAAATCATTAACATCGTAGCAAGCTCTTGAAAAGCGAACAAGCTGTTAAATATAAAGATGTTGCATGAGGAACATCGACGTCTAAAAATGGAAAATTTACTATATTAAAATTAAAATCTCTTCTTTTATCATAAATTTTAATTGTGACGTAACGATTTTCAATTGACAGATTTAGAACGAGAACGTTTGCTTGCTTTTCTGAAGTGTTAGCTTTATTAAGTTGTAGTTCTTTAGGGTAAATCTTATTAACAAGTAATGGAAAATTGTTATTATCTATGTAGGGTTAGGGTTAGGCTGGTTCGATAACAAGATTTTAAATTAAAGAAAAAAATACAAAAGATCCCATTTGAAATTGTCAAAAGGTGTTTTGCTTGACAGTGTATATAATAATTAAACTATGTAAACATTGTTTGTTTGTGATTTTAAATGAAACCAAAATATATCATCTCTTGCAGCATTGTAGAGGGACATTTACGAGATTAGTCAACACACAAGAAGAAGGTTTCGTTAATACTTAGAGACTTGTTACTGTAACAATGTCAATAGAAACTGTGTATGCTTTTGTCGATTTAAGGTGTGCTTTGTAAAATGCTTTGTGAAAAAAACACAATGTAACATATATTGTTTTTCATATCAAGACAGGATTGTCACTAGACTCGCCCAATTTTGTAATTGGTCTACCTTTTTGTACATTTTATTAGAAAGACAAAGACTTAACTCTTTATCTGTGATCAGTTGCAGACTGCAGTCTTCATTCAATCTTTAAACTTTTCATTATATGTGTAAACATCAATTAAAAACAAAATACATACCAACTTAAATCAAATATTTAGTTATCCATTTTCTCAAAAACAAACTTTAGTTTTCATATACCTAAACCCATTGTTATATTTTGTTATAGCTTCTTTGAATACGTGTCAACATAAATCAAACGAAATAAAGGTCGACTTAAATCAAACATTATATACCCCTTTCCAATAATTCGATGATTTTTTGGTTACCTCCCCTGTCCAGTCATGTGACTGTTTACGAGGAAAATATTGCTCGCTGTATTAACGTAATAGGGAATATGTACTTACAACTTTCTTTTTGATCATAAAATTCTTTTTTGAAAAATATTTTCCTCGTTGAATTAGTAATAATACATCAGCGGCATGATCTTTTTGATAATTATTTATAAAACAACCAAGTTTCTTTTACTAAAAGTGTCAAGTCATTATTCATCTCGTTAAACACTACATGTAAACGACTTTAAATAACAGGCTCCACGGCTAAATTCAGTCTCGTTTCCGAATTAGCGCGTCTAACCAACTACTGATATCGTGTTATGAATATGTCGGCGGCGATTAATTTTGAAGGCGGCATATCAAAAAAGTGTCAAATTGTCGCGCACAAGGGGTCACCTGTCAATTACTTTAAGGTCTTACCACACTCCTCCCAACCACTTTCATCGATAAAAAAGAAAATTATCAAAATCTCAATAATGGCAAAATGCCGTTCAATGAAACTTTGCACAAATGAAATTTGCCAATATATCTTTATTTTGCATACACTAAGACTCGTTAGAAAAGTAAAGAAAAAAAGCTAGATTTTAAAATTCTATTTACATAAATTCACAAAAACTAAGCGATACAAAAATGATTTTAAATTACCACGTGAGTGCAATGATACTGACAAGAAAATGTGTTGTACTTTGTTAAAAAATTTCAACTCTTCAAAGAGATATCAGTGATTGTCATCCGTTTTCGTGACCAGGAAATTGCAGGTCAAACACACTTTACTTTTACACTTTTATCTCGATGACAAAATAAATTGTTGTCAGTATCATATTACTTAATATATAGGCATTTAAAATGATGTTTTATGTTGTTCAGTTTTTGTGTAATTACTTAAATAGAAATTAAGAGAATTTTTAGATCTCTCTATTTCTCTTCACTGTTCTAACGTGTCTTACCATATGCAAAATAAAGGTACTTCAATAACAAAAAATTGTGCAAAGTTTCAATGAACAGCATTTTGCCAGTATTGAGATTTTGATAATTTTCAATTTATCGATAAACGTGGTTGGGAGAAGTGTGGTAAGCCCTTAAGGGGCAGATATTATTGACCAATAGAGATCGTGTAATTTGTAATTTGTAATTACTATTTGCTTGGTATTTACACCTCCCAAATATTAAGTATATCGGAGTCCTTTAATTACTGGATGTGTCAGCAAATGTATTTGATTTAGCAATTATATGGATTCTGTATCAACATAACGGCACGTTATAGAAACAAAAGACGTCAATAAGAAACAAATCTTGGCAAAACATTTTATATATGTTTAATTAAGCGTTTGGGCTTTTACGCCAAAATTACAAACTGTCAAAGCTAAGTAATCTAAATTGGATATGCACTGGCTAGAATAACAGACCAGTTACCTAATTTTTTCACCGCCGGTGACGAACGCAGACCTGCAATATAGTGGACAACTTTAGCTATTATATGCTTAAGTCATAGTCCGATCATTCAGCTTTCCCGCAGAGCCTCGTTTTGGATTGATTTCCGCTCACGGGAAGTAACTCTTACAGGACTGCGAAACTGTTTATTGGAAAGGCGTATATGTCAAACATCAATCAAACATAATCCTTTGCGCATAAGTTAAACATAATACATCAATCAAACGTGACCTTTAACTGCCTTATACTTTTAGCAGATACTAAAAAAAGATGTCAAAATCAAATAAACATTATTTATGTCATCCTAAATCAAACATAATACACTGCACATTTGTCAAAAGTAAAACATCAACAAAATGTCAATCCAAGTTACTACATTTGCATTACATTTGTCAGATTAATGGTTATTAAAAAGGGTATTGATTATTTCAAATATTGTCCTGATACAACTGCTAAATCTTATAAAATGCCGTTATCTTTTGTTGTTTTATATTAAATTTGAAATAAGTGTCTTGTCAAAATAAAAGTGTCTATTACTAATTATATGTTGGTTTGCTTTGGAATAAAAAGGTAAAATATATTTTGGGGCAATACTACAATATGAAAAAAGTTTTGGGGAACATTTCAAAACATCACAATAACATATACTTATTAAGGAGAAAATAAACAACATCAAAAACATACATTTAATCAGTAAAAAGAGAAACGAAATGGATGGAAGGAAAAATAATGTGAATGATAACAACCAATCAACAATAGTATTTATAGCTGAAAACAACAACACCAAGCAAACAAAAAAAAAAAACAAAGAAAAAAAACACTTGATGATAATCTGAGCAAATTCGTGGGAAATGTGAACAACATGCCATATTCTTTTAGTTACAATCTACAATTGTTGAAATAGTAGTATTTTGGCTTGTATATATCCGCCATTGTTTTCTTTTCAAAAACGTCAGCGTGCATCATGAACTTCCATGGTTACATACATGTACAGTGTACTTTTTCTGGATAAAAGCCGTACCTAAAATAGAAGAGGTCAATGACCAATATATTCTGATACGAAACAGTGTGAAAACAGTCACTGCTAAAATTGCCGTAGTTTTTAAAATTGTCAGTTCCATATCGGAACTGACAATTTTAAAAACTATGCCAATTTTAGCAGTAAATGTTTACATACTGTTTAATGCAATCACTGATATTTCATAACTAGACAGAAAAAAGGATATCAGTAAGACTATAGTTAATCGAGACCTATGCCCAAGATCATAAAACTAAATCTGGAGATCAGTCTCAAATCTCAAGCATTTGATTGGCTGAAATGGCGACCAGTCGCCATTTCAGCCAATCAGATCCTTGAGATTTGAGACTGATCTCAAAACTTAGTTTTATGATCTTGGGCCCTAGGCGAGCCAACTAAAGTAGACTGAGCTGGGGAGAAGAATGTGTGCATCAATAATGGAGATAGAGGAAGATCGAAACATACACATTGATTAGAAAGAAAAGTCTTTTGTACTAATGAGTACCAATCGAAAAATTTTACATTCAATTTGTTAAGTTAGCAATTCGCAACCATTAAAAAACAAACGCAAATATTTGTACTCGCCTTCAAGTGCAGCTTCTTCTACTCACCATCCTTGACACGTACTTTACAAACATGAAACAATATAATTAATTTGAATGATCAAATAAAACATGGCAATTTGTATGACAATTAATTTAATTAATTTAGACATTTGTATACCCTTGCAATAAAATCGCAAATTAAATGTTTTTCAAGTACTATTCATCGTTAACGAAAATAACATTTCTAAGACGCAATCTCTGGTCGATATTATAATATAACTTGTAAAGCTCGCCATGGGCGAATCAATAGAAATACCCAAGCCTAGTAAAAACTGTGGACCAAATTTGATTTGATGAATCTTTATTATAAAATAAATACTAGAATAAGCGTCGCGTGTTTATCTTTTGCGCATTACACTTATACATGTACTTGTAAAAGTATGATTATGTTTAAAAAAGAGCTTTCAAAATTATAGCTATATTGCAGAAAATTATAAAGAATTTAGAAATATATGTTTTCATTACATTTTGGGATACATATTAATCACCGGTTCACGTAGTTTAAGCTAATAAATAACTAACTCAAATATTTTATATATTTATTGTGATCATAGAGGCTGTTTTTGTTCATTAAGCTCGGTGTTTATACTTGTGTTTATTGTTGAAATAATTATAATACACGGTGGAGTGTTAGTGTATAAACAGTAAGGTCATTATACTGAAATCGTTAGATACTTTTTCTTACAACACAAGGAGATTTATTTTAATGAAATGTCCTGAAAATTAAGATCACGTGCATGTCCTGGGAATTAAGAACACGTGCATGTCCTGGGAATTAAGAACACGTGCATGTCCTGCGGATTAAGAACACGTGCATGTCCTGGGGATTAAGAACACGTGCATGTCCTGGGGATTAAGAACATGTGCATCTCATTAAATAAAAGATGGAACCGAACATGACAAATCTGAAAATACTGCAGGCTCGGTTTGATTGAGCCTATTCGTGGGCAGTAATGGAAATGCACATTATTGCACACGGCACCAAGCCCCAGGTAGAGCGCAACCCAATATCTACACCAGTAAATAGGACAATTTTGTTCCATCTTAAAACGATGGTTTGCAGTGAAATGGAATCTTTAATGTTTTCCAAAAATGCATTTATTTCTATAAATATTATTTGAACTATGCAGGTTCGATGAAATTGGGGAATGTTAAGAATAAGGTCACATATTATACCGAAAGAAGAAAGCTTGTTTCCAATAGCTCAAATTCTGTCTTTTACTGCCCTTAATTCAATAACATACACAGGCTGACTATTAAAAGTATTAAATTGTAAAGGAAATGAATTATATACATTGTAAAAATACATGATTTGAACGTAGAAATGGCTTTCTATAAACTATACAGAACAGTTGCAGTTCTAATATTTTGGAGACAGGTGTTGAATGCGAATAGTTTCAAATACAAAGTTTCAAGTTGGAACAAGTGTGTTGAACCGAATAATGCTTTTATCAAGCTGGTAGACGTATCAATTGCTGAATGCGTCGTTGCCTGTGTTCGGAGACAGGCATGCACATCTATTGGTTACCGAAGGCGTTTCAAGCTTTGCGAGATTCACAAAGATGATATCGTGATTACAAACGGGAATGAGGTATCCTGTATTTTAATAGAACGAAAGGACATGGACACAGCCGAGGTCGATGTAAGTTGATTACAACCATATAACATAGAATGGTAAAGATAAAGTAGGTAAAAGTATTTAAGGTAATTCATACTTGCACACAATAAAGTTGTACTAATGATGAGCTTTGAAAATTAAATTATCATTTTTTCAACAATTTCCAAACAAACTGTTATTATATCGATAAAATAGGGATGGCAACGAATAATCGAGTAACCTAGTACTCGATCGATCGTCCGAGTATCGAGTACTAAATCTACTACTCGAATACTGGATGGAAAATATTTTTTTTAATTAAAAATGAAATCCAGTTTTGTTCCAGATTCATTTGTATTAGTTGCAGATAAGACACAATATGCGACACATTTAGTCACCATAGGTGACACAACTAACGCCTTGAAAAGTTTTGAGATTTCAAAATGTCAAATAAGGGTCTTTGTTTATACTTGTCACTGCTGTCAGTTTGCAATGTTTGATAGCATAGATGTTTTGCCTGACGCTACCAGCATGATCATTTAAAAACGGGACCTTCCACTATAATCATTGATAGGTTAATGAGTTCTTAATAAAGATCATCTTAACTTTTTGATGGGTGAATGACGCGAACCAAAATATAAATATTATTGAAATAAAACAGTAAAACGGCGGGTGATGTTCAGTTTCCCATTCTGTAGAAGAAAGAAAAAACATCGAACTGAAACACCATCATAACATCAACAACATGTCTGTGTGGTGTTACTTCAAACCGGCAGCAGACGGAAAGTTAAAATGTCCACAAATCAAAAAACTACCTTGTGAGGTTGAAATATAACTCTAAGACATCCCGAAAAGCGGACAGACCTGTCCCAAGAAAAGATGATTTCAGTTGTTTTTTTTTTAATAAGATTAATTGATTTGCTGTTTTTTACGGCATGATAATATTTGTCCACCGTATAACTGTAAACAATGATTCTTCTTGCCAACACGACAGAAATTTGACACTTATATTAATTTCTTTCAACAATAAAATTTAAAAAAACAACACACACACAATAAAACTTAATTTTCTTTTTCATATTTAACTTTTAGTGATATTGAGTATGTGGTATATAAATACAGAGTAACTTAAAGTTGAAAGAACATTTATAATTTTACACAAAAATTAACATTCAGTTGATCTCTTCCAATGTAGATTATATTCTTTCGAGTACTACTCGAGTACTCGATCGGAAGATTATCCGAGTACTCGAGTACCAAATTTATTACTCGTTGCCATCCCTATTACAAACAGATGACTATTGATAATAGCAGGGGACAATTGTTGAAAAAAAAAGTTAGAAAAGTAATAAAATGCGGTACCAGTATGTTGTCTAATCCGGGTGTCAAAATAAAGCATTTTCCGCTCAAATAAATCCAAACTAATTAATTACAATATCCAATTCAATGTTCCAGCAAGTATGAAATATCTTAATGCAAACTGGAATTTTTGAGTTTCTCGGTCTGTTTGATCAATCGTCACTTGATGGAAATTTTCTTCTTCGTGAAAAATATGTAACTAATGAAGTATACATTGTTATGATGGCTACTTTTATCAATGTTAACCGTGACGCCGCTAGATTTGTCAGCGTAAGTGTGGTTGGTAGAGTGCTAGGAGTTTCGTCCTACCAGGCGCTGACGCTTCAGAGGTTTGTGCATTCATATTAATTTATTTTCAAGCAGAAACAACACCGAGAACACATTTCATTGTTTAATAGATAGTTCTGAACTTATGTTTTGTAATATTACTATGTTGATGCTATTTTTTTTAAATATGAATAAAATGATACATCCTTAATGTTAAAGATTATTACTGTTCCTTTTTTTTTAGAAAATTCATTTTGAAAGATTAAACATTTAATCGCCCACTGACTGTCAACTACAATTTGTATCTCGTTAGTGTAATAAATAAAGAAGAATAAGCAATTTGTTTTATCGATAACATTCATATCATTTAGTTTTTTAATGGCACCAGCAAAAATTGGCTATTATAATTACAGTTTATTAATACAGATAAAATATAAATTTCTCAAAATTCGAAAAGGGCCTCTTTTGTTGTAAGTAATTATTATTGTTTGGTTAACATTTTCAACAGTTTATGAAACATTAATTGGTTTTGTATAATTGTTTTTGATAAAACCAATGATATAGCGATCCAATTTGAATTATTGAACAATAACATGAACGTAAAAGTATCAAAGCGGAATACTACTGACTACAGAATACTTCGACTTGCTCTAACATTATCCTAACTCCATATTTAAAAAAAAATGAGAAAATCACTCTGCCGCATTTGTATGACATTAATCTATCTCCAAAATCATTCTGGCGGGAATATGACGTCGATAACACAGATTTAGAGGGAATTGCATTCTCCTATCTCCACTGAGATTATATATAGAGGATACAACATGAGTGATCATTTTATACTGAAATTATTAAACGAGTCGTCTAAATCGATATAAAACGAGGCTTTTGCCGAGTTTTATATTGATTTAGATGACGAGTTTAATAATTTCAGTATAAAATGATCACGAATGGTGTATTCTATTTATCACATACCCTGAAAAAACAAGCTAAATCCATGAAATGCCCCTTTCTATCACCTAGTAGAGCGAACTTAAAACGTGTGTAATTCGGTCGTATCGGGTATTACATAAACTAGTCCCAAAATAATTTATCCTACCGTTTTCCCATTCGCCAAAATAAGTTAAAATAAATGAATAAAATTAACTGCGCTAGAGTCTAGATAAAAGAATCTATCATTTATAGGCTTCTGAAGTGTGTTTAATTAAATAAATCGATCTAGTGTATGACGTCATTTGTGTAAAGTTTCATAGCGGCATATGACAACATTGAAATTTGCTGGATATAAACTGGAAATTTGGATTGAAAATGTGTTTCTAGTATTTTTCTTTTGTTTCGGGGATGTTGTAAGATCACACCGACGATGTTCTGAAAACGATGTCAGCGTCTGGGTCATTTTGTTTTCGATGTAAACGAAATGAAAATGGCTTTGTTGCTGTTGTTGAATTTCATCATTAGACTTTCGGCATATTGCTATCTTACGGAGTAAACAAGATGTCAGAAAGTGATATTTTCCGCGGATATTATCAATAAAGGGATGCTTAAGATCCTTATAGAAATTGATTGGCAAAAGTAAGTAATTTTCATAAATTTGTTTTGATCGCTGATAACGCGGATGAATAGTGATTCGGCTACGATATATAACTAGTTCAATATATAACGGGAATATATAACGGGTGTTATTACACTCCCACACCGGAAGGTATGTGATAATAATGTTTAACGTTTGGACGTCATTTTTGCGAAAACCTGTATTTGGTAGTTAGGATATTGTTAGAACAAAGCGACGAATTGGCCCTTAACAAATTTTGAGTAGTATATTTAGAATGCGGATATTAAATCAATGTTGTTGAACAAAATATAATTGCATATAATAATGTTAAATCTTGAAGTACGAAAACAGGAAATGATTTCTGTTTTCAGGCTGGTCAGTGTAACTGCTCGCACGTCGGACATGTATGTGATCTGAATTCAGGGTTTTGCGAGCTGAAAGTTAAAGTTGAGGTATTTAAACCGCCCCGCAACGCTCGTTAGCAAAACAGTTTAAGACACGAACTTAGTACGTGGCAAATATTTGTTGCATTTGATTAAATACATTCGTTTGATTGTAAAAACACAGTTTAAAATGTGTTTACATATTTACCGATAAAGCCAAGATACATGTAGTTATTGTATATCACATTAAGCGCAAATTACCTGTATGTTGGGTTAGTTAAAACAATATCATGTTTAAAGTCGCCAGGCATCAACATTATTTGCGAAACAAATATCTATTTGTAGAACACCGTGCATTAGGATTTTAGTTTTGTAATATCCAATAAATTACCGTTATTAAAATGCATGGTTTTCATTGTTTATTTCCCTATCGCATTTCATTATTTTGTTAATTAAAATTTTGATTCAATCACTGAATATGCTTTTTGATACTCGTATACTACGTTACGATATGGTTACGATGTAGTCTTCAGTTAAGGTGATACATTGTATATTTCGAAGAAAATAGAATACAATAATGCTGTAACAATAAAAGCAATATTGTTAACCTGCAGACAGAGCAAATATAAAATGGGCGGTGTAATAAAAAAAGATATCATGTTTTTTAGTATATTCTTTTACATAACAGGTAAGAAGTTTAAAAATCAACATGTTAATGATATGTTTTGATGGGATTGCGTCATTATTGATACACAATTTTAGCCCGATTTTCCCGATAATTTTATGTTATAAATATCTTCTATCTTTTTTTCAGAATGTGGTCATCTTCATTTGCCAAATGGTAAAATAAATGGGAACGTGCAATTTATCGGTGCAAAAATACGAGTTTCCTGCGAACAAGGATACAAAGAAAGGAATGGGATAACGCAAGTTATTTGTAACAGTTCAGGTGAATGGGATCCGACTCCGGTATGTGAAATAATACCAACATCGTCGTCAATAACAACAGCAGTTGATACATTCACACCACCAGCAACCCAAACCACAAGTATACAATGTTGTCTGTAAATCTGTTAGATAAACTAGTTATTATGACCAGGAATTGTGACCTGGGAGCGAACTCGCACCGAAAACGCCTAGCCCTCCGATGCCGACAACGCAACCAATTGAGCTAACCAGGACAAACCCCAAAAAGGTTAATCACATTGTCCTGATAAAGGTCAGCATCACTGCATGACATCGGTTACTGGTTATTTTACTGATAACAGTACTGGCTATATGTACGGGGAGACGTTTTACGGCCGCCACAATGACTCATTCACATACGTGGAATTTACCTTAAAAAGCTGACCTTTTTGAACATTAAATACTCGTTAGTCTAAGCTAGAGTCTGCATCCAACTAATTTAACTGTAAGGAAAGGATTGGCGTTTTCGTTTAATACACGACACGTGTTATTAATACTTGTTTAATAGATTTTGATAAAGTGTACCAGTATATTCTAGACAAACGTTTTTTAAATACTTTTCCTGGTTTGCGCAGTTAGTAAGGTGCTCATAAATTGTATGACTAGGCGCTGTCGCTGAGGCTGTTTGATTCTTGGCAAGAGCCTATTATTTTATAATTCAATGTTCACGTTTACACTATTTTTGAGATTTGGCTGCCCTAAACATTCTTCCTTCCACCAAATATAGCAATAAGAATGCATGGAATTTTCTTAACAAGACACCGGTGACGGATTTATTTAATTTCACGGGGAGATTTTTTTGCAGCCTCGACATTTCAGATATAATCTAATTGCAAAAATGGTTCCGGTTAAAAACGGGTTCATAATCAAGACCACACAAACATTAAGGCGGAATCCCCTTTGGATGCATCAACATACCTCTTAGCCCGCTAGGTTCTTATACATGTTGATTCTATCCAGAGCTGCAATACACATTTATAGACCAGTGACTTTTGTTTGTCTAACTTTTCACCATAACGATTTCTATCCACTTTCATTCGTTTCAGTTAAAGAATATTACTTCCCGTACGAAGCATCATGGGATCGAAAATACTATCTTTTCGATCTCCACAAAGATGGTATAATTACAGATGATATTACAAGTATCACGTTCGAGACAAAGGGTAGGTTGGAAACTTAGTTAGCAAGTTCTTACCCAGCACTGTACTTAACAGTAAGGTAAAACTATTCACTGTGGGGAATCAACATGATCAAAATAATCTATAAGCTAGAGGGAAATTTGGAATTTTGTGATGTTTTCATTTCTGAGTTGCAAAAATATAATTTATAAATGTACTATCATATGACCACATACTATATGTTTTATACTACAACTGCTAACAAGTGTTTTGTTTAGAATTTTAATAGATTACCTCTGCAGTGCCATGTTTTATAGTGCTTGGGTGTTCTGAATTATGAGGAAGAGGTCATGAGCGAAATATTGTCAGTATAATTATACCTTCCAGTAGGCATATGATAGGCTACATAATAAAGCTTCACACAAATCATGGACAAAATATACTTCATTTTTCATTGTTTTACATTTGTTTAGAGATTATTTTGATCATGTGATTCCCCATTGTGCTATTGCAATGAGAGAAGACACTGAACGCGATGAAAGACAGAAAAGGAATGTTCTATAGGTTAAGATTGTGGACCACATAAATTATGGCATGAATAGAGAGTAGGCGTTATAATCGTATAATTTCAAAACAATATTTTATTCATTAATAAATATCGACGTCTTTTTCTTATTTTTAGGAGCACATAACGCCCATCTCCTGTTGCAATATGACAAAAATGTGATTAACAGTAATGTTGTCGAGATTGTGATAGGAGGGTGGTCTAATACAAAATCTGTCATTCGAGAGGGTATAAACGGTTTTGAAAGATCTCACTTTGAGGTATGTAAAATACTTTTGATGAGATTGTTATTCGGTTCAGAAACTGTGGATAAGTTAAAAAGCACAACAAAACAAAGCTAAAGTCACTGAACAAGCTAACTGGAACTGCGAATGAAATAGTTTCATAAGCGATGTATTCCGTAAAAACTGAAATCGGGAGTTGAAAACTACAGTCTCTCTACACAGAGAAAGGAGACAGGAAAAAAGAGCACAAAAATGATATACCTCATTTCAAAATCACAAAAATAGCGAAAATAAGAAACAGATGGGTTACCGACCTGAAACGGTTAGTTGCAAAAACATATGCCACATGGTTTTAAATACGTTCTAGGGTGCACCAACCTCACACTTGCCACAACAGAGTTTGAAGAACATACAAAAATAAGCCTTTTTAACCATAAAAAGCATTTAAATGGAACTATCATAGAAAATTAGTGGGTAAGCGCACCAGATCACCAGATTTTAAAAAGGATGATTGCAATTATAAGAATAGGATCTATAATAAACACGGAGTTCCTGATTTTTTTTTAAAAAGATAAAAAACTCAACTGATGTTATTTTGAAAATAAAGTCGGCAAAAAGACATTGTCCTTCATTTTCGTGAATGTCTATACATTATAGTAAGCTATTCCTAGTGGTTGAAATGTTTCCTCTTTTCTTTTTCGCTGCGTGGGGAGGCTGTGTTTTTTGAGTGTGGCGATTCCTGATATGCATATATTGCTTTTTTTAAATTGCTGTTTTCTTTTTAGGGCACCATTCTTGACCCGAATTCGTTTATTCCTTTATGGATATCATGGAACAATGCATGTATCAAGGTAAGATATATTAGTTGTCTAAAGTTCTGCTCATTTTCTAGGAACGAACATCATAATTATTACCTCCTGAGGCGCGAGACGTGCGTAATTGCCTTACATAATAGTATGTAAGTTATGTTGTCAATGAATTCTTTACTGATCGGATGACATAAGAATTGTTTAAATATTCAGGAACTTAATTGTTGAATTTAAGTTTAGACGATATTCTATATAGTATAATAACAACTTGAGGGGTAAAGGTGGGGAGGGGGGAATTAACGCTTATCTTTTTTCGTGTTTTCATTTACATCTAACTATCTTTTGATACAATTGACAAACGCTTCGCAACAATCAATTTTTCGAACATTAGGTAAACGTGTTTTAATATAATTGTTATTTGTTGTGCTTTGCCGTATAGTTGAAAAAAAAAGAATTGAAAGCCACAGAACACGACATATATCAAAATAATGCAGTCTCCGTGTGTTTTAGTCCGTTTATAAGTTGTAATAGACATGCATATTACTATTATTATCCGCCTAGCCCCAGGTTGAGCGCAACTCAAACTTTTCACTGATATAAATATCGTGCTTACCGTCTTTAAATGGCTTAGTTGGTAATAGCGATGATTTAATGAACGGGGCGGCGTTTCATATAAATTTTCTGTTTTAGATTGGAATATGAAAGTTAAAGTCTTAAAGCAGAATAAAAATGATACCGATAATAACTCTACGGCTATACTTGTTTTGTTCATGCTGGACAGCGGCACTTTTCAGCGAAACGTGCATGCAAATCGTCCGAGAGAAAAGGTCAAAGCACGAGAAAATAGTATGTTTTGGCAAAAATGTCAAACAACATTCATTTTGTAGCTCGGTCATAGTACTGACCATGTATGTACATTTGTACAATAAAAGATCGATTTTGTTATTAAACGAATTGTAGAGTCTGGTGAATAATTAACCTTTATGTTTAACTTGCGTATTATGACACGCTCAACATTCTAGCTTTAAGAACACTGTTGCATTTTAAGTAACTTACACGTGCTGAACACGCTGAATGCAAATTTAATATATTCATATATAAATGACATCAAGAGGAAACCGCGAGAGAAAGATAAATGCATGTTACTCTAAATGATTTCGAATGGCATTTACATGCAGTTTTGTATTTAAATGATGACTGAATGACGGTTCAGTTTAAGATGTCAAAATAATGAATGACAAACAAATATTATTAAATTATAAAATATCAATATGTTAAGTACAATTTATATTAATGCCATACACCTTTTACATTTATTTTCCGGAAATACAAATTGAATGTGATTCAACTCTTTCGTCATTGCATATAGTATCGCAATGTATATAGAAAACATAAGTAAACATAAGTGAACATTTGAAAACGGGTTCACTACAAAATAATGTGACAAAATTAACCTTTAAAATTATAACCTTAAGATGAATTGAAAACATTATGTATATTTCTTTCCTAATCAGGTTGGCAAAGGAAATGATACTTCAGCAAATGTTATTATGGACTGGTGCGGTCCAAGTTTCAATATATCTGGTATACGGATCAGCTATTGCTGTTGGACGGACGGATACTTCAGGTTTTGTAAGTTTATTGTAAATAAATTTGATTTATTCTTTGGCATGTAATCTCTGGGTTTATCTTCAATCTACGCTTTTAAATAGAAGGTTTCAGATTTTATATTGCGTTGAATTATTGTTTAGTTCGCGAAAGGAATTGATTGGCCGAAAAGAAAACGAAAATTACTAGAACTCGCCTAACAATGAATTCGTTTTAAAAAGGTACGCAATATATAGAAGTCTGTTCAGAAAATCCTGCTTAAAATATCATTCAAATATCATCAGTCTGAGAGCATTTCAATATAAAAATAGATGAAAAGGGAACTTTGAAAGCCACCGAACACGACAGATATGAAAATACTGCAAGCTCGGTTTGATTGAGCCTGTTCATGGGCAGTAATGGGAATGCATATTACTGCCCACGCCGCCTAGCCCCGGGTTGAGCGCAACTCAGTAATTACACCAAAAAATAGTACAATTTCGATCCATCCCAAACGATGGTATGCATATGGCGGTGAACATGGAACCTTCAATGAGGTATTTTCAGATGAATACCATTCCATGTTCAGAGGCGTATGGTCCCCAGATAAAAGAATGGGGTTGCCCTAAACGAGAAAACAATGGGCGGAACTAAACAGAATAGAATTTTGTAGGGGATCTTAGAATATAAATCCTGCATATCACAGACGACGTCAAAGGCAAAATATAAAAAGCAGGAAGTATATCCTTGAGGGTGATTGGACAATATCCAAAACTGTATTGGCTGGGAAATTGAAACCACCTATCTATTAACTGGCCGAAATATTAAAACACAAGTAATTTTAGAAGTACTATAAACATAGTACATAAGTATCGTGCTCATCGACCTTCAAAGGAAGTAACTGATAAAAGCAGTAATTGAATGTACGGGGAGACTTTTTACAGCCGCCACACGGCACAAACAACGCTTAGCCTTCTGACATTTTAATATTTTCAAACGTATACTGATTTGATTTTAAATGTTAATTTTTTGTAACGGACAATGATGACTTTGATGCAATATTCAATTTGAAAACTAATGTTTAAGTTTTATGCTATCATTTTATTAATCAAGTGAATTTATATTGACCTTGTTATTGGGCAAAGTGTATTCGTATTATCCCAAGGCCGTAGGTTTAAAACATCCGATTCATATGGAGTCTACGCTTGGCCGATACGAGAATTGATGGGCCTATTTGAGCATCGCTGGTCCAGTATGAATGAAATAGTTAATTAATAATGTAGCATACAACTGATTGGCATAAATAAACATTTCACCGTTTAGAAAAACAAAACTTTATAATCGTACATAAAGCACTTTCTTGGAAAAAAAGACTGGCATATAAATTCCAAACTATTTTAAACGCATTTAAATACATCCAAACATAATTGCAATTCAGATTACAAATGTAGGATATTTTCAAAACGTCTAAAACGAAACTAATTTCAATGACCTAGATACAAGAAATGTATCAAATTCTTTTTCTTTTAAACACCTATTGTCGAAGTATGAGTCTAGGTATAAGAACACCTTGCAATGATTTACATTTGGAAACGTTTAGATAGTAATTAAACATAATTATTTTTTAATTTTTGAAAATTCTTTAGTACATGTTTTCGGAATTTAAAAGACTAATGTAATAGATGGAAAAGAAACTTTAAAGACCCTCGACCACGACATATGAAAATATTGCAGGCTCGGTTTGATTGAGCCTGTTCATGGACAGTAATGGTAATGCTTATTACTGCCCACGCCGTAAGACATCACTCATTTTTAGTAAAAGCATGTCCTTACTTTATAATTAACACTTTGTTTTCATAATTCTATTGACAACGTTATATTTTTTCCAGCAATTTAGTCGGATGGCAGGGAAATCTCAAAAGGATCAAAAGTCATACAGATTACATGAACCTTGTAGGAGGTTGACTATTGAAATTCATAATTAAGCAATATAAGAAGGGAATGTGATCTTCATTGATAATCAAGCTAGTGTTTGTTTTGATGTGCAAACGAAAGAATATTTAGAAGATTTAAGATAACAAACGGATATTTACATGTTATCTTATACTTATAGTTATAAAAACTTGAAGATTTTCATGTTGTTGTTTTAATTTGAAGATAGTTTTCCCCTTTTTTTTAAATCAAAACTCAATAAAACACGAGTTGAGTGATTCAAAGCCTTGTTTTTTTATTATTTAATCTGGTTGAAACTTGATTGGAAACGATGAAATCATGGTGATTAATCTTTGAAAGTTTTGACACAATTCTGTATTATTAATATTATACATGTAACACAAAAAGCATTAACAATTAAAGATTAATAGACTGAAGGGTACTAAATGAACTTTACAAAGTTCCAGACCCTTTATTAAACGTTTCGTTTGTTTCGTCTCTTTATTGAAGCCTTTTGAAAAGCTGAAGATGAATGCGTAGGTTAAAACGGAAGCTTGTTGACTTGGTATAATGCGTCCATTTTCCTAACATTTTACTAGAATTCATAATAGAACAAAGACGTCGGGTTTTAATGGATGGGAGTGCATTTAATGTCAATAAATAAATTGAAGTTTGAGTGGAAATAATTTGTCAAACCATAAAGTGCATAATGCAAGCTGCAGAATTATAAAATATAGACTTAAAGGTCTTATAATATTTCCAGACATACATGATGTGCTTATAGATATTCCTGTTACAATGTAATGCTCTTGATTTACCAAAGACAAAAGTTCTGTACAGTTGGGAACAAAATAAAATATATGATCATATAAAATTACTTTGTGAAATGTATGCACGTTGGAATTATTTAAGGTAATAGAAATAACGCAATTTATTATATTTTGTCGTTCTTAAATAATAATAACATATAAGTATTTGTAGAATACATATACTGTACATGTAAATAAATACATAAATTACGTTTAGTGAAGACAAAGTTCATGTAAATAATAGCAAAGATCTTGGACAGAAGCCACGAGTAAGTATATTTTCATCCAGGGAAGTTGTTTACAAATTCAAAATCGACAAAAAAAAGAACAGTTAAGCCACCGGGATTTTAGACTTCTCAAGGTTAGTGACTGTATAATGACGTTGATACATGTAAGTGCATAATTCATTAAGATGGACTGTACCTTTAAAATAGTTTCTAGAAATCTGTGTGATCAAAATCTCTGTTTCAAATGAAAGTTCAAGATATTTCTGATACGATGAGACAACGATACACATTTTGTTTAAGGAATTATTTCGCACAATATTTCATTTGAAGCGATCAATGTGATAGCACTTCTCAGTCGTATAGGCGTTAAGTTAAATATTGCTATATTTTAGAATATTCTGTCTTATGTGTATGTAGATGAAATTAAACTTTGCAAATGAAAACAAATTTAAATGGAATATATTCAGTTACGATCTTTTTGCAGACATTTGAAGACATTATTTGTTTTGGTTAGTTACAATATTTTAAGGTTTTACGTACTGCTCAGAACACAGCTATCATCTCATCAGTTTTGATATGACCAATGGCTTTTTAATTATATTTGTGAATTGTGGTTTGCAATGGAAATAATAAAATCATAAGGAATGTTATTTTTACTTTGTTTATTCAAAGACAATACGTCACCAAACCTATAGAGCATAACGAACGTAAACTTCGATATTTACGGCGTCAAATACGACTTCGTAAAATTGTGATTAAAAAATAAATCCACGATAAAGGCTTTCTAAAATTGACTATGGAATTGAAAATATATATAGTTTCATAACATATAAAAAAAATTGCAAACAAATTTCGGGTCGATTTTTTGTAATTGGATTTTAAATGTGAAAAATCAACGAAAACTCAACATGTTTAAAACATCCATTTTTTTGTTATTTATTAATAAACTGGAAAGATATTTATTATGTTTTTGCTATCAGCACGTAGGAAATCACTTACATAATTGATCTGCTTTGCTAAACTTACTCTATGCGCCACTTTTGTAGGTCAATAATGAAACACGGCGATTTCATGGCCATTTGCAGACCGTCAAAAACAGTCGTAGATGGTGTTGTTTGCGACGTCATGTACAGTACAAGGATTATTTATTGTCAAAATCAATGTTTAATTTGTATCAGAAATATCTTGAACTTTCATTTAATACCAAATTCCACAGATTTCTAGAAAATATTTTTAAAGATACATTCCACCTTAATTAATGAAACTGAAACCATTTAAACGCCAAACTTTTATTCAAATCGTTCAGAAAGTGCATGTTTGAAGTATTTAAACCTATCGATTGGTGTTTCACTAAAAAGTTGAGGCTTACTATGAGTGTTTTATGATAAGACCGATACAATGCTAATAAGACTTCTTTTCCTTGACGTCCTCAAAACGTCTGGTTCTTCATGATGACGGATAGACATGCTGATTGAAAGACGGCCGCAGAGGTATTTTTAATTAGTTATACAAATAATTGCATTTCTGAAAATTACCCATGTTTAAACTCATACATGACTTCATGCACAATTTACATGCGCGTTATAATAGATATTAAACATTCAAGACAAATTTCAAAACGAAAAAAAAATGACAATCATGCGCATTTTTTTGGAATTTGTACAATTTTAATGGTACAACTGCTGAAAGCCGACGCCACGAAATATAAAGTTACAAACTGGAGTAGATGTATTGAAACGAAGGGCAGTTTCGTTAAGTTGACAGATATTTCAATCGCTGAATGTGTGGACGCCTGTGTCAGTCGACAAGCATGCATGTCTCTAGGATATAACTGGCGTTTAAAGTTGTGAAATTCACAAAGAAGATACATTGAGCGCAAAACAGAATGATGGGCCATGCGTATTTATAGAAAGAAAGGACATGGATACAACACTCGTAAGTATTTAAATAAAAAAGAACAAGACAGTCTTTTGAATATGGCAATTTCTAAAATGCATATTTCACTTTTCTACACTCGGCAATGTTAGTGTCGTTTGGTCATTTCTGATGTGTCAGAGAGCAATGATTATTCGGCGTTTTGGTGGTAAGACTGAACTTAACTTGTAAGGGCAAGTGTGGCTTGATTCTACGCATAACCTGGTTAAAGGTATAAAACGCCCAATGGCATGTTATTTGCCACTGACCGTTCCAAGGCTGTATCCGATCAGTTGCCTATTTCGTTAGTTTTTTTATGGTGTAGTATTTAAAATTGATTATTTAAAATATAAACAAAAAAGTAATATATGCATATCAGGAATCGCCACATTCACAAAACACAGCCTCCCCACGCAGCGAAAAGCGAAAAAGAAGAGAGAGACCGAGAGAGAGAGAGACCGAGAGAGAGAGAGAGAGAGAGAGAGAGAGAGAGAGAGAGAGAGCATGTTTTTTTTATAAGTATGTAAATTCAAATAGGTCGCCACAAACAATTAACAAAACAAGAACCTTGGGGGTTACCGCCTTGGAACGGTCAATGGCACAAACTCCGTTTTTGCCTGCAACACGTAAAGGATAATGTATTGTAATGCTAAAATCTATTTATCTATATTTATCTGACGATATCAGCAGACACATTCTGTTATGGATAGATTGTGTTATATATCATATCGTTAATAGACTGTTTTCTCAAATATATCGCTTTCTTCAAGTGTAATTTGCCCTTGTTTATATGATTTTCATAATTTAAGGCTGCAAGATGTAGCTGCTCGCATGTTGGACATGTTTGTAACCTGATATCCGGCCAGTGCAACTTATTAGGTAAGTTAACTTGATTAACATTTAATATTGCAATAAATCAAAGTACACAATTATGTCTTCTTAGCTTAAAAATTAGTTTCAGTCTACTTTTGATATTGTATTGTAAAATGTTAAAACTATATTTTATCGATATATTGTGCTGTATTATTAAATTGTTGCATATTAATGGGGTTACCCTGAAAAGGGGCCTGAAAAAAAAGTTAACAAATGCAGCAGTGAAAATCGAATTGACATGTTCACTGCTTTTGCCAAAACACGTTTTGAACTCCCTTTCAATTTTTTTTCTAATTATTTCACAAAAACATATATTTTTATATCGAAAGAAAATGTGTTTGATTCAGTGAAACGTTTTTTATTCATAAGTGAACCCCAAGATCTGGACAGTGTTGCTATGGCATTCATAGTGTTCGGTAACATTTTAAAGTTCACATTTCATCTTCTTATTAAAATACCACAGTAGCGTTGTTTGTGCCGTGTGGCGGCTGTAAAAATTCTCCCCGGACATTTAAACAGTGCTGTTATCACTTACGTCCTTCGGGGTCGTTTAGCACGATAATAGATGGAACGGGAAATTTGAAAGCCAGCGATCACGACGAATGTAAAATTTGTGCAGGCCCGGTTTGATTAACTTAAAGCCTACTCATCGTCAGTAATGGACATTAAATAAAGTAATATTACTGCCTACACAGCCTAGTCCCGGGTTAAGCGCAACTTAAAATTTACACCAATAAACATTACAGTTTTGATCCATCCCAATACATCTTTAAACTGGCTGAAATAAAAGTAATTAAAGTTGTTCTATTAAAGTAGTTCATGTATCGTGCTAAACGACCCCGAAGGACGTAAGTGATAACAGCACTGTTTAAATGTCCGGGGAGAATTTTTACAGCCGCCACACGGCACAAACAACGCTACTGGTTTCCAAACTCAGCTTTATAACCTTGGCACCTGATGTCTTTTGTTTCAGTTAAAGAATACTACTATCCGTACGAAGCAACATCGTTTCGCAGCTACAACCGGTTCGAGATAAGGATAGGAGGGTGGACGAATACATTATCACAGATTAAAAATGGAATAGACGGTGTTGCAAAATCGCAATTTCCGGTATGTTTACTTTTAGAATGTTTCCCCGATTTCTCCTAACATCATTTGTATTATGTGCTTTATATTTTAGGAGTTCAATATAAAATTCAAATACGAAATTGATTTGATTGACGTTTACATGACCTTGTATCTAACTTTTATTTTTTTATCAGCTTTTTTACCGAATATCTATTCCTTAAAGCTGCTTGTTTAGATCATTTTTTTATGTTTTGATAATGAGTAATGAGATTAAAGAGAACTTTAAAAGGCATTGAAAATATGAAAGTATTACCTTCTCGGTTTTATTGAGTCTGTTCATGGGCCGAAATGGAAATGCATATTACTGCCCAAGCCCCTTGTCACAGGATGACTGCAACCCGATATTAAAACATTCAAGTAAACAGTACTATTTAATCCATACCAAAAACGATTGTGCGAATAGGATGGATAACATGAAACTGTCCATGTGGAATTTTCAAATTATTAACATGCCTGCATAGTCCGTAGATAAAAGAATGGATTGACCCGAGCAAAACAACAATAGACAGAACTGAACGGATAATTATTTTGACTGGGGTTCACAGAATATAAATCTTGCGTATCGCAGGGACCGTCAACGGCAAACATTACATGTAGAAAGCAGAAGGTGTATCCCAAGTGCGACTGAACAATATCGAAAGCTATAAAGGCTGGGATATTGACGTCATCCTTGTAAAAAACAGACAAAAGTATTGAAACACAATAATTTTAGGAGAAGTTTTAACATACATAAGAATTTCGAAAATACTTAGGCAGTTAAATGTTTTGAAACTTTTTTCAATTGTTTGTAAACATTGTTATCACTTCTTCAGGGCAGCATACTTGATTCCAGTTCATATGTTCCTTTATGGATATCATGGGACAATGGGTGTGTCAGGGTAAGTCGTTAATAAAAATGTTCTAGATGCATTATACTGCTGATGTCATCATAATTACAATGAGCTCGTCCTTGTTCAACTGGGGATCGTTATTTTGTTATAAACACAAGTTTTGTTCCATTTTGTACCATTTAAAATCTTTTTCAGGAACTATTAGATTTTTGATAATTATTTAATGGCAACTTGTTCGTATTTGAGAAACAGTTGGGGGGCCAAGTGTGAGGTAAGTGCACCATAGAACCTAGTTTAAAACCCCCAGCGGCATTGTTTGTCACTTACCGTTCGAAGGCGGTAACTCCCTCGGGTTCTTATGTTTGCTAATTGTTTGTGGTGTCTTTTGAACTTGATCATTTAATAAACTATGCTCTCTCTTTGTCTTCTCTTTGGCTGTGTAGGGAGGCTGTGTCTTCTAAACATGACAATTCCTGATATGCATATTTTACTTTTTTCCAGTATTATCAATGGAGGCAAATGTTTTTATCTGTAACGTCCATTTGTGTTTATATATTTAGTTGCATGCTATTCAAAAACTTGCAACAAACTACAAATCAAAAACAGATAATGACCATAACCTTGATAATAACTTTAAATATGACACGATTGATTATTAAAATATATTATAATCATTTCGCTGTTATTGTTAATAACAGAACTTCACCGACACAGAATTGTAATTATAGGTTTAATGGAACGTACATTGTATAGTCCAGCCGTTTTCGGTAAAAATATGGAGGAATTGTTCTAATTCGGTTTAAAGCACCAAATTTTGCACTGTTAGCTTTTGATGTACCTTTTGAAATGTGATAGAGACCCATCTGATATCTTTCCAATATGGCCGCTTTTTTCAAGATGGCCGTCAAAATTCAGGAAAATGCTGTTATTTGAAGGATTTTCATCCTATAACCACAATTTTGGAGACTAAACCTATATTTTCAAGGATGTTCTAAACATTAAAAGCAAATGTAAGCACACCAGACAAATATTTAAGGAGAAAATTGCCTTTTTGTTACAGAAATTTTTCAAGATGGCCGCCAAAAGTCTGGAAAAGCTGCTATTTGACGAATTTTCATCGTATAGTCACAATTTTGGAGCCTAAACCTATATTTTCAAGGATGTTCTAAACATTAAAAGCAAATTTAAGCACACCAGACAAATTTTAAACTGGGGGTTTAAAACAGGTTCTAGGGTGCACCAACCTCACACTTGCCCCAACAGGTTCTCATATCACAAAACAAGTACAAGTTGTCTTGGTGAAAAAACTCCAACCCACTTATCGGCTCAACAATGTTGCATGCAAAAGCACACAAGCATATAAAACATAAGAAACTAATAGCATTGCAAAGCCAAAGGGCGGGTACTCAATAATCTTACCGAGACCAGAGCTCCTGGAGTAAAATCAGCAAGAACACGATGACAGGGATAAAAGAAACATATCGAGCTTCTAGGTTCTTTTAAGAAAAGATTTCCCCATAAACCTTCATAAACTCTTAAACCCCTGCCACCGTCGTGCAACCAAAGAGGTAAGCATAATGATCAACTGTAGAAGGGCTAATCACCAGGCCTGCAGAGCGCTGTAAAATATCATGTTCAACTTGGTAGCCTTTCTTTTTAAATTTACAGATGGCTTTTACGAATAACCGGGAGAAATTAACATTGCCTTTTATCTTCTTGAGTTTATAAATTTAATCTCCATAAAAAAACTGGCTGTGAAATACCTTGTTGCAAAAGTGATTTTAAACTGCGCCTGTTTTTATGAATTAGATCTGGGTATCGGCGATAAAACTTTAAAAAGGTTTTCCTTAATTTGTGATACCGATAACCTTGTTTTAAAAGTTTTTCTGTAATGCAAAGATTACGTTCATTAAAATCATTAACATCGTTGCAAGCTCTTGAAAAGCGAACACAAGCTGTGAGATATAAACCCCATAAGATGTTTCACGGGGAACATCGCCGTCTAAAAACGGAAAATTTACTAAACTAAAATTAAAATCATCTCTTTTATCATATAATTGAGTAGTGACGTAACCATTTTCAATGGACAGATTTAGATCGAGAAAGTTTGCTTGCTTTTCTGAAGTGTTCGCTTTATTAAGTTGTAGTTCTTTAGGATAAATCTTATTAACCAGTAATGGAAAATTGTTATTATCTATATTTAAGGAGCAAATGACATTTTTGTTACAGAAATTGCCTACAATAATATTAAACCGGTTGTAATCATATTTGTTCTGTAATTTAACGCAAAGTAAAGAATGTATTTGGATGTCACACATAAGTACAGTGTTTTATTTACTCAATATGAAGATTTTTATATTAACTTAATCCCAAAATAGGTTTTATCTTGTAACCATCAATTGCTAGTACAGTACTGAAATGGCTAATTAAAGTGAACAGTCTAATCACACATTGTCACAATCCCCCATCCCCGCATTTGCACAGAGCCATACATGCTAGTTGTGCTTTCACACACTTGCATCTTCCTCTGCAGCCTCTGACACATCCTCATTTCAGGAATTCCATACAGGAAACTGATGCTTGAGGCAGATCTGACCAATAAACATCATATAATTATACATTATTGTGCTATTCAGGTTGGCAAAGAAAATATCATTGGCGCAAATGTTATCATGGAATGGTGCGGCCTAAGTTTTAGTATTTCCGGTATGCGGATCAGCTATTGCTGTGGGAATGACGGATACTTCAGGTTTTGTGAGTATACTGTGAATAAATAATTTTGTGGGGAAGAAATCTAGTGGTTTTATGTACACTGACATATTCAAGGCTCGATAATATCTGGATTAAACCTGATATAATTATTCAAATTTATATTTCAGGGCACTGAGATTTGAAATTGATCATTGATCGGCCCCCAAAATCAACAAACTAATCAACTTACGTCAATGTGTGAATTCTCATAGCATGAAATATCTGAATATTTGAAAATTAAACAAAATTAATGGCAAAACTATCTTATCCACGTTTTATTCGTGAAAGACCGTCTTTAAATTCATGTTTTTTTAAATGCAAAATTTATTAAAAATGGCTACCAACATTATATTCTTCAGCACTCTGCATGCTTGGTGACTATCTCGTATAGGCTTGATGGCTTTGCTTAATAGCTGCTTATTCATTCCTATATGAACTAGTCTAAACAAGTTAACAAGCTTCATTTTACTCCAAAATATATATATATATAACTAGTACAGAAGTCGGATACATATGTACAAATCGACCAAATATTCTTTAAGTGTATATTTTGATTAACAATTTAGAGCGCAGCAAACATTAATTATATTGTGAGCAAAATAGTGGCAACGTTTTGCACATCAGATACTTATAAATAACTGATCAAATTCCTTGCAGCCGGAATATTTCTTATTAACTTTATATGTGAAATAAATAGGTCTGAAATGTTAATAATGTCAAAATAATTGTTTAATATTTTAATTTTTAATTATAGACATGATGATTCTTTTTAAAGGATACGATGCAAAAAACACGCATAAATGAGTTATATAATTTTAATGTCTGTTAATATTTGAAAAAATACACATTTATTTAATGATAGCTTTTTATTTTAAATAAAAGCTTTTTTATGATACTCTTTGTTTGATTTTCAGCAATTTAGCAGGACGAAAAGGAAATCATCAATGATAAACAGTCAAACTGAAATAGTTGATCATACTAGTGTTTAGTATGCAGTATATTGACTACCTAAAATTAAGTATGGCATTGTTTGTTTTGCTGTGTGTCCCATGTTTGGGGAATTTAAGATAAAATATATAGATATTGTGAATTACGTGTAAAAGTAAAGCAACACTCGGATGTTTACCGGATTTCTCAGTCGCCTAGTAAAAAGTCCCGAATAACTTTTACATAATCCCGAGTAAAGGAACCCGTACGAGTAATGAAACATTCCAATATTTAAGGAATAACCCGTTCTTTACAAAGTAACAACTTGAAGATAACTTGGCAAATCGACAAACAACATGCATTAATCAATAATTCATCATAACTCAATTTCCCCAAAATACCTCCATCGGGCGAAAAATCTTGTGACGCGTCACAATTGACATTACCACATATGACAAAGCCACAAACGCAGCAGTAACTATATCAACACACAATCGCACGAACAATATGTACACAACACACACCTATTTTATGTTTTAAGAAATTGCAACATTTTAAGAAAAGTACTCTCATGTTTTAAATCATAGGGCTTTTTTTAAAGAAGGCCATGAATGATGTTGCAGCAAAACATGTTCTTCTTATTTAAGAATACATGTATATAATACGGGGATGAAACACAACAATAAGGATATTCTGATTTAACATGTTACAAATCTTACCGATTTCCCTCATAGATATTTTACCGCAACATGCTTGTGTTCAAGAAAAGTTGAAGTTAAACGCTTGCTGATTTTGGTATAATTTTACATTATAGCTGCGGTACATTTTGTTATTTTTTTAGCCGCACCTCGTTTAAATATTTTAGTTTACAAAGCCACAAATGAATTAAATGGAAATTCTTATATAGAAATAATATTGATTTATATCATCGTATATCAAATTTGAAGGGTGTACTACAATTCAATGCGGATATATTAATGGGTATTTAGAATCTTTAAGTTGGTAAAGTGTGGTTCATATTTCGATTCACTTTGTAATGCAATAAAAAACTACCACCTTAGATGGGACACGGTGGTCCGAAAATCATCAGTCTTGAGTAATCATTTAAATGTTCGAACAGTTGATATGAGTACATTTATGTATGATATGTAACATGTGTGGATTCTATTTGTATTTCATATGATTAACGATACAATTGATCGATACTGAAATTACAAATACAAACCTTGTTATGTGGCAAATCAGTAAGACCATTTGACTAACAAAGTTTAAGTTAACGGGCAAGATTTAAGGAAAACATGTCTCCGATTATTTTAGGATTAACATTTGTAGCATTCCTCTGTGGATTCATTTCTGGAACCAGTAAGTATTTTTTACTTTTACTTATTAAGAGGAAAAGGAAAACATGAATCTTAAAATTGGTAGTTACCAGAATAGTGTTATGCTTGATTACACGTTCTTAGCTTCTTTGCATTTAGCCATATATGCATTATTTATTATTTAATATTGGGGGTCTTCTTCATGAAAACAATAACAAAACCCACTCATAAAACAGACATATTTATTGGAACAATTCGAAATTAACACAACATGATGGTTCTTGAAAATCGGAATCACATTTATTTTAGTTGGTGATTTATGTGTCCGTCATTTAACAAAAATTATGATGAAGAACGGTTTCTAAGCGACAGTGTCCAGAACCATCATCTCACTCATCACATCAACACTTCTCGCTTAGAATACGCTGAGCATAAGTTGCTTAGAACAAATTTAACGATTTTGAAATAGAAAGTAGTAGATATTTCTGATAGGTCTTGGTACAAATTGAGAAATAAATAAACTTTATATTTGCCAGGATATGTGAATCGAACAATAAACTAATAAAAAATATATTTTAACTTTTCAAGAGACGAACTGTTTTTGCGTCCCGGAAGGGGATGTAGAAGAGAAATGTCTTGGTTATGGTTTGATACCCGTTCCTGGTAACAGTGAATGCAAAAGAGACGGAAAGATTTGTTCTAGGACAGAATTATGCTGTTGTCCTAAAGAACGCCGACGGGACGTGAGTACAATTAAGTATTTTTAAAAATAAATGTTGCTTGCTTTAAAGTAGTCTTCTAAATCTTACATAGAAAAAGCATGTTTAAAGTAATACTAAGCCACCAAAGTAATTGGTGATTGATGAATGATGTCTAAAATAGACTTGGCTGTTTTATTGATAACCTTTGACTTGGTAATCATAATTTGCAAAAAATAAAAGTTCTAAAGTTAGTCTTTCATCACATGGGCGAACAACCTGTGTAGATCCAGATAAGCCTGCACTTAAGTGCAGTCTGATCTTGATTTACACTGTTGGCGTCTTTGTCGTACATAATTCAATGAATCGTATTAAAGGAACATCGTAGTACATGGATATGCTTAAGCACGAAAGCATACACAAATTTTAAAACTAGTACAGTGTAGCTAATGACAGGTTCAGCGAATTAGGTGGACCGTATTCTTTCAATTTCAAAGATAACAACTTTCAAGAATTAATGTGTTGCCGTCTGTCTGCATGTAAAGACTTAAAAAAAGGTGAAATATGCATATCAGGAATTGCCACATTCAGAAAACAACAGCCTCCCCACACAGTCAAGAAGAAGAGAGGGGGAGAGAGCATGGTTAATAAAATAATCAGTTTCAAAAAGGACGCCACTATCAAAAAACAAAAATGAGAACCCGAGGGGTTAAAGCTGTGTGTTCCATTTTGCATTATGAACACGAGTAAGCTCAGATAGAGACCACATAGATTATTTTATGAGTTTCTTGTGTCATTCTCATTTTTGTTGTTTTGGTTTGTTTTTCAGATTCTGTGACAAGTTATTCAATAGCTCACACAGTCATAAGAGAGAAAGATTGCGTGAAAATTGTAATCTTATTCGCTTAATAAACAGAAATTAATAAATTTACTTAATCTTTTATACTACTAACTCTTACTACAGTTTTGAGTTTCAGTTTTGAAGGATCGAATCTGGTAAATACAATCGCTTATCAGTTATTTTATCAAAACGTATTTCACACTAGAAAATGCGATGAATATCGAATTTTTGATCTTAAATCAACTGGCGACATGTTTCGGTGAAATTTACAAAGATTAAGATTTGATTTATGTGATGGTTTATAATAGTTTAGAATTAATTACAAACTCTTTCACAGTTGAAAGTAAAAAATGTTTTTTATATATTAAGCTGTTCACATATTGTTTGTAGATACATGTATCAAAACGTGTATGGAGTCTTAACAAAAATTAACAAATGACAATAACAATGATTAAAAATACTTATGAATAAAAAGTCATCATTTATGTATTTTTGAATGCCTAACAGTTACGTTACGCGCAGTCACTCACTTGTCATTTTAGTTTATATTGTTGTGAATTCAGAATGGGTTATTAATGCAAAAACATAGATTTCATTTTTTTGCAATGCTGGGACAGCGCAAAACCCGTATCAATGATAAAATGGAAAATTATGTTAAATAAAGCGGCGAACCTATTCTTAAAAGTATCGATACTATTCCATGTTGAGTGGTGTATGGTCCCCCAGATAAAAGCACGGGGTTTGAACATAATCGAGAAACAATCGACGGGACTGAATAGATTTTCAACAGATTTGTTTACTTCATTTCCCGCAGTGGGCACTCGCAATCGTAATGTCAGCATTCAAACAAATCTAGAATGGGCTCCGAGAACGAGGAATTCTGGAATTCTGGTCAAACAATATATCCTTGCTAACTGAACTGTTGTTTTAACTTAACGAGTCATACTGCCATAGAAAACTAAAGCTGAAGGCTAATCTCAAATGGGTCACGTCACGGAAAAGGTACCTTCGGTCAATTTAAGTGATAGTTTAGTTTTTATTAAATTTAGAAAGAACTAACAGCTATAAATCAATTTCTGATAACTAAAATGTGATTTTGTTACACATTTTGACAATAAAATGGTATTTTTACCGCGAAATGCGTAATTACTAATGTCGTCCGCTCAAATTTATGACGTCATTTCAAAGATTGACGTCAACTGTCCGAAGGTACCTTTTCCCGTGACGAACCCCAAATCTCAAGCTTTAGATTGACAAATTGAATAACTTTCTCTATTTCAGCCAATCGCAAGCTTGATATTTGAGTATTGTCTCCAGTCTCAGTGTTATGTTTTGGGCCATGTACACCCGATACTTTTAAAAGAGCCCTGGTTCCAAGGTTATAAACTTGAGCTTATGAACTTGTCTCAAATCTTAAGGATCAGATTGGCGGAAATGAGGACTTGTCTCCATTTCAGCCAATCAGATGCTTGCGATTTAAGACTTGACTACATTCTGAGTTAATAACCCTTGGACCAGGTTGTAATTCATTTTATCCCACGTGGAGATACCATTGAGAAGCAAGTGCTTAAGCTGCCAAATTCGTCTTAGTATCAACAAGAACTAAAACAATATTTAATACAGCAGTAGACATCCATAAACCAGCGGTTTATTTGGAACTTTCTTTAATTCAGTTAGCTACAAAAGCTCGGTGTTCGGAATGTTAATGAAATGTTTCCTGATATGTTTACATGTTGACAAATTATGGAAACACCTGAAGTACTGCAATTATGGTAAACTATCTTGTTACAAGTCGGCAAATAATTTCCAAAACCAAGAATACACGTGATATAATTAACTACAGTTTTATGCATGTTATTCTAATAGTTGATAGTCCAGTAAAGAAGAAAAGATAAAAGTAAATACAATGTAATTTATACGTAAACATACAGACAAACGACCTTACTAAAGTCGAGACAACATTCAATCTGTTTTACAGAATATAGTTTGCCGTTGAACGTTGACTCAAATTTTGAAACTTTAAACTTGATTAATATTATTTTCCATTTTCAGTTTTAATCTAAATTCACATTAATTTTGATATTCCCTTCTTGTTTTATCCATATTTATAGGTCTAATCTTTTTTTCGGTAAAACATTTTTCATTTTCACTTTTGTTTTCCGATAAAAAGTTCACATCCGAAACAGGCGTATATGAATCATTCGAATACAAAAAAGAAGTTTTGAAATTACAGATATAGCTTTGAGTGAGCAAATGTGTCTATACCATCTGATTTTCAACATCTTTTTGGGCACGCCACGTGAAAGATGTCTTCGGTCATAAGTTTTGACATTTTATTCTTTACAATAATTGAAAAGAACTTGAAATATTGTGGGGAGGCGGTGGTCTGGGTGGGCAGCGGCGGTCCAGTAGTAGAGCGCTCGCTTATGGATTGAGGGGTTTCGGGTTCGATCCTCAGTCAGACATGGGTACCTGTGAGGAATATAGGCCAATGTTCCGTTGCTGGCTTCGGCGCCGACTGTTAATGGGCTACTTATATATCCAATGACCAGGGGATAAAAGTGTGAAGTCGGGTGAAAATGAATATAGATACCAGGCTACAAACCTGTACCTTTACCAATTTTGACATTATGATGATGTTTTACTGCGAAATGCATAACAATTTATGTCGTCAGCACAAGTTTAAACTTTATTTCATGAATTGACGTCAACTGTCCGAAGAGACTTTTTCCCATGACGCACCCTATATATATTAATGAGCACGGTGGACGATAGAGAAACATACACAAAGATGGATTCTTCTCAATCTTGCATTTTAGAAAAACATACAAAGCAAGACATTTTAATACAGAAGAACGCCCATGAAAGCATTCTGTCGATGCCTGTCCTCTAGCAGGACTGAGGGGAAAGTGCACTTGAGCAACACTCTTCCATTGCTAACCATGTGTATGAGAGCGGTATTAGAGCTGCAGGAACCACCGGTGGAGTACTGAACTCCTCTAGCAAACTCTTTTCCATTGTATACCATCGCGTATGTCACTTCTTTTCGAGGTTTGTTACAAAAGAACGCTGTAAATTGATACAATCCGCTGACAGGAGCAGTGAAGACGCCGGTTCGTGCATTGTAGCCACCGCCATCATTATGTTTAATGTTCCCGAAAATAATATCACTCCCTTGGCTATATGTACACTTGGTAGGGGAGATTGCAGTAAACGAGACGTTCGGCCGTGTACACACAACTGAAAAATAAAACGTGTCATTAAACACAATAATTATGTAAAGAAGTCTGGTCTGTTCCAAAACTAAATGGGGCGCGTCACGGAAAAGGTGCATTCGGCCATTTTTTGATGCATTTAGTTATTACTATATTTAGAAAAAGAAATTACAAATATCTTTTAGTTTCTCATAATTAAGCAGTGATTTTCTTACTCATTTTGACAATAAAATGTTATTTTTACCGCACATGCATAACAATAATGTCATCCGCTCAACTTTATGACGTCATTTCAAGGATTGACTTCAACTGTCCGAAGGTACCTTTTCCCGTGACGCGCCCCAAATCATTGGTTACGTAGTAACAGTTCACATCATGTATGTTCAAGCAAAGTAAAACAAAACAAAAAAAGACGACTTAGATAACGTTTAAAACATATCATTTAATTCACCGTTCTTTTTCACGCCGGAGAAGTTAGATTGAGAAAAAATACAGGCTGTGTTAATATTAAACATGAACTTAGGGGCATAATCATTATTTTTCATTTCTTTCATCGTTATTGTCTGATTTAAGTCCTGGCTCCGATATCACGAACAATCAAACTCAATTTTCTTCTCAACAAATTTATTTAAATTCTGAGTAATTATTGATTTTTAGTTTTTAATTAAAGATATTTTTTTATTTTTAAGCAGATTATTCAGATTACAATTTTTGAAATCTGCATTTAAAACAAGAAATCTTGTATTAAGTTTCTTTTAAAATCTTAATCAATCAAGGAAGCAATGTATCGTCAAAAATTTAAAATAATTTCTTTGAGCTGAGTTTAAATTCCAACTAAAATTTTTGTGTGATACCGGGGCTAGGTGTTCTAAACTAAGAGAGCCATAGAGTACTTTTCCGTTTTTCATGACAAAGCTATTAACTCATTTGTCAGAATACGTGCATGCGCATGCATGGAACATCGTCACAAGATGGGTGAGTTGCATTTCACGCAACATTTCAACTTGTTAATGTTCGTCAATTTGAGATCCTTGCTGAAGAAGTGTGAGGTTGGTGCAATTTTCTTTCTTCTTTTGTTATTTTTTGGGGGAGGCGTGGGGTGGGGGGTCAGCAGACCCAGAGTTATCAGTTTTCTAAATCTTGACAGTGACAGTCTCAACTGGTCTTATTATATTGACGAACTTCTAGTCTAATAACAACCGAAAAGAAGTTCTTATGTTCAATAGTGTTTACAGTAAGTATTTAGACCTTTTAGTACTTTCAATGCTTTGATTTGTATTTGTAGCGAAACAGCTTGAATGCTTTCATCTCCTATGAAATAGATGAAAATGGAACTTTGAAGACCCTCGACCACGACAAATATGAAAATATTGCAGGCTCGGTTTGATTGAGCCTGTTCATGGGCAGTAATGGAAATACTTATTACTGCCCATGCCGCCTAGCCCCGGGTTGAGCGCAATCCAATATTTACACCAATAAACAGTACAATTTTGATCCATCCCAAACGATGGTATGCATAGGGCGGTGAACATGGAACCTTCAATGCGGTATTTTCAAATTAATACCATTCCATGTTTAGCGGCGTATGGTCCCAAGACAAAAAAAGGCGTTTGCCCTAAACGAGAAAAAAATGGGCGGAACTGAACAGAATAAAACTTTGAGAGGGGATCTTAGAATATAAATCCTGCATATCACAGACAACGCCAACGGCAAAATTTAAAAAGCAGGAAGTATATCCTTTGGGTGACTGAACAATATCCAAAATATATATTGGCTGGGATATTGAAACCATCCATCTTTAAACTGGCCGAAATATTAAAACCAAAAAGTAAATTTAGAAGTACTAAGTACTATTTCGAAGTACTAAGTACTATTTAGAAGCTAATATCAGCCTGGTCACAAGAGTGACACTAGATTCCAAGCAACTAAACGTGTTAAAAACAGAGCGGCACTTCAAGCAAGTGTTGTTTTTTTTCAAATCATGAACCATTCATTAAAAAAATAAATAAATAATTTGACAAATAATAAAATAATTAATCAATAATTTAATTTCGTAAATTTGTATTGGACTTTTTATTTCCTGGGAGTAACACTGCGTAAGGCGACAAAGACAGCCTGTAGCTAAATAAATTAACTTTTAATTGGTATAACTTTATGAATCGTGCGCAGTGCTTGCTGACCGGCTAGAACTCCGCCCGCCGACCAATAAATACAATTCGATGATGCTAGTTTCTTCCTGTTGACTGACTGCCTCCTGCACTAGTGCACCTATTGATGTTGATTTTCAGTCTTTTTGGTGTAGCATAACCTTAAGTGCACCTTCCTGTCACTAATTCAGGCACGGACAGGGACATTGGTAGAACCTCCGACTTTCCCTTTGCTAGTTATTGAGCGAAATTACTCTAAACCACATCAGTGAGAGGCCTGTGGTTGTCAGCCTGTCAATCCACTCGGCTATGAACGCCCAACTTGTTATCATCCCACGAGACATTTTGTATTTTATACAGAATCTCCTGATCAACCAATTGTATATTTTCTATATTTAGATTTTATGATAGCTGTTATGAGCCGCTTAAATACTTACGCCCCGTATCGTATATCGACATATGCCAATGGCCACCGCAATACTCGTCGCTCCGACCGGAACACGGGAGACAGCAGCCGGAACCCTTGGGGTAGTTCTTTATTGAGTTGCCACAAAAGCATTCTGCTCTATGCTACACAATATGAAAGCAGAATGAGAAAAATAGCGTAAGTTAAATTGCGTTCATCCGTTTATGAAAGACTTTTCCGTTGTCTAAAAAGTGTGTAATTCTAATTATTTCATGCCAAATTAAACAATCCAATTGTTTCATTATCTGTGCATGCTTCAATTGTGTATAATCATATTCCTTAATATTAAACCTTCTTCACAATTTATTGATTAGAATTTTGTTAGATTTAAAATATGTTGCTTTCTGTGTATGTCACGGTAGTGGGATCTGTTACTCGAGAATTTGTCTTATTCAGAATTTAATCACTACTCGTTATCACAAAGTATCTGTCACTTTTATGCATTAGTCGATGTCTTTCATATTCGACATTGCCATTGTTAGCAATGTATATGTAGTCTGGTTATTTTTAAAGTTCTTTAAGAATGTTTAAGATCATTCCATTAAATTGAAAGTGACAAATCAGTTTTTAAAATATTTTTGTAAATCCAAACTAATAGTTTTATTTGACTATGTACGTAATAATGCTCATCAAAAAGTACATTTTGTGAATCTAGCGCACGTATTTCGTCGAAGTACCGGCAGACTCTTTGAGATGGTGTGCGGAAAAAGGTAGATAGCGGGGCGACGGGGAGATTTGTTACACTGCACAAATAGCGCTACCGTGAATTTCAAAATTTAACTATGTTGATTCTACTGGGGAGAGAGCCCCCACCGTCACAGCGAGAGCGTCTAGCTATGGAATTCCGACAACAAAACCAACTTAGCTAGCTTGGACACCACCCGCCCTCCTACCGAAAAAAGGTTGATCGGATAGCCCTGATTTTTGCATGACATCAGTAAGGGATTATTTTACTGATAACAGTACTGACTATATGTACGGGGAGACAATTTACGGCCACAACACTGCACAAATAGCGCTACTGTGAATTTCGAATGATAGTTTCTGCATTTATGTTGCCAATATTACATTGATATTTACCTCAGTTCCGGCGTATCTGTAGCCAGTATTACATGGATAGTTACCTCAGTTCCGGCGTATCTGTAGCCAGTATTACATGGATAGTTACCTCAGTTCCGGCGTATCTGTAGCCAATATTACATGGATATTTACCTCAGTTCCGACGTATATCTAGCCAGTATTATATGGATATTTACCTCTGTTCCGGCGTTTTTCTAGCCAGTATTACATGGATAGTTACCTCAGTTCCGGCGTATCTCTAGCCAGTATTACATGGATATATACCTCAGTTCCGGCGTATCTCTAGCCAATATTACATGGATATTTGCCTCAGTTCCGGTGTATCTGTAGCCAGTATTACATGGATAGTTACCTCAGTTCCGGCGTATATCTAGCCAGTAATACATGGATATTTACCTCAGTTCCGGTGTATATGTAGCCAGTATTATATGGATAGTTACCTCAGTTTCGGCGTATCTCTAGCCAGTATTACATGGATATTTACCTCAGTTCCGGCGTATCTCTAGCCAATATTACATGGATATTTACCTCAGTTCCGGCGTATCTGTAGCCAGTATTACATGGATAGTTACCTCAGTTCCGGCGTATCTGTAGCCAGCTGCCTTACATCTGCTTTTGCACTCATCGCCAGTGTTGGATGCCGAATCATTTAAACGAACTTCTAGAATTCTGATTTCTTGGTCTGTATAACATCCAAGGTACCCGTTTGGAGTGTACGCTAGTTAAATATATTACATTTTGTATTAACATAATTTATGCTTTATTTTATTCCTTAATTGATAAATGTATGCGATGAAACTTTACTTTTAAAATTTTCCATTTCTTACGAAGCACACTGCAATAGAAAACACGCTGTACATATTGCTTTAAATAATGTACTTTCCATATAGTTAGTCCATTCGTTTATTGATGTTGCGGCCTATAGATAAAAAACTTATCACATTTTTCCCTTTTTCAACAGTCACAATTTAAGAGCTCGGGGGAAAAAGGAAAACAATGTAATAAGGTGTTATTATAATTGTTTTGATAAAGACCATAGACCGTAACGTTAATAAAAGAGTGAACTATCGTCCAACAACATTGACCTGGCACTCTTGAATTTGACCCTGTAGTCGGTATATTTCGTAAACTTTACGATCTAAATTTAAATCGATATGTTATGTATAACCAATTTTAATAAGCTACAAAATGTAAGAAGCCCGCTTAGCGCAATCGGTAAAAGTGTTTACATTCGTGAATAACGACGTAAACTCGTGGGTTCGAATTATTGTTTTAGCCACTTTTGTTTGTTTTATTTCAATTTTAAAATTTCCATTCTTTTAAAACTCGCATAGACTGTTATTTTTCTGTGTAAACTACCGGTGTAGTGTGAAGTATTTTATAACTGAATATTTTGCGTGTATGGGCTAAAGTAAAATGCATTTATAGCCTATACGGTTGCAAAATGCCACTAATAAAATTGTAGTAAAACACTATTCAAAGGGTATTCTAAAACCAGATGTACGAGTAGTAAAACGATTTCAAATGATTTTTTTTACAAGTAAAAGAAAAAAAAAGTGTATTTTTATAAAATAATGTTTGTAAATATTCGAACCAGAGACCATCAGATCCGTAGTCCGGCATGCATACCAATACACCACAACTGACTGACGTTCGGAGTGAACAATTATATCAATTTGTTCTCTGGTTACATGCATGTACCGGTGTTTTTCCTATGACATTTACGAAATTTAATGAGGTGCCAGGTCAATATTGTTGGACAATAACTATATGTATATGTTTTGTTGACACTGTCCCTTAGGATTATATAAATTTAATGTACTTACATGTCAACATAGATGCAACTAAGTTTAGTCAAAAATTGTGAATGAACAAAATTAACATATGATAATCACTGATTTTCCTTCTAGAAAAACTTTAGGTTGTTGCACTGGAAGTTTTGTTCAGTATATACAGCTTGGATAGGCACGTGACTTTTGGAATGTCTTGCACACACCAAAATCACATCACTCGCTTCAGGTATTTTTTTTTCTTATTTCTCAGTAATTTTTGGACCGATTTAATCAGATAAAGAGCACCGAACTCCTGTTATAAAGCATGTTCATCGGCATTTAATCTCAAATATTCAAACACAAAGCTCCTGCAGTTTTCTCAAACATTCAAAGACAAATTTTGTTTGAAATGACATTGTGTGTTCGAGAGCAAATTGATATTAAAGGTTACATGTCAATGAAAATGCTTTTCAATAGGGGTACGCTGCTCTTTATCTGAATTTACTGAGAAATAAGCAAACAACCTACCAGAAGCTAGTGATTTTGGAGGGTGCACGACATTCTAAAAGTTACTTGTCTAGCCACCCTGATATATAAAGACGTAAACATGCATAAATACCTGCTAATGTTTGTGCGACCCCATCCTTTATTTCCTGCTCAAATTCCACTGACTCTTCTACCTCTTCATTTTGCTTCATCTCGTCATGTGTCTCGTATTCTTGCATTTCGTATGATTGCTGGCCAAAAGCCAACACTGTAAACAATGTTAGCAAGAGCGCCAATATAAGTGTCGACTTATCCATGATGAAGTTTGAAAACCTCGGGCTGAACATAGAAATGCAAACTGTATTTATAGGTTTGTGTCATAGCTTACATACTTTCCGTATGTGCGTAAATACCGATTAATCTGTCCGTCCATACTGCAGAAGTCGGATATAAACCATCTGAATATGCTATATCATATATTAACCAAGACGTCGATCGCTTCCGAAAAGTACTCTTAATTTACTAGATTAGTATCTTCTTATGAAAGCGGATCTTTGAGATCCGAATTTATTGCACTCTGCCTAGTGTTCGGCCATGCACGTAGTCTTCTAGATGTTACAATAAATTCAGTTAAGACCAGTCGAAACTGACCAAGGACAACTGTAATGCGGGCGTGTTGCGTCAGTTACATTTTAAAATCAATTATTTTAGTTCAGTCACAAATGATTCGTCCCAAAGCGATAGTCCGCCTGTGACGCTAACATGTGTTTGTAGAATGCTTTTTGGACTTCCGAATCGACCCATCGTTAGACCACTGCTACCGTCCACTGACCAATCAGTGGCCAGTATTACCGTTGTCTATATCCCGTAGACAACTCTTTGGCGTTGTCTACGAAGGTTCGTGAAGCACGTGCATCACGTGTTCTATCTCATATTAACAAGTGGACGGCCGATATCTTAGTGTCATGCTGTGCTATCGATATATGTTTGTGATTATTGTAAGCATACAAAGTGGACGTTTAAGGCTAGCTTCTTTCGTAATTACTATGTCATAGGCAACAAAGAAAAATATCAAAATCTCTGAAACGGCAAAACGCAGTTCTATCAAACTTTTCATAAATAAATATTATTGGTGTATGATTATCTTCATTAAGACATGTCAGAACAGTAAAGAACAATAGTTAGACCTAAAAAAATCCTAAAATTCTATTTGCACTAAATCATTTAAACGAAGCAACAAAAACAAAACAATTCAAATGCCCACATGCGTCAAATTATTAAAACAACAATATATCTAAGGGGCATGGTAAAGAACTTTCAATTATGAAGAGAGAAATCAACCTCTTTAATTTTGTCGACCATTTTCGTGACCAGGAAATGTCATACACACTTTAATAAATAACCCGTATACATTTGTTAGACAAGAGGCTCTTAGATATTGTTGTCAGTAACTCATTACTCATGAACTTAATGGCGTTGATATTAAGAGTTGCTTCGTTTTTGTGTCTTTTTGCATATACAGTTTAAGGGATTTTTGGTTTAACTGTTTTTCTTTACTGTTCTAACTTCTCTTAACGTCTGTTAAATAAACATTTACAAATAACGATGATTTGTGCTAAGTTTTATTGAACTGTATTTTGCCGTTAGAGAGATTTTGATACTTTTCTTTTTTATCAATGACGGTGTAATGACAACCACAGTTGCTCGGCGCATGTGTCCACCCTCTCCCCATCCCATCACTACAACCCTCCCATATATATAAAGAACAACCTATCATTCATGACCACTATCATAATACCTATTAAAGGTCTGTAACTGGAATGCAAACAAACTGCTATGGCCCTAGAAAAACACAAATTTTGCAAATCCAAACGGAAAGACATGCAGAAATCAGCTTCAAAACAATCATATAATGACTAATCTTCAAGAAAACATCAACAGTCTTTTCCAAATACTCATTATTTCTCGACAGCGAAAAGACAAACTTCGTTTTACACTACCTCGGACACGATCTGACCTAAAAGTACATGTATCAATATACATGAAGCCGTATAAGAAATAACATTAATCCAATGTTGATTACACTAAATATTGATGGCCATAAAAGGAAAATTATATTTGTCGACAATCACCGTTACGAAAATCAAATCATGACTTGTCTTTTATATTTTTCACAATATCCTCATTTGTAAATACGTTATTTTAATCCATCCAATGTCCGCCATGATGTTTCAATGAATTAGGGACATTGCGGATCATGACCGTTACGGACCAGACATAACAGACCAAGTTTATGGACATTATGGACCATCTATGAAAGCACAACGGATCATATTTATGGACGTTTTGTACCATCTGTGGGAATATACAAAAACAACAACAACACACTTTTATTGCCACTCATCACTTACATGACTTTGAACACAGAAAAAGAAATGAGTCTTATTTTGTAACAAAACGAACCGTAATTTATAATTTCGTTTATAATTATTTCACTTATATTCTCCAATTTGTGTTGCCTGTGATAGCTTGTAGATACATAGAAATCATATTGTCCTGCGGTGGCCTCCGGTAGTCCCCGAAATTGTTTGCTATAATGAAACTTAATGTTGCCTATAACTTTGAAAGTGCTTGTCCTGTTCACTTAATGCATGGAATATATCATCTTCATGTACAGAGCCATCCGTGATAACAAGAAGCTGTTTCACTACTGTTTAGATATGCCCCTTTAAAAAGCATTTTTAGGCGACACATGTGTTCCATTGGGCATCAAAATCTTATTTAATTTTATGGGCTTTTTTATTGGGCATGCTCATGAGCAGTAATGAAAAGCACCCAATCCACATAGCCAAGATTGAGTGCAAGTTGTTATCTTAGTATGTATCGTGAAGAAGATATTATAAAGTTCTCAAGAAACACAATTCTATAGCAGTTTATAAAACGCAAAATTAATTCCCACGTTTCAGGGGGATAAACCCCGTACCCGTACTGTACATGGATTCACTAATTTTTACATATTGTCATATTAAAAATCCATGTTATATAATCCATAGATATTATACGCAAGATATGGAGAAATATTTTGTGTTATTGAACTGGAATAATTAATTGAACAATAAATAAAATGTATTTCAAAACTGCATTGTAACAACTTAGACATAAGCACTTCACGCAGATTTTCCCAGATATAGTCCGCACTGGCCTATGTTACAATGCGAACATGGTCTATTTAATGACATATACGAGGGTTGTTCAAAATTAAATAGGACTGTGAGTCATGCTTTTTTCATATTTCATTAAATCTGAAATATTTTCATATGTACGGCACTCGTGAAATGTTCTCTACAAGTCGAGCATGATTTTATGACATGAATTTGCTAAACCCAAGTTTCCTATGTCATTTACTAACCATGGTAACGCGCACCCTGCGCAGCGTGTAAAAAGTTATTAAAGATTAGATTTACTTCTAGTTTTTTTTTCATAATTCGGCGTCCGTATTTCCTGATATTCCGCCAACCCGTTTCGTTATATTTAGGTGGCGTATTATCCAAATTGGATGTCATTTGGACATTATCTTGCTAAACAAATACGACTTGAAAAGCAGTAGTCATAGCGTTAAATGTAGAATTCTGACGTCCATTTAAAAGATAAAAATTTGCGTGAGCGTTTATATTTGTCAATATATGGGCGATATTTGTTCAGCTTCATATGAGAATGTTAGATTAATGAAGGGCAATGAATCGGCGAGCAGGTCAGGCGTTTTCAGCTGGCACAGGCGATTCAAAGATGGCAAAGACGAGATCACAGACAGAAAAGGCCAATGAGAAAGCGGGATATTGACGGAACGTTAATGACGTCAGTTACATAAGAGCTACAGATGGATCGCTGGTATACAGGTCGCGAGCTGTCCCGTATGTTTATTGTTAGCATCGGGTCATTTTTTTCGATTCTTAACAAAGAATTGAATATGAGAGGGATTTTATACTATTTTGTTATGTTTACCTTGATCTATGAGTATTTCAAAAATGACATTAGGATACGCAGTTATTATTAGAGATATTTTCCCCGATTTTGTTTCATAAATGCTAGCCTGTGTTTAGTAAAATGGAATATTTTTCGATTAATGAATATTTATATTTCACTGTACATGTTCATGTCATTTTTAGATCAGATGATGGTGTTTGGCTTTAAAACGAAACACTAATTTCATTCACATACTTACATTATAGGTTCGTGTGTGTTGGTGCAGAGATGGTGATCAAAGATCACAATTCAGAGCGAAGAACGGCCAACTCCCGGTCCTTTCCCATGAGAGTGGAGTAAAAATGTGGCCAATTTCTTTCCGCGTGATAACCACAAACGAAAATTGGTAATGGAAGAGTGTCTTTAGAAAGAATGACGCTAGTGACATTTCGTATTTATTTTGCGACGTCATAAACGTCATTTGCTGTAATGTTAGCGTGCGCCGGGTTGCGTACCCCTTGATATTTGTAAATTTCATAGATTTGTTATTTGTTAAAATTTTGTATTGATTTTCACTGTATGTAGAGGACATGCTCCGATATCCGTTGCTTCCAAAATCGTGTAAGTGAATTAAAAGGTGTGAACAGTAGAGCCGCAGTCCTATTAATTTTTGAACAACCCTCGCAAGGGGTCTAACCTAAAGTAAGAAGATCGATGCTTTAAGACGGCCATTTCATGGAGAGTGGTGTCAATTGGTGATAAAACAGCATTGTTTTGTTTACATCGACCACTAATTCAGTAAAGTAAGTACATTTTCTTGTATTATAGGTATTGTGTATGAGATAACCACCTAGCCGCTTGTTTCAGACATCTGCTTCTGGTCCGTTTTTGTCTGTCCATGCAGTGGTTGAAGCGTGAAAGAAGGGATAGCGACATAGGGGTCCAAACTCTGCAATGTCTGCAGACTGATTTTGGGAGCTTTAGAGAATTAGATTTCGCCTTTCTGTGTTTGCGGGGTGCGGCATACATTATTTAACACTTTAGAACGTTTCCTGTGCTAATAGGAGCCTCTGTGTTCATTTTTTTTACATTTAAGACGATTTCATGGAGAACTGTCTCACTTTAGGACAATTTCATGGAGAACCGCCTTACTTTAGGACAATTTCATGGATACTTACATAAGAAAGCCATTGTTAATGGATTTAACACCAACTCTTGTTTTCATTTTTTAGGTCTAGATCCAAACTTGAGAAAAAGAAAAACCGTGTTGAATCTAAGAAGAAAATGGAAGGAAACCGAAAGAAAAAGAAAATTATCCCATATCTCCTCACCACTGAAGACGACAAAGAAAGAAATACAAAGAAAAGCGAATAAATTTAAATTATTTCTATTATTGGACAGAGGTAATTTGGCAATGTTTACATTGGCGTGTTTACATTGGCGTTGCATGTAAACAATGGACATATATAATAATCGTTGTTTAATACAAAGCGTAACGCTCCCAACACTCGCTCCATTCGCCGAGTGGTCTAAGACGCAGTCAATAAAAATACGTTGAAATGCAATGGTAGAAACGGTACGATAGGTTGTAGGTTCGAAACATGTTTTTGAATAACTCTTTTACAGTTTACACAATAATTATTTCCTCGAGATCCTCGAGATAATCGATGTGATAAAATAAATTTAAGCAAAACATATAAGATACGAAATAATTGCAATAAAACTTAAAATCTACAAATCGAAATATATCTCTGAATTCCGTGAATGATTCGAACCCGTGTCGAAAAAAAGATATGTAATTGATAACCGTACGCGTTAACCACTGCGCTATCGAGGCGATATAATATGATCCTGCAAAATAATGCTGGTAAGTCCTAAATTTTCCTAAACCAGTATTTACATTCTATTAATAATTGTAAACATCGCCAATTTACCTCGGTCGACCTATAGTCAGGACATTTAATTTTCCACTAAATTCGATGTACAATGAACAGAAACACCTGGTGATATTATAAGAAGTGTCATAGTCAATATACTTCCACCAATTAACAGTGATTGGCAGTTTGAGTGACCGTTAATATCAATTATCAGGGCTTCTTGATAACAATACGGACCGGTGTTTAATATAATAAAGAGTTTTGCCATGAGGTGTGAATTCACTAATGCCGGTGTATGTTTTAATTCAAAACTTTACCATTGGGTAAAGCTAAAAAGGTAAAAAAAACTTTCAAATGATTGTCATAATTAAGATAATTTGCATAATCAGTATCACGCGCATCCAATCCCGATCATATAACTTTTCGACTGGTGCACACGTTAAAATGGGATGTCTTAAGGTGAAATTGTGTCGCGTAATCCGTTTTAAGCACTAAAGTATAGTACAGTCATGGATACCTAACAAGCAATGATATACTGGTCTTCATTGTGCTCATTGCAGTTAATGGGTGCAGTTCTTGACTTGCCAATATAATCATGTCCAATACATGGTACAATTACAATAAAAATTACAGATATACTTCTGTTCATTATAAACTAATCAGTGTCTAACCTCTCCAAAATTTATAGCTCTCCATGAAATTGTCCTAAAGTGAGACAGTTCTCCATGAAATCGTCTTAAATGTAAAAAAATGAACACAGAGGCTCCTATTAGCACAGGAAACGGTCTAAAGTGTTAAATAATGTATGCCGCACCCCGCAAACACAGCAAGGCGAAATCTAATTCTCTAAAGCTCCCAAAATCAGTCTGCAGACATTGCAGAGTTTGGACCCCTATGTCGATATCCCTTCTTTCACGCTTCAACCACTGCATGGACAGACAAAAACGGACCAGAAGCAGATGTCTGAAACAAGCGGCTAGGTGGTTATCTCATACACAATACCTATAATACAAGAAAATGTACTTACTTTACTGAATTAGTGGTCGATGTAAACAAAACAATGCTGTTTTATCACCAATTGACACCACTCTCTATGAAATGGCCGTCTTAAAGCATCGATCTTCTTACTTTAGGTTAGACCCCTTGCCTCGTATGCTTTATGTAATTTGCCTTGATAGATTGATAGCCTGTAAAGCCCATAATTGCACATAACAAAACATGGATAACGTTCATGGCGAACATTTTACAGGGACATTCAAAAGCACATTACAAATTACAAGACATATACATAAAGTCATGCAGATTTTGATTATTTTTAACGTTAGAGATGGCTGCCTCTAATCATTACAATTGAAGTTAAGACTTGTGTGGTTTTAGAAAATCCATCAATCGGAACGGCAGAAACAGAACGAAGGTACAGTCCCCCTAAATTGCACGAATTACAGTGTAAATAAAAATATACAATAATTAAGAAGAACGAAATAAAAACGAAAAGAAAACGACATTGATATATTACATGCACCCTGTATTTGGTTTCATTTTTCAAAAAAAAGTAACACGATTGCACTATTTATATTAATAAGTTTTAACAATGCAGTTCAATAAAAAATTATAATATAAATTTTCTTTGTCTTTCACTATTTCACAAGAGGTCAACGGTCAATTTTAAGCAGTTTACGCCTTCAAAATTTAATAAACTTATAAACTTACAGATATAATTCGTACTCTTGTTGTTGTTGTTGTTGATGATGATGATAATGATGCTGATGATGCTGATGATGATGCTGCTGCTGCTGCAGCTGATGATGATGATGATGGTGGTGGTGGTGGTGGTGATGATGATGATGGTGATGATGATGATGATGATGGTGATGATGATGATTATGATGATGATCATGATGATGATGATGATGATGGTGGTGGTGGTGGTGGTGGTGGTGGTGGTGGTGGTGGTGGTGGTGATGATGATGATGATGATGATGATGATGATGATGATAGTGGTATTGATGATGATGATGGTGATGATGATGATGATGATGATGATGAAATCATGAACTAATTCATTAAACACACAATCATTTAATTTTTTAATGAATGACAAAAATATAATAACTTATTTTAAAACTACTTTATTTTTTAATGTGATTAAATTTCTGGCTAAAATGATAACAAAATATCCCAAATTTACTCACTAAATACATGTGGCTCCTTTTATACGCAAATTGTGAATGACAGTAGTTAGTGTGACGGCTTGTAAAGTGTTGGGGATCGATGCTTTGTGCTCGAGAATTTCAAAGTTTTGCAGTCATCTGGTCTAAGTCGGATAGACACCTCGTGGAGTGGCTATGAAAAATAGACGCTCGCTGCGCTCGCGTCTATTTTTCATAGACCACTCCACTCATTGTCTATCATTTACTTAATAGCCGTGGACGCAAAACAGTCGACATTTTAAGAAATACAAATTCAAGAGGGCATATCCCGACTCGCTGCTTTCATGGATTTAATGCAATTCATGGTTAAAAATGGGTTATGCACAAATGATGTTAACTGCCTGTATTTAATTGTATTTTCCATTTAATTATTGACAAATCTTCTGATTTGAATATAAAATGTTAAATATCTTGTTTTTGTGAGTTTAAAATGGATAATTCATTATTGTTTAAGAAATAAATAAATACTGGAGCAATTTTGGAATCAGTGAAATCGAAAAAGCAATAAAAAAAATCTACACAAGAAAATTGTTATGTTTAATTTGCTCAAAGTATATATTGAATGTAATATTTTATATTTCATTTTGCTATGGTTTTATTACTCTGTCCGAATCAATTATTTTACTACATGTATAATTAATATTGCCTATAGACGCGATTGTTTTCCCAGATTCGATTGAGTCCGTTATTTTCTTACACTTTTTATGTACTTTGTACCAACAATATCCCCTTGCCCAGTTTTTTTTCGAACCTTAAATGTTTCAGCATGACATCAAATAACTGTGTTTCATTCAGTCTGGTATTTCGGTTTCAAATTCATGAATAAATACTGTATACATTGAATAAATAGTGTATACATAAAGTTAGCTAATACAAGTTGCAATTTCGCTTAGTTGACAACAAACAGGATAATAAATAATCGAGATATATGCCGATCTTCCTTCGCGTAACAACCACTTGTTACTGGCGTACTCTGCAACATAATGAGTATTTAATCGCAACATGCTGTTCGGAAATGACAATTTATGAAACGTAAGACTTAGTACGGATGTGGATTAATTGTTTGACGTAAGAAGTAAATGAGTAAAATTGGGAGTTAAGTTATATCAACAACACACCAAATCAGATGGCCAGTAAAAGGTCATCCTGAACATGTGAAAATGTGTAATTAAAGACAAAAAGAAATTAATTAGGGATATGATGGCAAACTCATGATATTGCCTCTACCTGGGAGCGAACCCGCACCGTCACGGCGACAGCGCCTAGCTCTGCAACTTAGACAACGCAAACAATTTATCTAACGGGGACAAACCCCCAAAAGCCAAGTTTAAAAGCTGTAGCTATAGAAGTTTTTTTCAGATATAAGTAGGTTGCACGCAAACATTAACAAAAGCTGAACAGCGACGCCGACGACGAAGTGATTACAATAGCTCGAATAGCCGAGCTAAATAAAAATAAAATTAATAAACTTTCCCTAAAGACATAATACCCTTTGATGAAATTAATGTATCTTTCTTTTGCATGTGATAAGACACGTTAGAACAGTAAAGAAAAATAACTAGTTCTGACTATTCCGAAACGTTCTACTGACATAAATACACAAAAAAAAACGAAACAACACAAAACATCATTTAAATGCCCACATGTTCAATATGATACAGACAACACTATCTTGTATCCTTTTGTATCCTTTTTACTTACACGTGTAAACAGTTTAAGACGTTTATAAAAGTGTGTTTGACATTGAATTTCATTGTTGCTTCCTGGTCGCATAAATGGGTGACAAACGTTGATTTCTACATTCATTATTAGAAGTTTTTTATGCCCCCACAAAGTGGGAGGCATATAGAGTTGCACTCGTTCGTCCGTCCGTCCGTCTGTACGTCCGTCCGTACGTCCCCAAATCTTGTGGCATCAACTCCTCCAAAACTATCAGGCGGATTTCTTTCAGACTTGCACAGATGATCAAGCAGGATGTGTAGATGATCGTAAAGAAGAAAGGATTTTTTCCTGCGACTATTTTTACCAGAGTTATGGCCCTTTGTTCATTTCAGTAGTTAAATCTTGTTGCGTCAACTCCTCCTAAACTATAAGGCGGATTTCTTCCAAAAATGATGAACAGTATGTGTAGATGATCGGGAAGAAAGGATTTTTTCCTGCGACCATTTTTACCAGAGTTATGGCCCTTTGTTAATTTCAGTAATTAAATCTTGTGGCGTCAACTCCTCCTAAACTATAAGGTGGATTTCTTGCAAACTTGCACAGATGATGAAGCAGGATGTGTAGATGATCGTGAATAAGGATTATTTCCTGCGACCATTTTTACCAGAGATATGGCCGTTTTTTTCAGTAATGATATCTTGTGGCATCAACTCCTCATTTCCTTTTGGACGGATTTCTTTCTAACTTTCACACATTATCAAGCTGGATGGGTAGATCATCATAAAGAAACGATTTTTTCCTTCTGCCATTTTTACCACAGTTATGGCCCTTTGTTTATTTAACTTACAAAATTTTGTGGCATCAACTCCACATTTTCTATTTACTAGCTGATTTCTTTCACACTTGCACAGATGATTAGACATGATGTGAAGATTGTTGTAAAGGACATTGTCTTGCAACAATTTTCACCAGAGTTATGGCACTTTGTTTATTTTAGTTATTAAATTTTGTGGCACTTACTCCTCATATACTAATCATGATCACCACATGTTGTTAATACCTGGTACAAAATTTTGTAACAAATGTTGTTGCAGCAGTGGGGGCATCAGTGTCCTGAGGACACAGTCTAGTTCATAAATAGTTATGCAGAATGTCAATCACTGTTGGTAGAAATATACAGGCATACTTGAACTATACGAATAGTATACAGTTATTTCATATGTGATTTGGGAAGTCAAAATTAGATTTCACTTTCTTTGTGGTTTCTGTTTTAAAACTGATCAAATTATAAACCCATGCTCTTGTTTCCCTTTTTTCATTTTAGCTGTGTATGTACGGATTGTGTATTTTCTGAATGTGGCGTTAAAGAAGACGAGTTTCATCGAAGAATATAACAAACGTTTATTAAATGCATTAGGTTCTGACAATTCTTTGTGTAGTAATATTGGTAAATGTTAATTAAAAAAAAACAAAGCAGATAGCACTGAAGCTGCTCTGAACTAGATATTTATCAAGTAAACTCTCTCTCTCTCTCTCTCTCTCTCTCTCTCTCTTTCTCTCTCTCTCTCTACCTCTCTCTCTCTCTCTCTCTCTCTCTCTCTCTCTCTCTCTCTCTCTCTCTCTCTCTCTCTCTCTCTCTATCTATCTATCTTCTTTTTCGCTGCGTGGGGAGGCTGTGTTTTGTGAGTGTGGCGATTCATGACATGCATATTTTACGTTTTTAAACAACTAGATGCTTAATCAATGGTCAGGTTACATGTCATGTTAAAAGAAAATGAAACCTTATTCATAATAGATATTGTGATTTTATTAAAATACAACAAATTTAATATTTAAATATTAAACATTTTAAAGCCGCACACTTAACATTGTAAATGAAGAAATACCGAAAAACGCTGAGCAACTTCTGACATGTTCGGAGATGTCCATTGGTAGGAAAGGTTCGGTAAGGACAATGGTTAATATCCCGTGATAAACGATGATTCAGAAGTGAACATTTGCATATTAATGGGGCACGCCACGGGAAATGGTACCTTCGGTCATATTTTGTGACATTTGAGTTGTTTTCTATAATTAGAAAGAACTTGCAACTACCTATTATTTTCTGATAAGTAAAAAGTAATTTGTTACACATTTTGACAATAAAATTGTATTTTTATCGCGAAATGCATATTAATTAATATCGCCTACTTAACTTTTGACGTCATTTCAAGGATTAACGTCAATTGTCCGATGGTACCTTTTCCCGTGACGCGCCCCATTTAATTTCTAGACTATTTTTACCAGTGTTTACGGTTAAAACCATTTCCTCAACTGGTACTTTTCTTAACAAGTTGTTACAATTGTCAGACACAACTCATTGAGTTTTATACCGCAAAACTAATTTTTTTTCAACAGCTAACAACAACCATACAGAAAGATATGCACGCAGAAAACGGCCGCATTATCCGTCTGCACCTTCCAAATTCATGAAAGTGCTGTACCGAACGGATGATTTAAAACGTCTTTGCTATAAGTAAAACCATTCACGAACGGAATATCAAAACAAAGCAAACATTCAAATTTATTTTATCGAAGAGTAAAATAAATCCACACCATGGAATACATAACTGTCTAAACTGTTCCTTTTATGTAGCAGTTTTGTCTGAATGTTTTCTTTCTTTACGCACTCTACTTGTACACGTCTGCAATAATGAAAACTGTCTTGGAATCAATAATTGTCTAGAAGAATAGTTACTTTACATACAGAATTATTTCTAAATAGTTATATGAAAACATGTCACGCCGTTTGCATATTCATTTAGCAAACGTACGCCGTTTAAAAAATGAGAACAAATCACCATCAATGTAAATTAAATCGTATTTAGTACATGCATTCATTTTAACTAATACGTTTCAAGACACTTACGTTATTTTAATAGGAGTTATTAAAAGGACTACGTGTACTTTACCCTTACGCTAAGAATATACAATGTAACAAATGAGTAATGAAGCAAAATGTCTAATTCATAATAAGCGACAAACCTATTTCTATAAAGCACAATACTCTCAGGATTTAAAAGCGTCATTTTCTTTCAAAAATCAAAGTCTTAAATTATTACTGCAGCAGAGTAAATAACAGTATCTCTTTTATTTATGTAAATATTAAGTAAAGCTCAACCATGGATAGGCGGCGTGGGCAGTAATATGCATTTTTATTTCTGTCCATGAACCGGCTCGATAAAACCGATCCTGCAATATTTCAATTTTCGTGTTTGAAGGCTTTCAAAGTTCCCTTTTAATCTATTTCCTGTGAACAAAACTTGAATTTACTGACCGAATTTGAAGTAGCCTTCACCTCCCCAGCCGTAGCCGATTCGCATACCACTAATTGGAAAAGTAAGACCGCACCAGTCCATAATCACATCTGTTCCAACATTATTTCCCTTTCCAACCTGAACAAAATAAATGCATCTAATTTACTTAATATACACAATGCAAACGCACAGTTGGGATAATTGCATTTTAACAAGGAAAATACATTTCTTATCAATATTTTTTACAGTTTCATAAAACTGAATGCATTGCGGTCATTGAGACATCAACACTATGAAAATTTATATTGCATAATAAAAAAGTTATTGTGTAATAGAGACAGTACCCCAAAATCAAAGGTAACACTTTTTGCTAATTGTGACAAAGAATTGGTTCAATCTGTTTCCTGTTGATTGTCACAAATAGCAAAAAGTGTTACTTTTGATTGTTTGGGGTACTGTCTTTATTACGCAATAACATTTATATTACGCGATCAATTTTTCATAATATTGGTATCTAAATGACTGCAATGCAATCTGTTTTATGAAACTGTGAAAAATATTTATAAGAAATATAGTTTCTTTATTGAAATGCAATTATCCCGACCTTGCGTTTTCATCGTCCCTAAGTATATTTCACTTGCCGCATTTTATGAAGTGCTGACTTTAATATTTGCTTTCAAACTAAAAACCCCTTAAGAGCTTAATATTTTTTTATGCTTCAACCTTCTTGTATTTGAGTGCTTTTGACATATGTTTTGACATAATGGCCTGTACAAGTATGTCTGGCGCTCGGACATAATGACCTAATTGAAAATGTATTTTCCGCCGGTTAAGTGAAGCGAATTAGGCGGAAAATATTTTCCTTTGTTGGGTAAGATCTTTTGAATGTACCAATCAAAAGTTGTTTTGTTCACTGTTTTAATGCACGAGTTATCGTGTGTAATGTTCGTTTATGTATGGTCATTCAGCTTTGGGCATTCAACGCTTACAGACACAACATTTTTAAGTACGGGGAAACTATATGGTGTATATATAATCAATATGTATAGGCATTTATGATAAGAGTACAGATTGAAGTCAATAAATGTTTTATGGTAAAAGTTCCGAGTTGAATGACGTATGTTTGATATTTTCGTGTATCGGATACGGTGAAGAACATTATGTAAGCTTTGCCCAATTGCTCAATACAATATATACTTTATATGAAACAGTTTGTCTTTGTTGTTTACTTGTACAAAGATCTGTGAGGTCAAAGGAATTAGCTTATCCGTTGAGGGACAAGGACGAAATGCACTGGTTAAAGGTTTCATGTGAGTTGATAGTTTTAGGGGTCCAAATTTTGACATGTGTACGGAGCTCTAAGATTTACTAAACAATTACGTCGAATAGAGCTAGTGAACATTAATTGTAACCGAAAGATTTGAATTAAGTGTAAAGTTAATGTTTGCCAGGTTTCAACCTTTTTTTTCGATTTAAATGGCAGAGTGCACGACTGCTATTATCATCGGTAGAGTAGAGTAATACTCCAACAGTAGATTGAAAACATTTGAAACCCCGACTCAATTCACTTGTTTGTTACTTTAAGTGTGCACACATGGTCCAACGCTTTTACTACTTTTTTATCACACCTACTTTTCTCAACTTGAAACCTGCTACAATACAGTAAGTGGTAATGATACTGATTCATTTTAGAACATCTACAAGAACATTAAGAACTACACACGAACATTATGATGAAAACTTTTTGTCACAATTTACATACCTTGCAGTGTATCTCTACTTAGATACGTTACCTTGACACAACCACCACTCCAGGATATCTCTATTTACATACTTTGGAGTGTATCTCTACTTAGATACTTTACCTTGTCACAGCCTCCACTCCAGGATATCTCTATTTACATACCTTGGAGTGTATCTCTACTTAGATACTTTACCTTGACACAACCACCACTCCATGATATCTCTATTTACATATTTTGGAGTGTATCTCTACTTAGATACTTTACCTTGACGCAGCCTCCATTCCAGGATATCTCTTTTTACATACCTTGGAGTGTATCTCTACTTAGATACTTTACCTTGTCACAGCCACCACTCCAGGATATCTCTATTTACCTACCTTGGGGTATATCTCTACTTAGATACTTTACCTTGACTCAGCCACTACTCCAGGTTATCTCTATTTACATACCTTGGGGTATATCTCTACTTAGATACTTTACCTTGACACAACCACCACTCCATGATATCCAAAACGTAAGATAAATATTCGGATCCAGAACTGCCCCCTGAAAGGAGAAGTGATTATTGACTTAATGAACAGAAAACTAACATTGTGTAGGCTTTTTCAACTGACACAAATATTGTCTTACGGGAACAGGACTGACACACAGACCATGTTTTAGAACACGTGCCATGCACTTTGTGAACCGACGGACAAATCAAGTTTAAGAAAACGTGTCATAGACTTTATGAACAGACACACAAAGCATGTCACGCAAACCGTGGCTCAAGAACACGGGTCATGGACTTCATGAACATGCATACAGACCCTGTCTTAACAACACGGTTTATGGACTCTATGAACAGACAAGCAAGTCGTGTATCAAGAACACGGGTCATGGATTTTATGAACAGACACACAAATTATGTTTAAAAACACGGGTAATGGACTTGATGAAGAGACTTTCAAACAATTTTTAAGAACATTGGTCATGGACTTAACGAACAGACTCTTAAACCATTTTCAGGAACACGGGTCATGGATTTACAAACAGACACTTAAATCATTTTCAAGTACAGGGATCATGGACTTGATGAACAGACATGCAAGTCGTGTATCAAGAACACGGGTCATGTATTTTATAAACAGACACACACACAATGTTTAAGAACACGGATCATGGGCTTTATGAACAGACACTCAAACAATCTTTAAGAACATGGGTCATGGACTTTAGAAACAGACACTTAAATAGATTTAAAGGGAACTTTGAAAGCCACCGAACACGACAAATATGAAAATACTGCAGGCTCGGTTTGATTGAGCCTGTTCATGGGCAGTAATGGGAATTCATATTACTGCCCACGCCGCCTAGCCCCCGGGTTAAGCACAATAAACATTTACACCAATAAACAGTATAATTTAAACCATGTTTAAGAACACGGGTCATGGACTTGATGAACGGACAAGCAAGTCTTGTATCAAGAACACGGTTCATGGATTTTATTAACAGACACTCAAACAAAATATAAGAACACGAGTTATGGACTTTACGAACAGACACTTAAACCATGTTTAAGAACACGGGTCATGGACTTGAAGAACAGACAATCAAACAATGTTTAAAAACATGGGTCATGGACTTTACGAACAGACACTTAAACCATGTTCAAGAAGACGGGTCATTGACTTGATGAACAGACAAGCAAGTCGTGTATCAAGAACACGGGTCATGGCTTATTTGAACAGACACTCAAACAAGTTTTAAGAACACGGGTCATGGACTTTACGAACAGACACTTAAACCATGTTTTAGAACACGGGTCATGGACTTGATGAACAGACACTCAAAGAATGTTTAAGAACACGGGTCATGGTCTTTATGAACAGACACACAAACCACGTTTAATAACACGGGTAATGGACTTCATGAATAGACACACAAACAATGTTTTAAAACAAGGGTAATGGACTTGATAAACGGACACACACACAATGTTTCAGAACACGGGTCATTAATTTTATGAACAGACACACCAACCATGTTTTAGAACACGGGTCATGAAATTGATGAACAGACACACACACAATGTTTCAGAACACGGGTCATGGAATTTATTAACAGACACACCAACCATGTTTTAGAACACGGGTCATGGAATTGATGAACAGACACACACACAATGTTTATGAACACGGGTCATGGATTTTATGAATAGACACCCATACAATGTTTAAGAACACGGGTCATGGATTTCATGAACAGACACTCAAACCATGTTTAGGAACACGGGTTGTGGACTCTATGAACAGACACACAAACAATGTTTGAGAACACGGGTCATGGACTCTATGAACAGACACACACACAATGTTTAAGAACACGGGTCACGGACTTTATTCACAGACACACAAACCGTGTTAAAGAACATGGCTCATGAACTATATGAACAGGCAAACAAACAATGTTTCAAAGACTGTTGTTTTGCTCCTTGTGACTATATGTCAAACTGATACACATGCTGCGTTACGGAACAGTGATGATAAATATAAATGACTAGACAAGCAAACCCAACTAGTCCCTAAGTCGTTAGCATCAAATCTTTGAGCGCTTCTCATGGCTGAAGCGGTATTATCTCCGACTCCCAATAGAATCACTATCACGCTTCTGTTGTACTCATTCCTGTCGTTTTGTAGTAGAATAAAGGCATCGTGGTTTCCTTTAAAATATAATAAGCAAATAAAATAAATAAAACAAAAACAAAAATCAATATATAAAAGAAAAAAGTCCCAAGTCCAACCTTTAACTCAAGTTACAAAAATGGAGAGATTTCTTGTGTTTGTTGACTTCCAGTCGTAATTAACAAGGATTTGTAAATTGCAAAGCGGTCTCCTTTAATGATGTTTACTCTCCTGTAAAATTCCGATTGCGTCCTCAAACACTGTCACTATTAGGTCAATCAACTTTGATGCAAATGTTATTTTATGTCGGTGCGACCATAATTATTTAGTATGACGTCACACATGTCTACGACGAAAGAAAAATTTACTTCGTGATAAAATTTCCAAGAAAGTTTTATATTTTATTAATGTACCCACTTTGTGTATAAAAATTACTTACTATCTAGACCAACACGTTTCAATAATTGCTCATTACTCAACTGTGTTATTAACCGAGATGAAAATGTTAACACGACTTTGCCATAACAAGAATGTTGAAATCACAGTAGCGTTGTTTGTGCCGTGTGGCGGCTGTAAAAAGTCTCCCCGTACATTCAATCAGTGCTGTTATCAATTACGTCCTTTGAACGTCGTTGAGCACGATACTTATGTACTTTGTTAACAGTAATTCTAAAATTACACTTGTTTTAATATTTCGGCCAGTTTTGAGATGGGTGGTTTCAATTTCCCAGCCGATAGTAATTCGGATATTGTTCAATCACCCCAAGGATATACTTCCTGTTTTTTAAATTTTGCCTTTGGCTTTGTCTGTGATATGCAGGATTTATATTCTAAGATCCCCTGTCAAAATTGTATTCTGTTTAGTTCCTCCCATTGTTTTCTCGATAAGGGCAAAGCCATTCTTTTATCTGGAGACCATGCACCGCTGAACATGGAATGGTATTAATCTGAAAATACCACATTGAAGGTTTCATGTTCACCGCCATATGCTCACCATAGTTTTGGATGGACAAAATTATACTGTTTATTGGTGTAAATATTGAGTTGCGCTCAACCCGGGGCTAGGCGGTGTAGGCAGTTATATGCATTTCCATTACTGTCCATGAACAGGCTCAATCAAACCGAGCCTGCAATATTTTGTCGTGTTCGATGGCTTTCAAAGTTCCCTTTTCATCTATTTCATGATGTTGTGAAATTTCTCGCACGCGAGATATCGCGGCAATAAGTTGACGTAAACAAATAACATTAGCTAGCGTCTATGAAGAAAATGAAACATTTGCAAATTATACTATTTAATAGATGTTCAAATCCAAAATCTAAGGAAACACCTCACCCTGGGATTTTTTCTGCATTGATTGGTGATATTCCTTTTTTCAAACGATGCATAATAAATTCAGAAAAAAGTGTTTCACGGTTAATCGGGACATATATGACAGCAAAACTGTTTAACATTTATATCACATAACTTCCGGTGTGGGTGTGGACTCAGTGAAAACACATTTGAATTTAAATTGTAATTGCACATGCCGTTATGAACAAAAGTGAAATATGCATATCAGGAATTGCCACATTCAGAAAAACAGCCTCCCCAAACAGTCAAGAAGAATAGATAGGGAGGGAGCATGGTTAATAAAATGATCAGTTTCAAAAAAGACACCACAAACAATTAACAAATCTGAGAATCCAAGGGGTTACCTCCTTGGAACGGTCAGTGGCAATTCAAATTGCCACTTGGGGTTTAAATCAGGTTCTAGGCTGCACCAACCTCACACTTGCCCCAACAGGTTCTCATATCACAAAACAAGTACAAGTTGTCTTGGTGAAATAACTCCAACCCACCAATCGGCTCAACAATGTTGCATGCAAAAAGACACACACACACAAACATATAAAACATAAGAAGCTAATAGCATTGAAAGTGAAATATGCACACAAAAAGGAAAGTTTTGAAATCAGAATACTACATGATCTACAGATCTAGTTTACAATTTAAACTGTTCAAAACTAAAGCATTACCTACCTTTAGTTTGGAATGTTATATTCAATCTGTTATCAATTATGATGCCATCAGCATGTAGATCAAATAGTGTGAAGTCCGGATAGCCCACGCAGGGGTAGCAGTAATATTCTCTAACTGAAAATAATTAGAAAACTTGTTTCATACTGTGTTCATTGAACCTTACTAAAACATAAAGCCCGTTATCAGCAATAGCTATCCCATGGCCCTTATCAGTTGTGAACTTCTGTGAAAATTAAAAAAAATTATAAAACGTTTAAAACCTAATTTGTGCCAGCCACATCCAACATTTCCCAAAGCACGTTTCAGGCTGTTTACCTATGTTTTACCAATTTTTATTTTCTTCCGAACAACAAACGGCGATTACTTGTTTTCGGTTTGAAACAAGTGTTTGTTATTTTCATACTAAACATGTGGGTCATCCTAAATTAATAATGCAGGTCAGAAACAAACAAACACAATAATAAAACTTGTCTAAAACTTAATTCTGGGTATTTAACGTACAAAACAAAGAAACTATCTGATGTCCATTTTATATCACTATTAGTGACATTTGTCGTTGCAGCTGCTGTTTATATTGTAGAAATTCCACTCCTCCAGCACTTGCAATTGTAGATTGCGCATCTGGTGTCAAGTTGTGTCTACCGTAGATATTGATGATGGATGTGGCTTATACATGTAAACACTCACCCAAAGTTCTAATTGGTCACTTCTTGTCCGTATTGTTTTATTAGAAAGACATTGAATTCACTTTTTTTTATTTATAATCATATACCAACAACAGTCTTCAACTTAAGCTTTAATCTTGTAATAATTGACTTTGGAACAGTTGGCGAGAGTTATCCTTAATTTTGCTAAAAATACATTTCTTGCAAAAAAAAGGTCAAGCAAACAGAAATTTGCTCTTAATTTCTTGTTTTGTTTTAATAGGACCCCTCTTTAGTAGGACAAACATAAAAAACTTATTTATCAACAGCACATTTGTTTAAATAAACCCCCCTCAAAGTATCCAATTTTAAAATTACCTCCCTTTCAATTAAAGACAGTTCTAATTTTGACCCTGCGATGCAAGTAAATGGTATTGGATTCATTAAAAAAAAAACAATCAATAAAGATTAAAAGGACATTAGATAATCGATTTCAAGACAAAACAGTTCTTTCCACAAACTCTTTTGACGTAAGGAAGAAATAAAACTAGCATACATTGTAAACATATACAATTGATGACCAATTAGAACTTTGGTTGAGTGTATATAACCAACGGACATTCAGACGTGAATCTCACCTGTCGTTGAGGCTTGTATGATTAGTTGTTGTTGTTGTTGTTGTTGTTGTTGTTGTTATAGGGAAATATAAGCAAATTATCCAACTTAACCATTTAAAAATTGACTATACAAACAATTAACGAAAATGAGACACGAGAGGTTGACGCCTTGGAACGATGGGTGGCAAAACATTTTGCTACTGGAGATTTTATCCAGGTTCTAGGGTTCATCAACCTTCATTTGCCCCAACACGTTTTCATATGAACAAATTAGTACAACTCTTGGCAGATTAGATCCACCCCAACCAATAACTCGAAAATAAAAAGCAACCCAACACACATTAAGCAAAGGATTGACATTAAATTGGTGGGTACTCAAAAATTAATGAGACCAAAGCTCCTAGAGTATAAATAGCCGGAACACTAATCTTTGACAAAAGAAACAGAACTGTTTTGTTTTTAATTTTAAATATTGCATCATATTATGCATGTAGGTTAAAGATGTTTAATTATCAGGAAAGTACAAAGCTGGACAACACTTTATTGTTTATAATGCTATAAATTAAAAAAAGCTATAATAAACACAAATAAATTATATTTTACCAATACAATGACCGACGTATGTTTTAAGCACGTCTATATACGTAAGAAGGTCAAAACACATTCTGTTGTCGCCTGACTGACAACATTTCTGAGTTACATTCTTGTAAGTTTCTATGCAAGTAGTTGCACAGGCAATCCTTTGGAGCTCTGAACTGAATTCTGAAAATATATCAAGACATGTTCAATGATTATTTTTATTTTGTATCTAAAAAGTGAAATATGCATATCAGGAATCGCCACATTCAGAAAACAAAGCCTCCCCACTCAGCGATAAAGTAAGGAGAGAAAGAAATTGTGTGTTTATAAGAATATCAGAAAACTTACTTCCTGGTTCAAACCGAAAGTAAATTTCTACTTTCAGTTTATACCAGGAAGTAAGTTTTCCTTTAATGTCTTGAAAAACCTAACATTATTTTGACGAATTGGCACTAAACATTGTAGACCAGCATATACTTATTTCAGGTATGAGTTGCTTTGGTACATTGTCCATGAATTTCAGAGTTCTCATGCAAACGGTTTTTCTTTTGTTTTAGTATGTGCTTGGTAAATAGAACATGAATTAGACTATATTGAGCCTGCAAACATAAACTAAATCCTTAGCTAAATGCATTTCTTTACTAAAATCTAGGTGGAAATAAGTATTTCCCCCAAAATTCATTTTTGAAATTTTAGCGAGTTTTCGCCATTTGCAATGTTTGCGACCTCTTTACTCTTTCATTTGTGATTATTTACCAACAGCAGTCTTCAAATAAACATTTTATCTCATAAAAATTGACGTTGGGATATTAATTTGGGGAGAGGCATTTTTTCTAAAAAATGTATTTTATGCAATTAAAGGCCAGATAACCAGAAAATTGCTCTTTATTGCTTGTTTTGTTTAATACGGCCGCTCGTTAGTAAGAAAAACACAATACTTATTAATCAGCAACATTTATGTTAAAATAAACCCCATCAATGTATCCAAATTTTTATAACCCCCTTCCAATTTAAGACTTTTTTATTTAAGTTTGTGGTGTAAGTTAAGGGCTTGGCACACTCCTCCCAATCCTATTCATCGACAAAAAAAGTGAGAAAATTATCAAAATCTCAATAATGTCAAAATGCCGTTCAACGAAACTTTGTACAAATGAATAATACTCATATATCTTTTTTGCATACAGTAAGACACGTTAGAATAGTAAAGAAAACAAGCTAGACCTAAAAATTCCTTAAAATTCTATTTACATTAATTCACAAAAACTAAGCGATACAAAACTTAATTTTAAATTCCCCCGTGAGTGCAATGTTACTGACAAGTAAACGTTGTGTACTTTGTAAAAAAACTTTCAACTATTAAACGAGAAATCAGTGATTGTCATCCGTTTACGCGACCAGGAAGCGACCAGGAAATTGAAGGTCAAACACACTTTGACTAATATCTCAAGTTTACATATGTAAGTAACGAGGCCAAAATAAAGTGTTGTCAGTATCATATTACTCATGTGGGCATTTAAGATGACATTTTGTATTGTTAAGTTTTTGTGAAATAAAGATATATTAATAACATACGTACATTTGTGCAAAGTTTCATTGAACGGCATTTAGCCGTTATTGAGATTTTGAAAATTTTCTTTTTATCGATGAATATGATTGGGAGGTGTGTGGCGAGCCGTTAATGGTATTGCATTCATTTAAGAAAACAATCATTAAAGATTAATAAGACTTTTAAAAATTAATAATTGATTCCAAGACAAAATGATTTTTTCACATCCTCTCTTGACATAGATGAGAAACGAGACTAGCATATATTGTAAACGTATACAATTGATGACCAATCAGAAACTCGGGCGAATGTATAGGCAGATCATTGATCATATTTTTCACGGATCCCTCTTCACAAGAATTTACACACATTCTGAATAAAGTGATAACAAACTTTCTTCCTGACATTATCTATTAAAATAGAATGTAGAGTGTGACCCAAAATAATGACAAAGTAAGCGGAATTAGGAATTAAAGATTATTATTACACCTCACGTGATTAGTTTACTATATAGCGTAATGTGACGTCAGAGGGAGATAATTTCTACTGTCACATATGCGACAGTATACTGTCACCCTCGCGTGGATCTAAAAATAAATATCTTGGAAATCCGATTACAAATTAACTTCTACGCATGCGTAATTGACCAAGGGAGATAAGCAATTAATTTGGTCATAGTCAAGATCTCTAAAAAAACAAATGTTCGGATGTTCGGTGTAATAAAATAAATATCACATCCCATTGGGGGAGACAGTACGAAATGTTAACCCTTGAGAATGTAATGTCAACCTCGGCTAACGCCTCGGTTGACATTACTTCTCTCGGGTTAACATTTCGTACTGTCTCCCCCAATGGGATGTGATATTTATATATTAGCAATCAGTGATCGTCGTAATGGGCCTTATATAAAAAAGATGGTTTGTATGAAACGATACAACAACGGGCAAGACCTAGAACTATGACTTATGATCTGAGTATTTAAAATCTACGTCTTAACAAAGCAGATGCTAAATGCAAACATTTCAGGACAATTTATGCGATAGTTTAAGAATAGTATCATTCAAAGGTCATTTTAACGAATAATATTTGTATTGTCCTCAGATAAGGAATTTTTAAGATGGTCTGAATTAAACGAGACAACATTGAATGTGAAAGACGATCAAAGAATATAAAATATACCTAATATTAGGGGCGCGTCAAGGGAAAAGGTAACTTCGAACAGTTGACGCCAATCCTTGAAATGACGTCATAAAGTTGAGCAGGTGACATTAATTATTATGAATTTCGCCGTAAAATACCATTTTATTGTCCAAATGTGTAAAAAAATGACTTTTTAATTATAAGAGAATAATAGATGTTTAAAAGTTCTTTCTAAATTTAGTTACAATTAAAATGTCACCATATAAAACCGAAAGTACCTTTTCTGTGGCGTGCCCCATATTGAAAAAGACGCTAAATCCAAACATAAAAGGCAGTAGAGAAAGCATTGTAGACTAAGCACTAACAATATTTATATGGCAGGTACTTGACATAAATCCTTCGTCAATAGAAAAGTACGCGTGCCACTGTGGCAATTATACCAGCAATTTATACTGACTGATAAAACAATGATAAGCTTCATATAAACTTCTCCAAGACAATAAGTTCCCGATAATCAGGAATGTTAAGTAACAAACTTAACATTCCTGATTATCAGGAACACAAAACGCTAGTGTAGCTGGTTAAAAAGGGCTTTATTTTGAACGTTTGATTATGTTATAAGTTATAGCAAAAACGACGTTTTCACAAAAAAAGCGAAAATCGAAGCAGCAAAATATTTAAAAGATAATGGATGAAACAAATTTTCGTGACATTATAGCCATATTTTGAGGGCCTGGAAATATATCTCTAGTGTTGAAGCTGCAAACCAGGAATAATTGTTTAGAAACATAAAAAATGAAAGTGTCTCTAGATGGGAGCGAACCCACACCGTCACGGCGAAAGTGCCTAGCCCTGCAATTCCTGCGACGTAACCAGGACAACCTCCAAAAAGGTTGATCGGATAGCCCTGATATACGTAACAATCACTGCATGACATCGGTAACGGGTTATTTTACTGATAACAGTACTGACTATATGTACGGGAAGACTTCTTACGGCAGCCACACTGCACAAATAGCGCTACTGTGAATTTCAAATGAGAAAGCCTCTAGCTGGGAGCGAAGTACTTACGAGTAGTTGGCTGCTGGTCTAACAGATAACGACGGAACTTGCTACTACTGTCATCTGAAACAAATTCTCTAGTAGTATTGGTCTATATATTGTTTATATTTCTTACATACACATGACATATTAGCAAAGAAATTTAATATTTATCATACACTACAATTGCATGTAAAACCCCAAGCCATTTATTTCATTCAAGATATTTTGCTGACCATAAAAATCTAAATTGACTTTTCTTGACAATGCTATACTATAAGTTCTTTTTTATGTTTTGTAATTATGTTTGTGTGCTTTTGCATGCAACATTTTCGATCGGCTTTGTTGGATCTAATTCAATAAAACAATAAAAAAACTTTTACTTTTTTATTTATTTGACAATTTATTAGTTTTCAAAATCTTCTTTTCTCTTTTTTGAACCGCTAGCGAAATACAAAAACGTTATGATACATGTAATGCTGAGCACAATTGAAGTACGATATGATGAACATTGTCTCAAAATCAAAAAGTGTCACTAAATCGCAATAAAACTAACGTACCTTTATCATCATTGCTCTTTAGTTTTGATGCTGCAGAGCATATTTCCAAAATAAAGAAGCACAAACAAACCAGTCCTGCAACTAAAACAATTCAATTTTTATGTATTTCAGTCAAAAATAGCGATGCAGTGATATCTTTTAATGGATTTAAACACTTCATTATGTGTTAAGAATTAGTACTTATAGATGCATTTTTATTCATATCTTATTCACATACATGTAAATATTTGTTTTTAAGGTAGAAATATATTTCACCGAGTGAGCTCAAGAATTCGTGTTTTTACGAATGGATAATCCACGAGTGAAAATACATAATTCCATAGTTCAGGAGCGAGGTATATTTTTGTCTTTAACTGGTAAAAACAAACTTTATTTTTATTTTATGCTTTAAGTGCACAATTTGTGTGACTTTGAAATGGCACCGAAAACGTTTGTTTATGAAGTGACGTCATATACACATTGCAAACATGAGCCCGTTTTCTAAACGTTCTCATCCAGAATGTTATGTACGTTTGAGTACCAACGTGAACAAAACAGTGAAAATAAAAATGATATTCCACTGTTGGAAAACTAGACTGCACGGTTCAATCATAGTGTTTTATTTCATTTATCTCCACTCTTATTTAAAATGAGTAAAATATTACTTGGCTGTTCGCTTACTTAGCGAAAGGTACACGAAAGGTACACGTCGGTGCTTCTACGGAGAGATATAGGTAGCTTTTGAGGTGAAAAAAGCTTATCTTATGAGTTTTATTTAAAACAATTTTAATTGCAAACCAATTGTTTTTCATCGAAGTATAGAACAATGGCCAGAAAATACAAAATATATCTAGCATAATTAAGTATTGTTAACATTGTACTGAGGCTATGATAAACGGAAAAGACATTCAGTTATTACTTGTCTTCTTTCAACTCAATTCATGACACAACGCACAGTGCCGTCAGATAAACACATCGACACTTGTAAAAAAGTAACGTTTTATGTTTATAACGCAGAGAGCGGGCTTGTGTCACGAAACCTTTTTTAAAACAAAATTCAGCGTTTAATTTCTTCATTCGAAAGGCGAATAATAAATATTTACGCCAAATGCGACATTTGTAACGTTCAAACGTCTAAAACGTTATCGCTTAAAATTGTGAACATGATATTAATGCCAAATGTTCACATTGACCTTTGTTATAAACGTCATCTATCGTTCTGCACTTTCTTGTTTTGTATTTAAGTGTGAATGAGTGTGCTTGTAGGCGGGGGTGTTCTTTGTTGTTTCATGTATGCATATTTTGCATAACGATGTATATGTGTTGCAGATTGTTTTCAAATTATCTCCCGTATAAACACATATCTTTCTAATAAATGGCTATGTCTTATGACCTTTATTTGCAATGCTTGACCTTGAAGCTACATGCATGACATTTAGGTAACTTTTAAGTCCTACATATCATCATGCTGTGGTAATTATCTGTGGCAAGTTATATTTAGTGCCATCATGCATGTATACCCTGACACTAAAGTCTGTCTTTCAACCTATTTACTGACACAATGCCTCACGTCGGCATTGCAATGCTATTAGCTTCTTATGTTTTATATGTTTGTGTGCGTTTGCTTGCAACATTGTTGAGCCGGTGGGGTAAGTTCGAGTTATTTCACCAAGATAACTTGTACTTGTTTTGTAATATGAGAACCTTTTGGGGTAAGTGTGCACCCTAGAACCTGGTTTTAACCCTCAGAGTCTAATTGTTTTGCAACTGACCGTTCCGGGGCGGTAACCCCTCGGGTTCTCACTTTCGTTAATTGTTTGTGGCGTCCATTTTGAAACTGATTATAGGAATACCATGCTTTCTTTTCATCTCTACTTTTAGACTGTGTGGGGAGGCTGTGTCTGCTGGATGTAGCCATTTCTGATAATTATGCATATTCCACGTTTTCACGTAACATTACAGCCTCGGAATGGCTGTTGTGTGCACCACTTTGGCATGTTATAGTGTTCATACACTTAAACAATGTTTATTAATAACTACACCGATGACTTTTGTTTTATTTCTAAGCCATGAACTGGAGTAAACTAATCAAACTTAAAATATAATAAGAAATATCATATCCACAACCACCAACATCTTTACACATGTGCCTGTGGAAACCTCTGCCATTTAATCAAGGTAGGTGTAAATAACAAAGTCACAAAATCGTCGGAAGGTAACAAGGTATATTATCCGTTAGCAAAGATTTATTTTTCCTTAATTTATTATGGATTCAAAAGTTAGTTTAAACAATTATATGCAATTCTGTTATAATGCAAGACTTTAGATGTTTGAGCAGATTTAGCCCATTTCGGTTTATCCTCTGTGTAAATGCTACAGTCAATTGTGTGACTTTTGGTTTTACAACCACCATGATTAGATCTCAATTGCTTACGAAGGTGCAATGGGGTTTTGATGATAATTTAACAGAAAGAAGTAAAAATGGTGTATCTTGTAATGTTTCAGTTTTGAAGAGTGTAAAAATTAAATCTTATGGTCGGCTTAGTTTCAACATTGGTTAAGTGTAGAAGCAAATTATGCTACAGACTATCAAATGATGCGTAGTATTGTCGCAAACAATCATAATTATTTAAATTTAAATTATATCGAGCTAGCATACCCATGTTACAAACAATCATAATTATTGACATTTAAATGTTATCGAGCTATTGATATTGAAGCATAGTAAATGACTGCGGTTTGTGACATTTAGCACAGGCAAACGGTCATTATTGCCAAGCAACATCCTTTTTTTCCCCATCGAAACTAGCTAAAACTTTTTGTAACGGGCTAAGCTAATAACGTTTTGTGACATTTAAAAAGTTGTCGTAAATAAACATTTTCTAGAAAGATATTATTCAGACAAGAACAGTTTAAAGATACTTTAGACGTGTATATAATACTTTTTTTATGGTACATTCGTAAAAAAATAGAAACTGTTTAAACTGTATAATTTTCTATAAACGAATTTCACATGCATTTGATAATAACCGCACTTACAGCGAATATCAAAATCCATGTTTCTCCCCTAAACATTACTGTCAAAGAATGTAGAATCAGCGAGATTTTAAGATATAAAAACTAGGCCAGCATGAGCTTTTGACACAGTAATTATACTTGCTTTGTACATTAAATTATTCGCGACCATTAGTGTTTTCGCGATCTCGCATTGTGATCGTTCTCATGACTGATTTTGTTTTGTGTGTTCATGTGTTTGTGTTTGGGGCCTTCAAGCAAATGTAAATGTAAATGTATGAGTTTATAGTCTGTAATTAATATATTCAACCGGCTTTCACATCTACCCCCCGATCACTGGATATATGTCATCCGTTAACAGTCGGCGCCGTAGACATGGATTATATTCCTCACAGGTACCCATTTATACACCAGGGCGGAGAGAAGCAATGAAGGCTTTATATCTTGCTTAAGGAAATTAGCGGCCTTACTGGGGGTCAAACCAGAGACCCCTTGATCCCTAAGCGAGCGCTCTACCACTGGACTACCGCTGCATACTGGACTACCAAAGCATTTATTCGCCCAAGCATAAGATACTTATTTAATGTTAATCCTGGTTCTAGGGTGCACCAAACACACATAAAGGTTCTCATATAAACAAACATGTATAAGTTAAAATCATACCAACAGGAGTTTTTAGGTTTTCGTCTATTTTGGTTGGTGATATCTGCACCTGCTTATTTTACGTCTTGAAGGTACATGTTACTCCTTTTCATGTATTCATACTTATATACATACGTTTGAATTGTGAAAGCACCCTGCAGGCACTGGAAGCGCCAGAAGAAAACAGATAATCAATAACAAGAACTCAATGCGACAAATAATGGCATGGGAGCTCCGTAACACGCCTTGGTCGTCGTGAGGACGCCTTAATCTTCACGAAAAGTGTCAGAATATTTCTGCGATCTTAATTCGCACTGAAAAAATAGCTAACGCCGTGCCACGTTAGTCGATTCGCGGTAAAGTGTGCCAGGGGGGAGCTTAATTAGCTGTCATAAATGTTATAAATGTCATCGGAAAAAAATCCAACTAAAAGCGGTACCTACATATAACGTTATTGCAGACATTGTGAGGATGTCAAGAGACTGATAAATAAGAGTTGATTAGTCTTAAATATACTCTGATGTGTTTCGTGAGCAAACTTCAAACTCTTGCTTGTTATGACTGCGGCAGAACTATTCTCGTTCCACACTGTATAATGTATACCACACACTGTTAGTTCTGACCTTATTTTGTGATAAAGACCTTTGTCTGCCAATGATTATTTCTCACGCATTTAATTACTGACCGAAGAAACGTCATGAGCTGAACTGTCTGAAATTCCTTGCAAAGTCATTGCTTTTGGCCTTGGATTTTCACACACGAAATGTACCAACTTTTCAGAAATTTCTGATTCTTGAAAATTATTATTTGTTATTGGTGAACGAGAGCAAGAACCGGACGGATTTGAAAGACCTGGTGAAAATTGCGCTATAAATTTGTAGCTCACAGACTGACGTTTTATAAGCTATATCTCGGTTCTTGCTAGTGGTTTATGTGCAGATGTGAAAGTATGCTAGAGCGGCTTATGATCACTATAGACCGTGAAATTCAATCCTTATGGGTAAACATGAACTACAATTCCATACAGCATTGTTAAATATTTACATATTTTTCCTAATGCAAATAAAAGAAAATTTCAAAAATAATAAATTCAATATTTACTTATCTCAACTGATGTATGTATTTTTAATAGGAAAAATTCAGGTTACTGTTTTAGTATATTCTAGTTTAATTTAAGAAACTTCAATATATACTTAATAGTAAACGTTCTTACAGTTAATATTAAAAATCCATGTTTGCCCTACAAACCTACACACATTTTTAACACAGTTATGTCCATGTTTGCCCTACAAACCTATACACAATTTTGACAGATTAAAACCTATGCTTGCTCCACAAACCTACACACATTTTTGACACAATATATGGAAGCGCTGAAAGTTACAAGTAAGATGTATGAAAACCATGTCATTCACGATAACCTTGGCTTAGTTTGCGAAAGGCTTTTATACTATTGTACTATTTCCATCGACAGTAACTTAATGTAACATTCGTTTGGGATGAATCGAAAATATATATTTTTACGTGTGTTACACCCTGGACTATGTATTTATATTACTGCCCATGAACAAGCTCAATCAAACCGAGTATGCAATATCTTCATTTATACTATTTGGTGACTATGAAAGTTTCATTATATCTATTTGTTATATGGGTTATAAACTGGGGTTCAAAGTCAAGGGCCAAAGATCCCAAAACTAAAATTTGAGATCAGTCTCAAATCTCAAGGATCTGATAGGCTGAAATGGCAACTGGTCGCCATTTCAGCCAAACAGATGCTTGAGATTTGAGACTGATCTCCACATTTAGACTAATCTCAAATCCCAAGATGATGATTAGCTGAAATCGAGTTCAGTCTCATATGGGGCACGCCATGGGCAAAAGGTACCTTCGGTCATATTTTGTGAGATTTAATTTGTTACTATATTAAGAAAGAACATACAACTACCTATTATATTCCTATTACTCAAAGTGATTTTGTTACGCATTTTGTTATTAAATTGGTATTTTTAACGCAAAATGCATAATAATAAATGTCATTTGCTCAACTTTATGACGTTATTTACAGGATTGACGTCAACTGTCCAAAGGTACATTTTCCCGCGGCGCGCCCCATATATGTCCAATCTCAAATATCGGCTAGCAATGTAACTTCGAACACGTTTACGACCCAGCTAAATTTCTTCGGGAGAATATAGAAAGACACCAGAAACAAACGTAATTATAAAGATTTAATTCAAAGATCTTTGTAAAGAGGTGAGCTATCCGGTCTGAGAGAGAAATTGCAACTATCCTTGACGCACCAATAAGTAAAATCAAAGTCCAGGGTCAGGAAAAATTATTTTCGTCGAAATGTTGGCACTTGTTGATGTCGGAACAACCCAAACAATAATCTTTGTAGCAAGTGTCAAAATTCGCCGCATCTGAAAAAAGTATTGTTTAATGTTGAAACAAATTTACTAATTGTTTAAAAAATTGTGCAAAAAATGTTGTCCCCACGAAATTAGATACCCGATGTCACTCTGTCTGTATATCAGTAATTGCACTCTGTGTAAAAATGAGAACAAATTATCATCAACGTAAACAAATCCATATTCGTACATACATTCATTTTATTTAAATTTCAACTGATTTACTAGCGTATCATTAAATAACATTTTAATAGTACTTTTCACAGTAGCGCTATTTGTGCAGTGTGGCGGTCGTAAAAAGTCTCCCCGTACATATACTCAGTACTGTTATCAGTAAAAATAATTCGTACCGACGTCATGCAGTGATGGTTACGTATATCAGGGCTCTCTGATCAATCTTTTTTTTTTTTTTTTTTTTTGGGGGGGGGGGGGGGGGTTCCCGGCTAGCTCAGTTGGTTGCGTCGCAGGAACTGCAGGGCTAGGCGCTGTCGCCGTGACGGTGCGGGTTCGCTCCCGGCTAGAGGCACTATCATTTGTAACTTGTACCTAACGCGTATGGTAGGATGCTTGTCTTGCTTTCGCAATGATTTTTGTAGAAATCTACCATATAACCAAACATATGAGTCAAGAAGCAAAACTTACAATTTTATAATAAGTAACATACCTGTTTCAGTATAGCAGACATACTCTCAGGTCAGATTTCTAAAACATATAATTTATATATATACCGTTTTCTTCAAGTCGTAATATAAAAAAAATTAAACTCTTAGATTATAACTCCAGCAGAGTTATTAGCAATTTCTCAAGATATATATCTCATAATAATATAATATTGTTTATCAAACACGGTTTAAAAATCATGAGTTCATTTATAGTTGTTCATTCGATACTTAAACAATAAACACATCGGTCCTTCCCACTGGTATATGACAAATAACCGGGTTTTTTTCAAGTCGAATTGCGAAGCCATATTTTAGGCACTTCAATCAATAACACTACGTAAAAGATTATGGAAAATAGTCAGTAGTTGACGACAATCGATACATAGCGTTTACACGTACAATAATTATAGGTTATTTTACATTTTACTGTACAATACGGGAATATATTTGGACGAGTACACAGCTTGAAAAGTCATATTGGACGAGCCGATAGGCGAGTCCAATATGACTTTTCAAGACGAGCCGGTAGGCGAGTCCAATATGACTTTTCAAGCTGTGTACGAGTCCAAATATATTCCGTATTGTACAGTTAAATGTATAATAACCTTATTATTATATATCTTTAGTGTACATGTACCCAACCGTCCAATATGAAATTAATATATTTTTTTTGGATCCAATACGGGAATATATTGGACGGTCACGTGGTACAAATGCAGATTGTCGATTGGTTACATTTATTAGATATATAATAATTGAATCTACTGACCGAATTTGAAGTAGCCGTCACTTCCCCAGCCGTAGCAGATCCTCATACCACTAATTGGAAAAGTAAGACCGCACAAATTCAGGATAACATTTGATCCAACGATATTTCCTTTTCCAACCTGAAAAAAATTAAAAAATATATGCATCTAAACTTGTCCGTGCACCATATTATATAATGCTGAGTTTTAATGTTTCGACATATGTTTTCGCATAAATACCTGTCCCAAGTATGTCTGTAGGTCGGACATAATTGAACCAAGTGTACCCGTTGAGTGGCAAGGCGGTTACGGTTTAAGGTGTCCTAATTTTACCGCTGTATGTGTCGTATGTTTGACATGTATATGGAGGACTAATTTTTACTAAACAATTATTTCCAAAGGTGCTAGCGTACATTATTCGCTACTGAAGTTTTTGTATTAAATGTAAAAGATACTTAACCATGACGCAGCCATCACTCCAGGATATCTCTATATACATACCTTAGATTGTATCTCAACTCACATACTTTACCTTGTCACGGCCACCACTCCAGGATATCTCTATTTACACACCTTGGAGTGTATCTCTACTTAGATACTTTACCTTGACACAGCAATCAATCCAGGATATCTCTATATACATACCTGGAGTGTATCTCTACTTAGATACTTTACCTTGACACAGCCACCACTCCAGGATATCTCTATTTACATACCTTGGAGTGTATCTCTACTTAGATACTTTACCTTGACACAGCCTCCACTCCAGGATATTTCTATTTACATACCTTGGAGTGTATCTCTACTTAGATACTTTACCTTGACACAGCCTCCACTCCAGGATATCTCTATTTACATACCTTGGAGTGTATCTCTACTTAGATACTTTACCTTGACACAGCCATCACTCCAGGATATCTCTATTTACACACCTTGGAGTGAATCTCTACTTAGATACTTTACCTTGACACAGCCACCACTCCAGGATATCTCTATTTACACACCTTGGAGTGTATCGTGTATCTCTACTTAGATACTTTACCTTGACACAGCCACCTCTCCAGGATATCTCTATTTACACACCTTGGAGTGTATCTCTACTTAGATACTTTATCTTGACACAGCCTCCACTCCAGGATATCTCTATTTACATACTTTGGAGTGTATCTCTACTTAGATACTTTACCTTGACACAGCCACCACTCCAGGATATCTCTATTTACACACCTTGGAGTGTATCTCTACTTAGATACTTTACCTTGTCACGGCCACCACTCCAGGATATCTCTATTTACACACCTTGGAGTGTATCTCTACTTAGATACTTTACCTTGACACAGCCACCACTCCAGGATATCCAAAACGTTTGATATACATTCGGATCCAGAACTTCCCCCTGAAAAGAGACGCTAGTTTATATTATTACCATTAAGGGCTTACTACATAAAAACAATGATAGTTCTAGGCCGATAACCATAGTAATCGTCCATACATGTATATGTAACTATAATTCTTGGTTCGAGATCTATGGTTACCAGAATTATTGCGCAATAGTGATGGACGATAAATATGGTCATCAGAGAACTAGGGTTTCCACCAATAAATTTAGTTTCTGGAAGATTCGTTCACTTATTGGTTTGTATACACGTCATATTATATTATATATGTAAGCATGTGCGTGTTCTGTCTCCAAATTTTGTTGTCCGTTTCAGTTAGAAGGTTGTTTTTCTGAACGAAGTATTTTCGGGTATGTGTATATCCATGAGAAAGTAACAGTGATCATATATGTTATGGAAAAAAGTGAAATATGCATACCAGGAATGGCCACATCCAGCAGACACAGCCTCCCCACACAGCCAAAGGGTAGAGAGGAAACTAGAGCATGGTTTTACAATAATCAGTTTCAAAATGGGAGCCACAAACAATTTACGTCAGTGAGAACCCGATGAGTTACCGCCTTGGAACGGTCAGTGGCAAAATAATTTGCCACTGGGGGGTTTAAACCAGGTTCTAGGATGCACATAGACTAGTTTTGAGAAACTTTGATAGTAGAATGTATTTCCTTTGTAATTTACAAGAAAACCGTGTTTTGTACAATTATTAAAAGTCTTTATATCCAGAATCTCAAACCGTCTTTGAGAACAGTAATTATAATAGACTTTTAAGAATTAAAACAAAACATATAAACCGTGTTTCGAGAAGAGTGAACATTGACTGCATGATCAGACTGACTTTTTTAAATTTTAACATAGACCTGACATACAAACCCTGTTATCCTATATGTTATAAGTAAACACACATTAAGCGTTTTGGAACCTTTAAGGGATTAAAGACTTTTATCGTCAGTAAACTAACATTGTTTATGCGTTTTGAACAGACACAAATATTGTCTTGTTCATTGTTGTTGGAACAGTAATCGTACACACAAACCGTTTCTTAAGAACACAGGTCATGGACTTTTTACAGACACACGATGTTTAAGAACACGGGTTATGGACTTTATGAACAGAACACACAATCTGTGTTATAGCACCAGTGGTTATGCTCCTTGTAGCTGACTATACGTACTGATCGTTATAAGGAATAGTTATCGTTGATTCATTGAACAGACACAAACACTCAGATTTTGGAAACAGGAATCATAGTGGATTTTACAACCTGACACAGAAGCTGTGTTACGGAACACTGATAATAAATATTAGTAACCAGACAAACAAACCAGCTTTAAATTTATGATCGTTCCAAATGTGGTTCCAGTCCTTGTACCATTTCGCATAACTGATCCTTCATTTTTTAACAATCTCGATGACGTTGTTGTTAAAGACATTCCTGTCGTTTTGTAGTGGAATGTGGGCATCGTGGGCGCCTTAAAATATTCCGTTAATTTTTTTTTAAATAATGTTTTGTCATGATACTAGGAATAGTTCAATGTTAAGTCGGACAAAAATGCAATATGTGTACAACTTTAATTATGATTTTGTAAATTAATAAGAACTTTTAATATTTATAAACAAATGCGACAGGTCAAATCCGAACATAAAACATAATATAATTGACGATAATGTAACTTTAAAAGCCAACAAAACTCGAAACAAAAAAAACAAACAATGTTTAAAAATATGACATAACCGGTTTGATAGATCTTGTGCAGTAATAGAAAACATAATTAATTTACTGACCACCCCGAATTGCGCCGAGTTAAGCGCTACTCAATATTCATTGACACGAATAAACAATAGCATGTTATTCGGATTCTGAGTTATAAATTAATTTTAAAAGCAAACGAATAAAGAGAATTTAAATACTTGCTGATAGTCGTTTAGAGTATTGTTAAATCTCGAATATCTTTATTTAAATATCCAAAGATGACACCAGTCTAGCGATAAAAATTATAACAAATTTCGAAAACAATGTATGTGTGCATTTGACGGCGAACATATGACCTTCGATTCGGCATTTTTAGATAAAACTACTGTTCCATGATCATTGGTTAATAGTTTCAGGATAAATGAACGGAGTAGCCTTTTGAAACATTAATAAAATAAAGTTTTGATAATGGATCTAAGATTAGAAATCATCCTTATTACAGTAGACGCAAAAGCTAAACAACTCAAACCGTTAGCTAAGATTGAGTGAACTGTATGGTTGTAATCTATATTTTAACGAAAACCATCAAACTATTGTAAGGGATTGTGAAAGATGAAAAGGAAACGTTGAAAGCCACCGAACACGACACATATGAAAATATATCAGGCTCGGTTTCTTAGATGTAACAACGTGATTCTGATATTCCAAAAAAAAAACGAGATAACTTATTATTTCAGATCAACCACATGAACATAACCTAACCCTGATGCAGGCGGAAGCCGAAATGTCGGTCTAAACACATCTACTTGAATCTTCAATCGTGTTAGAAATGGTTTTACTTCTTTTTAGATCACCGACATGGCACAATGATAAGCAGCCATCAGTTTGCTTGCACATGTTCATGTATAACTTGTTAAATAATGCTTTAATCTGAAGCTGTATAGATTCTCTGGATCTTTTCTTAGTCTGAACCAAGCTCAGTTTAAAATAAAAATTATAAATCTGTTCGATACTAATATTTTCATTATAACAAACACTCTAGAATCATTTACTTTCGTAAATTAAGGCTGAGTCAGTGGGAGTAAGGGTTGGGCATTGATAAACATTGTTTAAATAGTGGTCTATCTTCATCTATTGTGATCTCTCCTGACTACAAATATGGTTTACATTTGTAAACAGTAATCACATGATTGCTTTCACATGCTTTAATAAATGATAACTTAACGACTTTTATATACATACTTCTAATGCAAGTGATCAAACACAGGGTATTCGAGTGTAAAGAAACAACAAAACATCTCCATCGTTAGGCGTAATTGATAACAGCACTGCAGGTGATCAAAGACAGGGTATTCTGTGCCCAAGGTTATAAAACTGAGCAGGTAAACCAGTCTCAAATCTCAAGCATCTGATTCGCTGAAATGGCGACCAGTCGCCATTTCAGCCAATCAGATGCTTGAGATTTGAGACTGGTTTCCAATTTCAGCTTTATAACCTCCAGTCCAGGTGTTATGAGAACTAATAAATATTTTCTTCATAAAGCTGATGCGATCAAAAGCTTGGTAAAATCTTCCATTTCACATCTGAACGGAATACGTAACAAAGTAAATTGGAAGTCCCAGGGGTTTCACACACGTAGAAAAGATTGAGATTCTTGTAATGATTTATACATGTAATGATTGAGATAAAACAGAATATTTCTTTTTATGTTTCTCTTTCAAGTAAATCGCAAAAACTACGCGGCATTTTTGAAGGTGCCTGGCGAAGAATCTGGACAACAATTATAGTTAATATTTGAAAACATCAAAATTTATAATGTGACAGCTATTGTAGGGGACCTGTAAACAAAAAGAGTTGATGTAGTATTCTTGCACAGTCAACGTGCAAGTGAATAAATTTGAAGTCGAAGTTGATAAAGCGTAATTATACAATAAAAAATATTTACAACAAGTTCTAAAATGTACCTTTATTCCAAAATTTCGGCGAAACTCGCTAGAGTTCAGCAATTGACAGGCATAGGCAAAGTAATATAATAAAAACAAATCACTTATGTGAGATTGAAGTATTTTACCCTAAACTGTGAAAAGAACAGATTATCGAAAATATACATGTATGTTGGTTGGGTTATTCAAATAGGAATTTCAAAGCAATTTTAGCTGATCTAAAGTTTGAAAAAAAGTAAAAAATAAATTTCAGCTGTGTTTGCTTTTGATTATTCTTAATCTGGTTAATGCAAACCTTATAAATTTAAAGCTCTTTTGGGGGAAATTTTTTTTTATTCGCATGTCAAGTGGTCGATTGCACGAATTTGTTTTGTGCGTTTTTTTTAAATAAGAATTCGGTGACATAAATGTTTGGGATTTTCCCGATAAAACTTATCAATCTGATGCAATTTTTATGCATTAAATGATTTTGTTTAAATGGAAGTTGATACTTCTTGGAACCTTAAAGTACTTAAAATGTGCTATTCATTTTAATGTCTGGTGCTAGGCGGCATGAACAGTTATATGCATTTTAATTACTGCCCATGAACAGGCTCCACCGAGCCTGTTATTTTTCGATGTTTGTCGTCTTAGGGGGCTTTTAAAGTTCTTTGTTCATATATTTATGTTTGGCATATTTGGCATTGTTTGAAGAATGTATACCACTAATATCCGAGACAAAATCCATTTAAAGCGAACTTTTGAAATAATGGTCATAATTATATATAGAATAGATTTACAATGTTAACCGTTCAAAACTAAACTATTTCTAAATGTACCTTTAGTTTGGAATGTAATATTCATTCTGTTATCAATGATTACGCCGTCTCTATGAAGATCAAACTTGCTATAGTCCGGATCGTACTGGGATGACGGACAGTAATATTCTTTACCTGAAAAAGAATTAGAAAATTAACATGTTTCACAACTAACCAAAAGTAAAATATAATGTATATCATCAGGCATAAGAGTGGAATGACCCTAATAAACAAATCAGATATATACTGTTTTGAAAACCGTTCTACGATTGGAATTAATGTAAACGTTTAAAACTCAAGTTATGTCATAAAAGTCATAAAAGTCCACAATTATCAAGGCACGTCAGACTGTTCGCCAATATCTGATATTCTGAACAACATTTTTTTTTATTTTAGTTTGAAACTTGTGTTTAGGATGTTTATACACTTAACCAATGTTCTAACTACACCGATCACATTATTATAAGTTCGCAGCATGGATTTGGAGTAAATAGTTTAAATCTGTAACATAATATTTAGATGAATCATTTTTTATTTTTTGTGAAATAACGATTAAATTCTTTTCATCTGTAGTTTATGAACGCAAGAGGTGATTTTGATGGCAATTTCAAAAAATAGGCACACATGATATATTATTATTATTATTTATTTCAAATTTGAAGACTGTTCTTCTATTTCATTCGAAAAAATTCAGCTTTACTCAACTGCCTAGTTAGAACATTGGTCAAGTCTAGTTGGCATGTTGGCCGTTATATCTTCATAATACCGGTATGACGCAAACAATTGCAATGATTAAACTTGTCTAAAACTAAATCCTGGTTATAAACGTCATAAATATTATGAAAACAAAACCTTATAAACTAAGTACTGTGAATAATCATTTCTTTTACATTATCATTACCAGTGACATCGGCCGTTACAACTGTTGTGTATATTGTCCGATTTTCTGCTCCTTCAGCAGTTGCCCTAGTATTTGGGCATCTGGTGTCTAGTTGTGTCTACTAGCGATATCGCTGTTGAAACTGGCTTACCTGTTGTCTGTTGTTCCGGGGCTGCAGTCGTTGCTAATGCTTTACAAAATGGAGTCGGATTCCAATCACCCGTGTTGTTACAGGTAACTTGTTTTATTCCACTGCTTTCTTTGAATCCCTTATCGCAAAAAAACTTGTACCGATGTAATAACGGTTCCCATATACTGTACCATTCAACAAATTTAGATGACCGCATTCTGAAGTTGGTAGTAAATTCCATAATTTACTAAAAATAGCAAATTGAATGCATTTTAATGAATAATATTATGCATATTTAAAATTTAAAAAATGCGGCGTGAAAACGATTTATATCAGGGATTTTTGTACAAAAACATTTTAGATGCATTGTTGGCAAGAATGCGGTGGTACATGTACACACAAGAACATGGCGGAAAATACTCGCATACCGTCCCAAGACGGTTATTTTAATATTATTTCAGGTTTGGTTTTGGTATTGTTTTTTAGTATGTTGCCAATGGATAATTAAGCAAAGTAACATGTATTAGTGCAATTTAAAAATAACTTAAGGTGGTTCGATTTCATTTAATAAAATTATTTCTAATTATATAATTTCGTTCTACGGATTGCAATTTTGCCTAACTTGTATCGCGCATAAGTATTTGACCTAAATCGGTAATAATGCGTCATAACAGAATTTATTAAAATTAATCAATTTCATAATTTTGTTAAATGTGTTTTATATGAAAATGATCATATTATAAAACCATGCTCTCGTTTCCTCTCTACTTTTTGACTGTGTGGGAAGGCTGTGTTTCTCAAAGGTGGCTATTTCTGACATGCATATGTCGCATATTTAGGACTATGACGCAATGTCTCTGTTAAAAAAATGTTGTCTCAGACAATCTAGACACGTATTCCAGCAGTTTAAACTTCAACACTTACCTTTGATCTCGCACAGGCCCGATACCAAGTTACATACATGACCGTCATGCAAGCAGCTACACATTTCAGACTGAAAAAAATGATCGAGCTTGCAATTATTCCATTAAATGTGAAGTTGAAAAGGAATACGATTCAATGATTAATGGCAAAGATACGTTAAAATAACGTATATGCTAGTCTACAATGTTGTGTGCCAATTCGTCAAAATAATGTTAGGGTTTTCAAGAAATTCAAATAAAACTTACTTCCGGGTTTCTACTTTCGGTTTGAAGTCAAACACTTTGATGTACCTTTTCAAAACTCGACATTATTTCCCACTGGCAGACCAATAAAAGGGAAGAAATATAGTGTCACGTGGCTGTATTTAAGTTTGGATGCTCAAGTTGTTTGAAAAAAATGCTTTATTTACATAGAACAGACACACACAAAAAAGAAATACCGTTTGCACAAGAAGTCTGGAATGGCTCTTTAAAACGTCTAGAAAAATGATATAGGTATCACGTAAACACTTATTTACAATACTTTGCGGTCATCTGTCAAAATAATGTCAGAAATATTAAGAAGTACATTTTGACTTCAAAGTTCAAACCGAAACCGAAAGTAGAAACCCGGAAGTAAGTTTTCCTTGAATTTCTTAAAAACCCTAACATTATTTTGACGAATTTGCACTAAACATTGTAGACCAGCATATACTTATTTCAGGTATGAGTTGCTTTCTCATGCAAACGGTTTTTCTTTTGTTTTAGTATGTGCTTGGTAATTAGAACATGAATTAGACTAAATTGAGCTTGCAAACATTAACTACATCCTTAGCTAAATAAATTTCTTCACTTAAATCTAGGTGGCAATAAGTATTTCCCCCAAAATTCATTTTTGAAATTTTAGCCTCTTTTCGCCATTTGCAATGTTTGCGACCTCTTAAAATAAAAATTATCTTTTAAATCTCGATGCTATTTGTAGGAAAAAAAAGTGCAGTATATTGTATGGCAGTTCCTGTATGCGGAAAAGAGGATATCATTGACTTTACAATGTTTTAAATAAGTGAAATTTACTTCTCAAAAACAAAAAAAACCTTCAAACGCCTTACCAACTTGGTTTAAATCACAATATTTATCAGAATGACAACATTGAACAAATGCCCATTTATGACGTTTGTATCGCTTTTTATACGTAAAAGAAAATCGAGATTGGATGAATAACTAGTGTTAACATCAAAAGGAAATCTCGTGTTGTTTTTATCGTTTATGACCTTCTACATTGAAATTAATTTAAACAATCTGGCAGATATGCTATTCTTTCACGCTTGCCTTTCACGTCGCCTTTTTCTAAATCAAGTCAGAAAGCTGACGCGTTTTAAAAAGAACTCATCTACTTAATTAAGTTGAAACAATTAGTCAGTGTTACACTCGAAATGTTCCCAGGCCAAACACTGACTTAGAATCTGATCATAAAAGAATTTTCCTTATAATTTCTTTTCAAAAAAAATAATATTAATTTTAATTTAATTAAGTTCCAAGTATATTTAAAGATAAACCAGTTGAATCATACGTACAGGTAATTTTAAGAATACTGAATCCCCTAATGCTTGTAATAAATACAACAAACCAATAAGAAACACATGTTTAATTACAATAATTATTATTATACAGCTCTGGTTTACAGATCTTTTAAAAGACACCGAAATTTTGAGATTGTTAAAATTCTATATATTTCTATAAATTTTTGGTGTCTTTTGAAAGTACTTGTCCTATTAACTTAATACTTGAAATGTATCACATGCATAAACAAAACCATCTGTGACATTTAGAATGATAACTCCTGTTTCATTTTTTTAGTTATCCTCTTCAAATGATTTTATATTGAACTTATTAATGCCTGTAACATTGAAAGTACTTGGTCTATAATAGTATTCACTAAATAATTAGAATAAATCATCACCGTAACTTTATAAAGATAATTATGGGCTCGATATCGTTGTAACTTTGCGAGAGTGTTAAGATGTTGCGTAAATCGCGAACTTTCCGAGACAATCAGAAAAAATCACTACGATGATCTTACGATGGAGATACGATCGTCGTTAGAGAAACGAGACCCTCGAGACAATCACCCCTGTCGGTAATATTGTTACAATTTACCAGTGATCTTAATTTTACCAAGGACTCTAGACTCCGTATTTTAATTTCTAAAGGTACAAAATGTAGAATTCCATCCAAAATTGAATTTAATACTTATCGTGCAGAAATTGTAATACCTCGTACAAAAGAGAAAATATTGTGTCCAATACTCTTTCTAATTTGTAAAAAAAAACATATTATTGCTAACTCTAATACTTGCACAACTGCTAAAAGGTGTTTTCAAATCACTTGCACAAATCTAGTTTGGTCTATAAAAAAAACCAATTGACGTTTGAAAGCTAAAATCAATTTTCAGGGGCTCTGTTTGTCAACTTATGATTGTTCCATACTGTACATTTCAATTCCTCCTAGTAATTTAATTACTGCTTCACTGAAAAAATAACGTTTGCAAGAGAAAATAAAAATTGTATCACTTGTAATAAATATATAGCTTTTTATAGATGATTATTGTGAAAATCAAACTTTATGGACCTGTAAAGACTTATCCAATCGCTCTCTTTTTACTGGATTATATTAATTAGATTTGGTACCTTTTTTAAACAAGGCATCTCTATTAGTAGTAATTATGAACACTTTGTTAATTATAGCGTTCAACAACATCTCTAGGTATCACTATGATTTCTTAGATACAGATAACATTTTTTCCATATTGAGTCAACAAAATATATCAACTCAAGCTTAACAAAGCAACGATTCAGAAAAGCAAGCAAATTTCCTTGATCTAAATCTTTCCATTAATAATGTTTTAGTATCTATGGTGGCTGATTTATGCCATTTCGTTTTTCCGTTATTTTGCCGCGAAATAACGCCAAGCGAAAAGACGAAATAACGAAAAAACGCCACGCGAAAAGACGAAATAACGAAAAAAAAAACACGCGAAAAGACGAAATAACGAAAGAACGCCACGCGAAATAACGAAAAACGCTATTTTTGCGCGAAATAACGAAAAGTCGCCGTGCAATAAAACGCCAAATTGAATTTAACTTTACAAAATAGCGTTCTTTCTAGCTTCGCCTGGCGTTTTTTCGTTGTTTCGCGTGGCGTATTTTCGTTATTTCGTGTTTTCGCGTGGCGTTTTTTCGTTATTTCGTCTTTTCGCGTGGCGTCTTTTCGTTATTTCGCGTGGCGTTTTTTCGTTATTTTGTATTTTCGCGGGGCGTTTTTTCGTTATTTCGTCTTTTCGCGTGGCGTCTTTTCGTTATTTCGCGTGGCTTTTTTTCGTTATTTCGTATTTTCGCGTGGCGTTTTTTCGTTATTTCGTCTTTTCGCGTGGCGTCTTTTCGTTATTTCGCTTGGCGTTTTTTTCATTATTTCGTATTTTCGATTGGCGGTTGATCGTTATTTCGTATTTTCGCGTGGCGTTTTTTTCGTTATTTCGTCTTTTCGCGTGGCGTCTTTTCGTTATTTCGCGTGGCGTTTTTTCGTTTACGTCGTATTTTCGAGTGGCGTTTTTTCGTTATTTCGTCTTTTCGCGTGGCGTCTTTTCGTTAATTCGCGTGGCGTTTTTTCGTTATTTCGAATTTTCGCGTGGCGTTTTTTCGTTATTTCGTCTTTTCGCGTGGCGTCTTTTCGTTATTTCGCTTGGCGTCTTTTCGCTCGGCGTTTTTTCGTTATTTCGCGTGTCGTTATTTCGCTTGGCGTCTTTTCGTTATTTCGCTTGGCGTCTCTTCGCTCGGAATGCATGTTTCTGGCAATGACTCAAAGTGCAATGCACAAGAACCGTAACTCTACCTTCTTTCGTTTTTTAATTATTGCCCTTTGATTTATTTTACAGAGCATTTCTTGTGCGGAGCGTAACTGTCACCATAGGTTCAAATGACTCCAAACTTGGTATGCATGTTTCTTGCAATGACTCGAAGTGCACTGCACAAGAACCGTAACCCTACCTTGTTCCGTTTTTGAATTAATTTTTGTTTAATTTTTATAGAGCATTTCTTGTTAGGAGCGTAACAATGTCACAATATGTTCAAATGACTCCAAACTTGGTATGCATGATTCATAAAAGCAGTGTTCGGTATGCTTTGCGACAATATTGCTAATATTTTGTCCCATTAATGTCGTTAAATTATTACCCTTTGATTGACTTTATAGAGCATTTCTTGTCATTCTTTTAAATTATTCCCTTGATTGATTTTAGTGCCTTTCTTGCCAAGGACTTAACTTGTTGTGCATTTTCTTGCAATCAGACAATTAAAAGGTTATTTTATATGTAAATTTTGTGCAAATACATTGCTAAAAACTGTACATCAATAAACTAACAAAAATTTCGTTAGGCGACACATCTGACTCGCGGAGCTCAAGTTTATTTTATTTGTTAATCAACTCAAACCTACAAATGTTTTTGTTGCTTGGATTGGGTGGGAATTCAGGCACATATCCATCACACCCCACCTGTATTTCTTTTTTTGACTTTTATTTCTCAAAACTCGCACCAATCAAAACTTTTTGGTGGTGGTAATTGGGAAAAATCATTGGTACCGCCTCTGTCCTTCCATTTCTATCCCCCGCCGCGTAGCGGGATGGGGGTATAGGAATGGTCTTCGTCCGTCCGTCTGTCTGTCCGTCCCTCCTTCCGTCCGTGAATAGTTGTTTTTACCCATATGTCCAGCTTTACTGTTGCTGCATGTCAATAGGAAGGCGAAAAGACGAAAAAACGCCAAGCGAAAAGACGCCAAGCGAAATAACGAAAAGACGCCACGCGAAAAGACGAAATAACGAAAAGACGCCACGCGAAAAGACGAAATAACACCAAGCGAAAAGACGCCAAGCGAAATAACGAAAAGACGCCACGCGAAAAGACGAAATAACGAAAAAACGCCACGCGAAAATACCAAATAACGAAAAAACGCCAAGCGAAATAACGAAAAGACGCCACGCGAAAAGACGAAATAACGAAAAAACGCCACGCGAAAATACGAAATAACGAAAAAACGCCACGCGAAGCTACAAAGAACGCTATTTGATGCAGTTAAATTGGCGTTTTTTCGCACGGCGACTTTCCGTTATTTCGCGCAAAAATAGCGTTTTTGCGTTATTTCGCGTGGCGTTCTTTCGTTATTCCGTCTTTCCGCGTGGCGTTTTTTCGTTATTTCGTCTTTTCGCGTGGCGTTTTTTCGTTATTTCGTCTTTTTGCTTGGCGTTATTTCGCGGCGAAATAACGAAAAAACGAAATGGCATAAATCAGCCACCATAAGTATCAACTAAAATATATGGTAAAAGAGATAATTTTGTTTTTAATTTTGTAAATTTTTCATTTTATATGGTTGTGGTGCAACATCTTACAGTGTTTATATTTCAGAATTTGTTCGTTTTCCTAGAACTTGTTACAATTTGAAAGATTTTAATGAACGTTTTTTTTTTTGCACAACAAAATATTATCGTTACCACAAAATAGGATAAACACCGTTTGCAGGATTTTCCGCAAATAACCAGATTTTATTCAATAATACAGGCGCAGTTTAAAATCACTACTGCAACAAGGTATTTCTCAGTCAGTATATTTTGTTTATTTGATTTATAAACTAGAGAAAAAGGGGCCATGTTAATTGCTCCACGTTATTCGTAAAACCATCTGTAAAAAGAGAGGTTACCAACATGATCACTCTTCAGCGCTCTGCATGCTTATTGATTAACCTATTTACATATTCGGTGCCAGGAGTATATAAAGGTTTACAGGGAAATCTTGTAAATAGAACATAAACTCGCAATCTGTTTCTTTTGTCCCTGTCCTCTTGTTCTTGCTTATTTGACGCTAGTGACTTAAAGTATCTACCTGTTTGCTTGGAAATGCTGTCAGCTTCCTATGTTTTACATTTTTGTTTACTGTCTAGCCCTGGGTTTAGCACAACTCAATATTAACATAAATCAATAGTACCAATTTAGTCCATTCCAAAGGTTGTACATATAACGGTAAACATGTTTGGGGTAGTTTCAGATCAATAGCATTAAATCATCAGCGGCGTATGGTCCCCATTAAAAACAATGGGTTTGCGAGAATAAATGGGCGCAACAAAACAGAATAGAATAATGACAGAGGATCTGAGAATATAAATAATCATGCATATCATACCAAGGAAGAAAATATTATTAAGAAACTATCTCAGTTACTTTAAATTGCCTGGGTATACCACATCCCACTCAGCATTAGGTTCTTATATAAACAAACAAGTACAAGCTGTCATGTGTATTAACTCTAAGCTATCTATCAACTCAAAAGGTGAGTCAACTGAAGATGAGTGTTTAACTATCATCTGAATTTATTAAATGGTCAATTCATGACTTGTTAATTGTCTCGTTTTTTTTTCTGTTAAATTAGAAAGGGTTCCAAAATGACAATCAACTTTACCATAGATACTTAGAGATTAGACCATCTCCAGTCGATCGCCTTTTTAAGCTTCTTTGATTTGTATGTTTTATGTGTGATTGCCTTCAATATTGTCGAGTTGATGGGTGGGTGGAAACTACTAAATAAAAAATAGCAGGCTGGGTTAGATTTAGCCCATTCATAGGAAGTAATGGAAATGCATTTTTTCCTTCACAGCCAAAACCTTTGCAGTGTGATAATGAATACTTTTAGAGGTATTCCGAATACGGAAACGGCGGAGTAATATGAATTTGTTAATAAAGGAAATTTTGAAATGTCACCTGCCACGATGAAAATTAGTTTGTTGCAGGCTGGGTTTGATAGAAGCTGTTCATAAGCAGAGATGGAGACTGTACACGTATGTTTTGATCCAACCCACGATAGCGTGCAAATAATAGTAAAAATGGAACCTTCTATACAGAATTGTCAGATTTATACCATTCCATGATAAGTGGCATATGATGAGAAAATGGGTTTGCCTTATTACGAAAAACCATTGGCGGAACAGCTCACCAGAGATTCGCTCAAAAGCGATCTTTCTGAACTCTTTCAACATTATTTGTTTCTATGACAATTTGTTTAAAATGATGCTGCCTCTTCCTGGGAGCGAACCCGCACCGTCAAGGCGACAGCGCCTAGCCCTGCAATTTCAACGACGCAACAAATTGAACTTACCGATACAACCCCTAAAAGGTTGAACGTATAGCACTGATATATATGTTAAAAGATTTAAGGTCTAGGAAGAAAAGGTCATGACTAGCTTGATTGTTTCTATGACAATTTGTTTAAAATGATGTTGCCTCTTCCTGGGAGCGAACCCGCACCATCAAGGCGACAGCGCCTAGTCCTGCAAATTCAACCACGCAACAAATTGAACTTACCGAGACAACCCCCAAAAGGTTGAACGTATAGCCGTGATATATACCTTATGAGGTTTAAGGTCAAAAACATATGTTTAGCATTGCGGTGGATTTGTGAATGCCTTTGGTTGGCAAATGGTTGTGCCAACTTTTAAAGAATAATAATTGGTTCACCTTAAAATTGTTTCAATTAGCACTTTCGTAAATAAAATTGAAGCTCTGACAAAATCAAAATGAACAAATTTGATATGCGTATATACCAATGTCTCACGAAGCATTTTCTACTTCGATCACAGTTTGGTGAAATAAAACCACATTCACACCCTACAAGGAGTTTTCGACCAACTGTAAAAAACGTATATCAATGAAGTTACGGGTGGAATTTATGGTTCACTTTATAATCAAGTATTATTATGAGAACCAAAAATCTGGAAAACGGAAGTATGATGGTTTATTTTGGAATTTAATAAAATACTATGCACAGTTTTATAGACCTATTTATTTTTTATACGTGTTCTAGTTTTGGTTTAAATCGCTCAAAGCTTTCGTCTAATTCTTCCATACGTGGTTGTACAAACTTCAGTGCATCTTTCTAATCTTGCTAATATATTTCTATGATACGTATCTCATCGCAATTTGCAATCGGATATTAATAATATCTATTGAACTCTTAACACTATTTAAAACAAACATCTGAAACACAAAGCGAATTCTAGGAATTGTAGCAAATATAGCTGCAATTAAACGTGTACAACAAAGGCTAGATGTGGCCATTACTGATATAAATGTTTCAACTTTTTTGGAAAAATAGAAGTAACATTTGTAAAGAACACATCAATCGATTAATCGAGCAACCGATTAATCTGAGTATCCTCAGAATTTCAAAATGATTACATTGAGTTGAGTAGGAAACTAAGACCTCGTGATATTGCGGTCAGATGGCGTTGTTTCCGTATAGTCATTGAGTACATGTATCCACCTTTTTTTCAGGATATTGCAATAAGCTTCTTATCTTAAGTACCTTCGAAAGCCTTTGCAGGCAACACTGTAGAGTTGATGGCCGCGCTGGTTCAATCTCACAAAGACAACTTGCACTTGTGTGTTCATATGTTGGGGAAAGTGTGAGGTTGGTGCACCATCGAATCCCCCTGAAACCAGTGGCAAAACGAAACACAAACTGACCGTTCCAACGTGGTAACCCATCGGATTCTCATTTTCATTTATTACTTGTGGTGTCTTTTTTGAAATTGGTCATTTTTTGAAATCATCTTTTCCTCTCTGCTTTTTTGAATATGCGGGGAAGCTATGTTTCAGAGTATGGCTATTCTTGACAGGCATATTTGGGGTGCGTCGCGGAAAAAGGTACCTTCGGACAGTTGACGTCAATCCTGAAAATGACGTCATAAAGTTGAACAGATGGCATTAATTATTATGCATTTCGCGGTAAAAATACCATTTATTGTCAAAATGTGTAACAAAGTCACATTTCCTTATGAAAAAATAATAGATAATTGTAAGTTCATTCTAAATATAGAAACAGCTCAAATGTTAAAAAATATGACCGAAGGTACCTTTTCCCGTGGCGTGCCCCATTTCATGTTTGTCTTCAAGTACTACCCGATAGAGGCAATATCATTGGACGGAGTATGCTTGCGTCAGGACTAGCTTTACTGGGTATGCTTTCTACAGGACTAGTATGATGGCGTCAGTCTGCTACATTCAAAGCTTTCTACACGACTATTTGACTGAGTCATTTTACTTAAAGTATGGCTTGCCTGGGCCGGCATATGCTACTAGTATTGATTGACCGGGTCGTCTTGCTACGGAACTATCTTGACGGGTTTAGGATATTAAAAAGCTTGACATGGTTAGCTTGATACAGAAATAGCTGGATAGGGTCAGCTTGCTACTAGGTCGAAAGGGTTAGCTTGCTACAGGACAAGCTTGACTCGGTTAGCTTGCTACAGGGCAAGTTTGCCGTAGGTAGCATGCTCTATAAATACTTTGACGAGGTCAGCTTGTTATAGGAATAGCTATGTGGCAAAGTTTGCTACAGAAACAGCTTGACCGGTTAAGCTAGCTACGGGAATAGCTTGAATGATTCAATTTGCTACAAGAGAAGCTTAACTAGGTAAGATTTCCACATGAATAGCTTAACGGGGTTAGTTTGCTACAGGAATAGCTTGACGGAGAAAGCATTATACAGGAAAGCTTGACTGGGTCAGCTTGCTACATGAAAAGCTTCGATGTGTCAGCTTGCAACAGGACTAGCTTGAATGGGTCACTTTGCTAAAGGACTAGCTTGACGGGGTCACTTTGCTACAGGACTAGCTTGACGGGGTCACTTTGCTACAGAACTAGCTTGACGGGGTCACTTTGCTACAGGACTAGCTTGACGAATCACTTTGCTACAGGACTAGCTTGACGGGGTCACTGCTACAGGACTAGCTTGAATGGGTTGCTTTGCTACAGGACTAGCTTGACGAATCACTTTGCTACAGGACAAGCTTGACGGGGTCACTTTGCTATAGGACTAGCTTGACGAATCACTTTGCTACAGGACTAGCTTGACGGGGTCACTTTGCTACAGGACTAGCTTGACGGGGTCACTTTGCTACAGGACTAGCTTAAATGGGTCACTTTGCTACAGGACTAGCTTGACAGGGTCACTTTGCTACAGTACTAGCTTGAATGGGTCACTTTGCTACAGGACTAGCTTGACGAATCACTTTGCTACATGACTTGCTTGACGGGGTCACTTTGCTACAGGACTAGCTTGGCGGGGTCACTGTGCTACAGAATAAGCTTGACGGGGTCACTTTGCTACAGGACTAGCTTGGCGGGGGTCACTTTGCTACAGGACTAGCTTGACGAATCACTTTGCTACAGGACTAGCTTGACGGGGTCACTTTGCTACAGGAATAACTTGACGGGGTCAGCTTGCTTCATAACTAGCTTGTCAGGGTCAGTTTGCTTCAGAAATAGCTTGACAGGGTCAGCATGCTACAGGAATAGCTTGACGGGGGCATCTTTCTACAGGACTAGCTTGGCGGGGTCACTTTGCTACAGGACTAGCTTGACGGGGTCACTTTGCAACAGGACTAGCATGACGGGGTCTGCTACAGGAATAACTTGACGGGGTCAGCTTGCTTCATGACTAGCTTGTCAGGGTCAGTTTGCTTCAGAAATAGCTTGACGTGGTCAGCATGCTACAGGACTAGCTTGACGAGGTCACTTTGCTACAGGACTAGCTTGGCGGGGTCACTTTGCTACAGGACAAGCTTTACGGGGTCACTTTGCTACAGGACTAGCTTGACGGGGGTCACTTTGCTACAGGACTAGCTTGACTGGGGTCACTTTGCTACAGGACTAGCTTGACGGGGTCACTTTGCTACAGGACTAGCTTGACGGGGTCACTTTGCTACAGGGATAACTTGACGGGGTCAGCTTGCTTCATGACTAGCTTGTCAGGGTCAGTTTGCTACAAAAATAGCTTGACGGGGTAAGCATGCTACAGGAATAGCTTGACCATGGCATCTTGCTACAGGAAAAGCTTGACGGGTAAGCTTGCTACTGGAAAAGCTTGACTTGTTCAACATACTACAGGAATAGCTTGACGGGTTCGTCTTGTTACAGGACTACCTTGACTGGGTCAACTTGCAACAGGAATAGCTAAAGATTGGGACAGCTTGCTACCGGACTTGCTTGACGGGGTCAGCTTGCTACATAAGCAGCTTGAAGGGGTCAGCTTGCTACAGGAAAAGATTGACTGGGTCGGCTTGCTTCAGGAAAGAATAGCTATACGGTATAAATTTGTTACAAAACATCTTGGTAAACGTGATTAGCTTGACGGGGCCAGCTTGCTACAGGACTAGCTTGATGGGATAAGCTTGCTACATGAATAGCTTGATGGGATAAGCTTGCTACAGGAAATGAGGAAGTTTGCAACAGAATGCGCTTGGAGTGTTCAATTTGTAAGTTGAGCAAGTCAGAATTGATTTATTCTTTCATGTCGAACTGCTATTATTCAGTTCCGTACCCAGACTAGGTGTGTTTTAACCAGAAAAGGTCTCTAATATAATTACGAATCCTTCACTTTTGTTGTATTGTCTAAACCTTAATTTCTTGAAGAATTTAGTATTGTGGTCTGTATCAGTCGCACTAATTTACATTATCATTGCAAATTAGATGTAGTCTATGTTGTGCAATAGAATGATTTGTATGTTAATACAAAATCACAATGTAATAAGGGCTGAAGGTTATAAAACTGAGCTTGGAAACCAGTCTCAAATCTCAAGCATCTGATTGGCTGAAATGGCAACTGGTCGCCATTTCAGCCAATCAGATGCTTGAGATTTGAGACTGGTTTCCATGCTCAGCTTTATAACCTTGGGCACAGGAAGACAGGAAGACGTCTGCACGACAAAACTAATTGAAAGATAGATTTGGCAACTGCAAAATTAGTTATTCAAAAATGTGACACTATGATAATCACTCTAAAACGCCACCCATCAGAACGTTCAGTTACATTAAATTGACGCTTACTTTTTACAACGACTGGATTCAACCTGCAGACGTTAGTACTTCCAAAGATGAATTGGTGATCACTAAAATATAGCTAGCAATCAGTATTTTTATCAAAAATAGTTTTTGAAGTTTTAGCCAGATTTTACGATTTGCAATGTTTTTCTTCCGTAAAGAATACACAGTGTCGTGACTTCGTGATAATATGTGGCAAAATTAAACATTACAATAAGAAACTTTCCACATTTAACAGTCAGAAATATATAATAAAAACATTTTCTAGATTAAAAATACCTTGAAATAAATTTGATGATCATTCAAAGCTTACTGGTTTCTGAGTGAAAACACATTTGCTCAATGACCTGTTATACATATGAATGAGGAATTATGAGTTTTTCTCCTGTTTGGTACAATAATTCGATAGTGTATGAATTCACAACAGTACAATTCTCTAGACTCTCGTTTTGCTCGATAATACTGAGGTTGCATTACGCAAAAAAAAAAAACAACAAAAAAACAAACAAAAAAACAAATGCTCTAATAAACCTTTTGTCAACTTACTAACTACACAGAATCAAGACGTCGCCCGGAAAATTTAATCAGTGCTGTTATCAATTAAGCTTTTGCTAAAGGCCGTTGAGCGCGATAGTCACATTTATGATTATAAGTATCTTGCATGAGTGTGAGGTGAAGATGGAAAAATCTGTCACCGAGGGGGAACTGTTTTGCGGGAACGAGGCTCTGCCGAGTGACAGATTTTTCTATCTTTACCGAATTTCTCATGTAAGATTCTTTTTCTTGCATATCGTTACTGCTCATAGCATTTGTGCATATGTAAAAAAATAATTGTGTTTCCTTATGCTGAAAAATTGACGTTAACGCAAACCATATTTTGTAAATGACGTCACTAACTTGAATATATTACGTCGGATACCTGATGACCTGACGTCACTCATGTAGCACTCGAACGGTATCTTTTCCCTAGGGAAAAGATAAGATTTTCTTTCCCCCTTAAATCACGCGGAAATACTTATCCGGTATGCAAGAAAACATTGGGTGCGTTTTATCAACGTTCGTACGAACGTTTTATGCGTACGATTATCGTACGACGTTCGTACGTAATACAGAGCGTTTTATCAATAATTTCGTACGAACAAAGGTGCTACGAATTCGTAAGTTTGAACGCAAAAGCTACGAATGGTCCAACCCTGTCGTACGAATAAAAAACATGGCCGCCGAGTTCTTTTTTATCACTTGATATGGACAAAAATAGGATTTTTCGCCTTCTATTGCATTGAACTGCCGAACTGAGCGATGCAGAGTTTCAGTATAGTTATAGACTTGATAGAGATGGGAATATATCCACATTGTAGATTTAATTGGTGACAAAATAGCGAGAAAATATCTGAGGAGTCAACCGATGCCACCAGGTTACAACTGATTTATACCTTTTACACCTATGAAATTATCAGTAGGCGTGTGGAAATTCACTGGACCGATAAATGTCAAGTTCTATTTTAAGAAACGGTGTTTACTGAAACCAAACAGACCGACTTTTTTCAGTAACAGTTTTCCCAGAAAGAGGAAGTGTTTTTCTGTTTAAATTTTCGATATTCTTTGACTTTTTTAATGAAATAATGTGGTTATTAAAAAAATATATTGACTAATTGCGATTAGTCCCTACAGTGTATACCTTCGAGCGATAATTTTAGTAAATTCATGGACTGAATATTTTCCCCACCCACTTGTCCTTGCAATTGTTCAGTATAATTTAGACAGTTTTTGTACTTGTTGTTGGACCAGTTAACTTCTAGTATTGTTGAGAAGTGTAATTTATTGCTTGTCAATAATAGACTATTGTGTTATTCATTGTTTAAAGAAACAGTGAAATATGCATAGGCCTATATCAGGAATGGCCACATCCAGCAAACACAGACTCCCCTCTTAGCCAAAAAGTGGATGAGAGCATGGTAGTACAAATAGACGCCCAAACAATTAATGAAATTGAGAACCCTAGGGGCTATCACCTTGGAACTGCAAGTGGCAAAACAATACCACTGTGTGTTTAAACCAGGTTCTAGGTTGCACCAACCTCACACTTGCCCCAACCAGCCAACAGGTTCTCATATGAACAAAAAAGTACAAGTTGTCTTGGTGAAATAACTCCAACCTACCGGCGTTCGGTAAATTTAAAGCGGAAATAACAGTTTGTTTTAACAAAACCCAGATGACAATAGAAATTATGACAACAACATGCTGGTCATTATGCCTGTGATAGTGCATAAGCCCAGTCCAGATTGTCAAGGCTAATAAATTTTTGAATAGAAAATAGTTTTAGTGTCATCAGGCAGCCAAGGTAGATCAATTTGTAGAGTGTCCAGAAGGACCAGCACACTGGCCACCAATGATGTAGGAGGGGGAAAATGTTGAAGCCTCAACCAGGATTCAAACCAATTTTAATTATTCTAGAGAAAGTTAATACAAATCTCTAAACAGTTTTAATAAATTACCATTCGATTGTACATAGGACTGATAATGTTTTATTTGATTGTACATAGGACTGATAATGTTTTATTTTTTCCATCTTAGGTTGATTGATGTAGTTTCCAAATAGCCGGGTTCTCCACTTGACTCTGCAATGATTAATAGCTGTGACTTCAAGGTAAATTAGTTGAAATAGCCATAGAATCTACAAATAATTGTTAAAACACACCAGCAAGTTATTCCAAACAATGAACAAATGATTTGACGGACTACATCTGGCATTTTGCAACATCTTGGTGATGATGATCATTAAATGTTGTTAATTTTATGTATTATGAACATGTAGCTTTAAGAACTATCCTTCTAGTGTTTCTTTGTAATAATGTCAGAAGTTGCATTTTATAATGACTTAAATTAATTTTTGGTAAGGTCAACTTATTTCTTGTAAAAATTGGGGAAGGCCATCTGATAATCACTATTAAAATATATTTTATTAAGGTCATATAAGTTTGGAAACCTCAACACATTGGTAATAAATTTATTTTTCAGGACTTCTTAGAAGAGAATCTTGTTGGTCTCCTTTCTGCTGATTGCCATTCAAGTCAGACAAGTGTAACAGAGTAGTCAGGGCCTGCAAGCCTCTGCATAATTTATAATGTGATAAGGGTATCCCCATTCCAGAGGTAAACTGCACAGATGAAGTTTTGGATGATTACAGCCAGAGGGAGGGAAGGCCATGATTGACAGAAATAGAATTATTAATCTGTTTTAGGCAAGTTTTGATGAGTATCTTTCTGTAGAAGTTACAGAAACAACAATGAAATTTTAGAAGTGTATAGAAACTTTTTGTGTTGTTTTAATATGTATTTGGACTTCTGAAAAAAATAATGTGATTGAAGATGAACTTACCAAATGAGATTGTATTGTGTTAAAATTGCATTACCAGAAAAAGAAGATGCAAGTGTAGAATAGATTTTAATTGATTTAAACAATAGTATATATTGATATATTCTATACAACCATAATTATTATATACTTCATAACATGTTAATAACATGTCATATTATAATAAGGTGGTTGGCCTAAGATATTCATGAGATGTGGGTTCAGTGAAATAAGTGAAAATGCATGAAGTTATTTTATGCCACAATTAATCCTGACTTATAGCTTATATCTCATTGGTGAAAAGTATAGATTTGGATCAGCCTGCACATCTTTATAGTCAGACCTGGATATGCTCTGGTCACATCTTAGAAATAATGTAATGAATATAGAAGCAAACAGTGTATGTTCTGATTAGACTACATAAATGAGCAGGCTGATCTAGATCTACACACTTTGCCCATGTGATAAAAGGCATATCCAGGTAGTAAAGGGTTTATAGTATTAATGTGGCAGTAAAAATCCTATTTGTATAACATTAAATGTACAGTTACCTGCCTTAGCAGCCACCTGCAAATAGCTACCACCTGTCTTAAACAGCCAGTTTGAATATGTCCTAAACTGACATTTTGTTCTATTTTTTACCTGTCTTTAACAATCACCTCTGTTAAGCAGCCACTTATTGTCACTCCCTTGGGTGGCTGCCTAATACAGGTTCAACTGTATGGGTAAATCTGACATTATCCATATGTTATGAAGTGGGCTGGTTTTTTAAGGTTTTGACACAAAAAAGCTCATCAATTTCTAGGATACAAATTCTGAACCAGGAGTAATTATTAATAGTGATATTTATAATTATTATCATTATTATCATAGTTGCAGATGTTGCTAAAATGACCATTAAAAGTTTACTCCATGGGATATGGTTGTTATCCAAGGGCAAACATGTAGATCCTGATCATACAGTACAGATGTGCCAGCCGATAGGATCTTCACAGTTTGCCCTAGCGATAAAACAATAATTGAAGTAAAAGGATAAAGTTATACTTTAGATAACACAAAAAATTTTCATACCCAGATGAATGCAACACAATATTGATCAGAATCAATGTTATTTGTATAAATTAAATGGAACCATAGTTTTAATTTAAGCCTGCCAAATTCAAAGTGAACTAAAACATTGTTTATAAAAATTTGAATATGATTACATTTTAAAATGACATGAAATCTGTTTAAGGTTTGATTGGTCAGAAAAATCCTTACAAATCAAACAGTGATCAGTAAAGATTCTGATCAGACATCACTTTACACAGAGTGATATGTGTGGGGATAAATTATGTTCACTTATCAAAACATTATTTAAATGTCAAAAAATTGAAATGAAACAAATACAGTTTAAGTTTTTTGCAAAGTGTGGCCATTGCAGAATTTATCACAGTGAATGCAAAAGATGCAAGCATTTGGTGCACAATGCATCAGGTACAGTGAAACCATCACAATTATTGCAAATCCAGAAATGTTCTTATTTGGCCACCTTAAAAGAGTAAAGTAATTACAGGTGATGATGAGTTGGTTATATGTCATACAAGTTTTGTTGTAAGTGTAATTATTTATATATGTTAATATTGTTATTTGTTACATATTGTTTTTAGCTTTTTAACTTATTGTCACAATAAAAAATATATTTCTTTATTATGTGTTATTTTGATTTTTACATATTCAGAATAAATTTAATTAAGAGTAAATTAAGAAAATATGTTCTTGTTAGTGATTGGATATTTACAAAACAATGTCAGATGAAAAGAAGTTACAAGTACCTGATATCGGAACAAAATGTGCAGTCTGATATTGCAACAAAATAAGCTGTCAGATATTGCAACAAAATTAGCTGTCATAGGGTTTGAAACAATGTTGACTAGTGGATTTATTGCCGAAGTGTTGACTTATTGTGTATGTTTAACGTTCCTCAGCTGTATATTTTCCTGCTTGCTGAATTCATATACATGAAATTTAAATACCGAGTCAAGAAACCATACCAGCAAACATCTCCACCTCCGTCCAAAAATAAGGATTGTGAATCGGGTGAAAATAAACGATTATTTCAAGCTATGGAAACGATTGTACGAACACCAATGGTAAGCGATTGCTTTTACCGTCGACTTTTGATTATGCATTTTATCCAAAAGAAAAACAGATCCAATTTCATAAAGTCGAATCTACACTGTTTGCTGCTAAGTCAATATTAGGCAAACTTCAGCGATGAAGTGTATTCCCCAGTTGGTATTCTCAGACTACATAATACAGTGTAGTCCAGTTTCCACTCACACACTAAAAAAATGCCAAACCCTTAAGAACTATATATTTGAATGGATTTTTACGTTTTCTGAAATTTATCTTAGTTGACCTGTCTTCTATTTAAAATATATGCAGTTACATGTATAGGGTAGTTGAGACTTTAGTTTATTATCGGTTTCATAATTAAAATGTTTCATTAATAAAAGAAATTGCTTATAATGTTAGACAATAAAATCTTATCTATCCTGTAACTGCATATAATTTATAAAAAAAAATACAGATCAACAAAAGATAAATGGGTTTCATAAACCACGGGGGTAGGGTGGGGGGAGGGGGGCGCACAACCTTTACAGCTGGTTAGGCGAGAAAAAATGGTATGCAAAGTTCTGGTGATGGTACTGTGAACGTTTATTTTGATTAGGAAAGGTAGGTGGTCAGCTTTGACTCATTTATATTAAAATTCCAAGCATATCTTCGGAAAACGGTGAACGTTTTTCGATGCCGCGATTGCGTGTTGGATAGCCTGCACTCAGGTATAATATGATGCCAATATATCAAAACATCGTTATGACGATTATTCCGACTCTGAAGTGAGTGCAGTTCAACGATAGGTGATGAGTTAATGCAGTTTTTAGTTGAATTACGGTATCGCTGCGGCAACAAAGTATATGTTCCAGCGGTAACTGTTGTTCGCAATGCCACCCGCATCCCCCCCCCCCCCCGTGAAAACGTAACAGTCCCAGTTACATGGACAGAAGTAGTACCATAATAAACCTAGGTGTATAGTTAAATCATTTTTTAACTCTCTCAACAAAGGCAATTATTCCGTTTGAAGAAATCAACTATACTCGGGTTGACCATTGAAAAGCGACGACGGTTTTACCCGAGACTTTTTGTATATCTTTCAACTAAAAGTTTCCCATTTTGCCAGGTGAAGATTAAAGTTACCAATAGTACTTGCAGATTGATGCATCAAATCAGATTTACATATCATATCATATTAATATAAAATGTAGAAATTCACAATTTCAACACGAACTTTCGTACTTAAATCTCGAAAAATAAGTTTGTTATCCCTTCTGCCACTACGCGAATAAATAGATACATGCAGAATACTTTTGCATTTAAAGTCAACACACATAGCAAATGTCTGCATATATGATTAAATTACAACCACTGATGCGATTTTTTTCTATCAAGCTCTCATTGAGGAATGTAAGCACTAGAGAGATAGACTTTCAATAGAGCTGCGCATTCGGCTTAATACTGTGATTGATCTGTGGTTGACAGATTGAAAACAACTGCCGAGCCGGTCTACATGTTATAAACCTACTTCTCAATAAACTCTCCCAAAACTCGTGATTAGTTTTACTCGGCTCCTTCCCCAATCTCATCCGAACTTCACTTTGTTTTCGTTGATGGTAACTCCATTGATATTGTTTGTTAACGCGAAGGTAAAATTGGCAAGCGGCGCCAATTTTGTCAATAATGTCTGTGACATGGATTAATGGCCCGAGGGTAGGGTCATTCCGCTTGTCCAATTATTTAGCTATTTATTATAGTTATACATTAAAATAAATTATAATCATTTAGCATAAATTTGATGTCCAATCTGCAAACGCTTAAAGGTGTTTTAGCAAGCACCTCCATTAATTAAATTAAATACGTCATGATGCTATTTACTACGTCATTTTAGGAATATGTGACGTAATTAAACGAATGTTATTTTTTTCAAACAGTACACGTTGTTTATTTTGTTTTAAATCAAGACTTTATTTAATCGTTGGAAAGTGATAGGAAACTGATACAGGAAATTTCTTATTTTTGAATGCTAGAAGTTTTTATCGTGGTATGAGTCTGTAAATGCCAGATTTCAGAGTTTTTCATTATTATACCGCTGCTCGAGCTTCGTATATCTACATCAAGGAGACAAGGCAACTATTGAGAAAATGAATGGAAAATAATACAGGAAATAAATCGCATTTAATCAGGACTTAACTGGTATGTACAATTCAATCTTATATTATGAAATGTGACGAAATCGAGAATAACGATTGAATAAAATGCAGGGCCCTGCAATTGCATATCGACGTTCGATAATAACTTGTAACATTGAACAACATTTCCGGTCATTACTTTAAGTGTCACACATATAAAACTTTTTTATAATTACTAAACATGTGTTAAAATTGTCTCTTTACAACACGACACTGGGCACGAACCGCAGAGAGATACGCGATTGTGCGTACAATTTAAACGTACGAATACTTGTTCGTACGAACGCGTTGATAAAACGGTCGTAAGAATGTTCGTACGACATTCGTACGATACGAACGGTTTTCGTACGAATGTTGATAAAACGCACCCATTGTGTTGCACTCAACCCAGAGCTTAGAAGGGGAAAGTAATATGCATTTCCATTCTTGTCCATGAACAGGTTTAATCAGACGGAGCCTGCAATATTTTAATATTTGCCGCGTTTGGTGGTTTTCAAACAGCTCCTGTTTGCACCTTTTTATTATTGTTCTCAATTCAATACACTTTAAGCAACAGAAACAAAATATATAAATATCAATCTGTTATTATGCGGTTTCAATCACAGACACGATACTCAGTACACTGGAACAAGTCATAGACAGATGACGTCCTGCACTCGTGATAAATATTAAAAAGGTCGAGTAATAAAAAAAATGAAGTAAATTACTTGTTTTGCTTCTCGCATCACAGAGTATAGTTCGTTATCGTTAACTCTCACGTGACCTTCAATTACAATTAAATATGGGTTTTCATTCAACAGTTTGCAAATTTGAAATAGCCATTTTCTCTTGATTAGATCATTCTCTCGGTAAGATCATTGAGTACCCCAGTGGCAATTTGTTTTGCCACTGACCGTTCCAAGGCGTTATCCCAAAAGGGTCTCTTTTTCGTTAATTATTTGTGGCGTCCTATTTGAATTGGCATACTTATAACAAACATGCTCTCTCTCTCTCTCTCTCTCTCTCTCTCTCTCTCTCTCTCTCTCTCTCTCTCTCTCTCTCCCTCTCTCTCTCTCTCTCTCTCTCTCTCACACTCTCTCTCTCTCTCTCTCTCTCTCTCTCTCTCTCTCTCTCTCTCTCTCTCTCTTCTCTCTTCTTTTTCGCTGCGTGGGAAGGCTGTGTTTTGTGAGTGTGGCGATTCCTGATATGCATATATTACTTTTTTGACTTGGTCAGCTTGCTATATAAATAACTTGACGGGGTTATCTTGCTACAGGAAAAGCTTGACGGGTCAGCTTGCTACTGGAAAAGCTTGACTGGGTCAACATATCACAGGACAAGCTTGAAGGGTTCGTCTTGCTACAGGACTACCTTGACTAAAAGAGCTTTCAACAGGAATAGCTTGACGGGATCAGCTTGCTACAGGACTAGTTTGACAGGGTAAGCTTGTTACAGGAATAGCTTGTCGGGGTCTGCTAGCTAAAGGACAAGCTTGACGGGATCAGCTTGCTACAGGAGTAACTTGATGGACCCGGGTCAGCTTGCTACATGACTAGCTTGGCTGGTTCAATTTGCTTCAGGAAAGACTTGACGTGGTCAGCTTGATTCAGTTATAGCATGACGTGTTCGAATTGCTTCAGGAATAGCTCGAAGGGGTTTGCTTGCTGAATGAATAGTTTGACGGGTCAGATTACGCAACAGTAATAACTTGACTTGGTTAGTTTGCTGCAGGAAAATTTTGACAGGGTCAGCTTGCTGCAGAAACAGATAGATGTTTTAAGCTTGCTTCAGCAATACCTTGACGGGGTATGCTTGCTACAGGATTAGCTAAACGGGTCATCTTGATAAAGGAATAGGTAGACGGGGTCAGCTCTGTGTTATTATTTATTGAATATTAATATTGTTCATATTAAGAATTTCACGGGAAAAGGTGTCTTCGCAAAACTGGCTTAATTTCTCAAAATTGACGTCATTAAGTAGAGCAGACGACATTGACTGATATTCATTTTAGGATTAGAATATAATTATGTTGACAATATAATTATGTATAAGTAATAACACAATCACATAATTGTCAGTTAATAATTTATAAAGAAATTTCTTATTTTTCATAAACTAAACAACTACATGTAGCAACTGAAATGTCAAAAATATTACAGAAGGCACCTTTTCTCATGGCGTACCCCATAATTACAGGCTTGCAGAAAATATAAATAAAGCTAATTTGTATATCATCATTGTTTATTAATTAATTGTACATATGTGTGTATGCAAAAAAATATCTTAAATTAACATATTGAAATAATTACGATTTCAGAAAAACAAATTAAGGTAACTTGTGCCATTCCACACGCATTAATGTTATTTTATGTTGACCAGGTTGTTCATATGCACAAATGACCGCGAGATACATTGTCTTTTGTTTTTCACTGGGTAATGTTTAACCAACTGACATTTGACAATCAACAGTTAAACAATCGATAGTTTATAAACATGCAAGACAATCAAAGTTTGAATAAAATATTTAATAAGCTAATTAATTTATAATATGCAACGTTGCAAGTTTATGTCCAAATGAAATCTTGAAAAACTGTTCTTTGATAATATTAAACTACTGGCTTGTTTTTCACAGTCAGGAATGCATTACCATCCACGTAGGTATAAATATCTTGTAGTCGAGTTAATGTAGGCGTTGATTTTATTACGTTCACAATGGTTTCCCACTCATTTCTTGATGGTCCATTACAGTTGCGCAACTCTATCGTGACAGACTGTGGTACCATGCCTACTATTAGCAAGAGTTCTTGCCACTCTTCGGATGTCATTTTAATACCCCGAAGCATTACGGTGATATTTTGTGGTCCATGTAGCTGGCCGACACTAAGGAACAGTTCTGTCCACGAAGCAAACGACATTTTGACATCCATTAGCTCCACTCGTTCTAGATTTATCATTACTGGTGGGAAACGCAGTCTGATGTTACCCATATTTATTGTACTAAGATGGAGATATTTTAGCTTTGTTAATGTAGGAATAGTGTGTATCATCTCTTGGCATGATGTCATCATGCATATTGTTAATGAGGATAGGACCGGTGCTCCACATAGATCTTCCCAAAATGAGACTGTAGGTCTGACTGTCACTTTCATTCTCCGTGGCCGGAAATCGATCTTCTCTAGACATGCTGGGTTAACGTGTAAAGCTTTGCATGGTATGTCATAAATTTCTACTGTCTTGAGCTCGTTAAAACGACTAAGGTTCATGGTGACGTCACAATCGCAGTACTGATACTTGTGGTCCGAGCATTCTATGTCCCCAAGTCTGAGCTGTGTCAGTGTCGTTGTCTGGCTGATGTATGCATAAAAACTGTCAAGCTTACTGTGAGTAATGATAACGCAATGAATGTACAATGATTGTAAACACGTCAGTCCGAAAAGAACCGGTATACTGGTATCGGACAGAGGGCTACGTCCGTGTAGTGTTAGGCACGTCAATGAACGGGCTGATTCTGTCAGAACGTTAGCCAGGCAAAATGGTTCCTCGAAAAAGTCAACTATCAATGTCTCCAGAGAGGTGAACACACCAGGACCCGGGAACTGCGTGAAAAAAGTCTTTTCCTCATCAAATAATAATAGTCGCAGAGATTTTACGTTGCCTTTATTAAGGTGTATTATATTTTTCAAAGCTGCTAAATCGCCTTCTGTTAGGCTGTCATTATCATCTACCAGCACGATGTCGTGAAGATCAATAAAACAACATTCATTTCCATTTCTCACACTTTCTTGAATGCATCGCACCTGCATTGATTGGTAAGATGCAATTGTTTTTGTATCCTCATTTTCTCCAGTATACATGTGTGTTCTATTTCGAGATGTAACACTGTCAAGGTCAACGTTTTTCTGAAGCTCACCGGAAATACATGTATAGACGTCTGAGTTAATACCACATACAAAAACAAATATATTTGACATTTCTATTATGCTCGAAAGAGATGCACAAACTTTAAGAATTGTACATTTTATGGGTTCGTTTCTCCATTCAGACGTTATATAAATCGCAGAAAAGAATTCCTGGACAGACTTGTGCTGAAAGAAAACTTTATACCGTTTTACTGCGATTATACTAGTGTCCTTGGTTTGACACAACAGTCCAACTTTTAAACAAAACTCGATTTCTTGCTCGGTCATGTACTGGATGACTATTAATCTATCGAAAATAAAAGATGATTCTTTTTTCTCGCTAAATAATGTAAAATAAGCCAATTTTCCCAGTTTCATTAAAAGGCTGAAATAGCGTTTACATGTCTCATTATCTTTCATACAGTTCGGGACTGCAGTTTTATCGTTTGATTTTACATGTATTTCCGGCAATTCTTTTTTGATAAGACCGCGCTCGAGTGTAAATTCAGTAATGTTACTGTAAATTTCACATTTTGAATTACCAATGGGAAAACAACCAAAGAACAAGCACATAAGCTGAAGCAGAATATACGGAATGTAAATAATATTCCCGATTTGAACTTTCTTGACTTCTTTATCGAAATCCGCAATGTTTTTCCCTGCTGAGTTCAAGTTTCTTTCATTTAGTATTCCGATCACATTTTTCTCGAGCAGAGTACGTGCTTTGTCATCAAGTATCGAGATTTCCACGCGTCGATCGATATCTTTTGGTGACAGTCCTATAGTTCCAATCTTCCAGTCTCTTGTTGTCGTTAACACGGTGCAGGTGCCCGGATGATTGTTGTGCGGTACGCCAGGTTTTCTTGTACAGTGACCTGGATGAGACCATTCATCAAGGCCGTCGAGAATTACACAGCATTTTTTCTGATGCAACATTTTTTGTACGAACTCCTTTGTGTAAAGTGCGTTTCTGGACAATTTTTCTGACACCATCTGTATAATCAAGTCATCGAGATTGCATGTAGGTACACTTTGATAATCCCTTAAATGAAAAAGGAACATAAGATCAAAGTTTTTCATCGCAGCTAACTCTTCACATTCATAGTTCTCTGTTAGTGACGTCAGAGGTAAGTGACCTTGGCACCAGGTCATGGTAAGCTTTTGTGACAGTGAGGTCTTCCCGAATCCAGCGTTTGCCGTAATGTATATCTTTCTGTATCGAACATCGCCACAGAGAAATAGTTGACTTATTGTAATTTTTCGCTTATCTTGGACGCCTTTTCCGTACGTTTCATCTTCCTTTTGTGTTTTCTTGCCCGTTCCAAAATAATAAGGTTCTTCATAGGCCCATATAGGAGGTAGGACATATAATTCCTCAATGGGAACTGAATATTCGTCAACTAGAGGGGACGCTGGGATGTGAGCCTCACTATCTCGATAGTAAGTGATGAGGTCATCTTTAAGATCTGTTAATAACAAAGCAATTACAATGACAACAAGTTGAATGCACAGGCTCTGGTTTGCACTATAAAAACCTTCAGTATAATATAATGTCAAGTTAAGGTGATGCTGTCAAATTAATAAAAACATTATTCAAAATATTATTTTCAGTTTAAGTTTCGATTCATTGCATACATATATTTGTCCGATACAAACATTAAATGTGTAATTAATGAGTAGCGCTCAACCCGCGGCTTGGGCGGCATGGACAGTAGTATTAATGTACATTACTGTATACGAACAGGCTCAATCAAACTTCTTTTGATATCATGTCTTTTTCGGTGTCTGCTTGTTAATTCAAATACATACTGCATGGCATTATATGAAATTGTTACCTTTGTATAGCTTGTCATGTTCTGACTCGGGTTTCGTCTTTTCTCGTAGTTCCTCGCAAAGCTCTTGCTGCAAGTCTGATGTATTCTCTCCCTTTTCTGCTCTCTCTAGTATGGTACAAATCAGTTCCTGTCCACATTCTGACAAACAGGACTTAAACATGCTGTATACTTCGTGCCCTCCTCTTTGAACTGATTCTATTAGTTTTCTATTTTTATTACTGGTTAAGTGTTCCTCCTGAAAAATTAGCAAATAATGCAACGAGAGGTATAGTTTTACAATATAAAAAGGCGTTTGAGTGTACTGTTGATATATTCTACTTCCTACAAACAGACACAGATGAGTTTTTTTTTTCGAATTCGCGTTTTACGGTGTATAATCTCTTCAGCCATTCTTTTAATGATGTAACGTATTTGCATTGAAGTAGAATGTGTCATACCCTTATATCCCGGACAGTGATTCGAGGAAATCCAAGTTCCAGTAGCTTATCAAGAACTGGGTCTGGCTCCATATACTCCACTAGAACTGAGTACACTTTTTGCAAAGCTGTCACTGCCGAATTTGTGACTGCCTCTTCAGAATGTCTTCCTAAAGAATGAACGATATAGGCTGGATTAGACGAAAGCTCTAATTCGTGACATATTTAACCTAGTGTTTCATTTATTAAGGCAAATTCAATTAAAAAATAACATATTTAATAAACAAATGTAAATTAAATGTTTAATCAAGTGCTTAAACACAATTATATCAGAATATCATATGTCACTGTATCTTTATTGTAATCACTTGATTGCGTGACACCATCAGTGAAATAAGGGAATGAAACTTCAATAAAAAAATTTAATGTACATGTAATTAAACTTGAATTAGTAACAGTTACGGGTAGTTAGTGGTCAGTACATGTAAGTCTCTTCACTATTGTGTTCAACTACTTAATTTAGAAAGCAAAGCTGCATAAATTATCCATAAAATGAGAAAACATTGTGTTTAAATACCTAAGCCAACAACAAATAACGATACTTAATGGCTAGTTACAATATAATAAGATAATTTGCATTTCATGATTGTTTCGTGAACGGTTTACTAACTTCAATATGGTCTAGGTTGTGTAAATAGAATGTAGTACCCTGATTCAGCCCACAAAACATACATGTATCACAATCACGAGAAAAGCTATACCGCATCATAAAACTAAGTGTATTATTCTATCTATTACTCTTTTTTGTGTTATCCTTGACATTTAATGTTGAGTGACATGGCTGTATTAATTCATACTTTGTTATATTGTTTCTGTATGTCTAAATATTTTATGCCATGTTATAACACATTTTATGTTGAAATCTATCTATCTATCTATCTATCTATCTATCTATCTATCTATCTATCTATCTATCTATCTATCTATCTATCTATCTATCTATCTATCTATCTATCTATCTATCTATCTATCTATCTATCTATCCCATCCCATCCCATCCCATCCCATCCCATCCCATCCCATCCCATCCCATCCCATCCCATCCCATCCCATCCCATCCCATCCCATCCCATCCCATCCCATCCCATCCCATCCCATCCCATCCCATCCCATCCCATCCCATCCCATCCCATCCCATCCCATCCCATCCCATCCCATCCCATCCCATCCCATCCCATCCCATCCCATCCCATCCCATCCCATCCCATCCCATCCCATCCCATCCCATCCCCCATCCCATCCATCCCATCCCATCCCATCCCATCCCATCCCATCCCATCCCATCCCATCCCATCCCATCCATCCATCCATCCATCCATCCATCCATCCATCCATCCATCCATCTGTCTATCTATCTATACTAGAACACATCAGCAAATTAATTTATTCGTGGTATAAAGTACTAACCTGTAGAACCGACTCTGTCACCGTCAACAACATCACGTAGCCGATGTTTTTGTTCGTCATCACGTGTCTCCACGTCTGCAACTATTGTAAAGTATATGAGCCAGTTATAAAAAACAAGTTCCATTCAGTAAATATAATGTTGATGTTTAATATTTGTCGATTTACTGATAACGTTCTACAGCTATTGTATTTGTAATAAGTGACGTTCTGAAAAACTCAAGGATACCGTGAAAAAACATATAATTAGTTATTGGTAAATAACGAAAGTAAACACGAAATCGAGTCAGAAATTGATAAATCATGTATATTTTTTAAAATTTTCATGAACCCTGAATCATGTTAAGACGTCGCAAACATTGCAAATGGCGAAAACTGGCTAAAATTTCAAAAATGAATTTTGGGGGAAATACTTATTGCCACCTAGATTTTAGTAAAGAAATGTATCTAGCTAAGGATGTAGTTAATGTTTGCAAGCTCAATTTAGTCTAATTCATGTTCTAATTATCAAGCACATATTAAAACAAAAGAAAAACCGTTTGCATGAGAACTCTGAAATTCATGGACAATAAACCAAAGCAACTCATATCTGAAATAAGTATATGCTGGTCTACAATGTTAAGTGCCAATTCGTCTAAATAATGTTAGGGTTTTCAAGAAAATCAAGGAAAACTTACTTCCTTGTTCAAACTGAAAGGAGATTTCTATAGATTTCTACTTTCGGTAGAAAAACAAAGACGTGAAATAAGTTAGAGTTCAATTGTGAAGATTCAAAACAAATGAGGAAAGCCTAATGGCCTGAGGCCTTGTTTCGCCTTTATCATTTCTGTAGATCACTACAATTTAACTCTAATATATACTTATTCTTGTTATTTTAATAAAATAATACATAATTAATTTGATGGTTAAGGATTAAAGTACACCTGTACTGACCTGTAGAACTGGTTTCCAATGGTCTCTTCCTTTCTTTAGTAGAACACAACCCAATGTCTGCAACATTTATAATTATAATATAAAAACCTTAAGTTTGATTTTTAAACAAATATATTTTAACTTTCTGACATTTCACACATCGATGAAAATAGCCTGATTGGGTCAGATTTCTAGATGACTAGCTTGGTGGGGTCAATTTGTCTCATAACAAGCTTGACTGAGTAAGCTCGCTACATGACTTGCTTGTATGGGGTTAGCTTGCTACATGTACATGTACATGAATAGCATGACGGGATAAACTTGCTACATTTAGTATTCCGATCGCATTTTTCTCGAGCAGATTACGTGTTTTGCCACCGAGCATATGGATTTCCACGCGCCGATCGATATCTTTTGGTGACAGTATTATACTTCCAATGTACCGTTCTAACTTTACGGGGTCAACTTGCTACAAGAATAGCTTTACGGGATCAACTTGCTGCTTTGCTAGCTTGACGGGGACAAGCGCGTTAGCTTTCTTTCCAGCCAGTTTGAAAAAGTGTTCAAATCATAATTCATGCAATGATTAAGGATTAAACTACAGACCTGTAGAACTGGTTCCAATTGGTCCCTTCTCTTGTTTGGTAGAAACCGCCCCCATCTCTGCAACAGTTATAATTGTAACCTAAATACCTTCGATTTTTATGCAAATTAATTGAAATATTCTGGCATTTTACACATCGATGAAAAAAGCCTGATTGGTTCGGATTTCTACATGCATAGCTTGGTGGGGGTCAACTTGCCTCATAACAAGCTTGACTGAGTCCACTGTATACATGTATAAACCGATTATATCATATGCCGGATATAGCAAGCGGATTGCATGGCTGCGATATAAACCATTCGTAAATAACCCATTGAAAACGGAATTATTAGGATCATTTTAAGTATATTCAACAAAAACAAGTACGTTATATTTTGTATAGTCTTTATTGGTTGTAATACCATTTGTTTTGCGCATTGTATATAGGGATAAAAACATGCAACATTGCATTTAATCACAAGAAGGTCTTGCAAATGACCCACATGATTGTATCAAAATACTGTTATTCTCTACAAATAAACGCTCTGATGCACGAATAGATACTAGTTATATGACTCTATGACATTAATATACAGATTATTACATTACAATAATGCTTTAAATGTATAGATATAGATGAAAATGGAACTTTGAAGACCCTCGACCACGACAAATATGAAAATATTGCAGACTCGGTTTGATTGAGCCTGTTCATAACCAGTAATGGATATGCTTTTTACTGCCCACGCCGCCTAGCCCCGGGTTGAGCGCAACTCAATATTTACACCAAATGTTTGCGGGGTGTGTTTCGTAATGACTCTATCATCTATAGAATTATCATACTATCATTAATAGCAAACACACCTATTTTTGTTGTATCATTTAGTGCGATCTTCGTTGAATGATTTTCCAATAATCTGTATCACTTATGGCAATGGACATTTGCTGATTTTATCAAGTTTATGCTTTTAGGTTAGATGGAGGAGTTCGTCTACATATATTGTCTCTACAAATCGGGTATATTTAAAGAAATAATAAATCCTGGCGTACAAAAACACGAAGAGAAGATCTTTAAAATAATAAAACATAATGATACATCAATAGTGACTATAGGTTATTGTTAGTTTGGAGGCTTGTATAAAAATTAAACTATCTGGCCCAACGCAGCTGGGCAACCATTTAATTTTTCATAAAAACCTGGAAATAAACTATAAACTGTTTTTGTAACTCATAAATTGGCATACACATAGTTTACACAAATCAGTTGTCAAAACAGCATTTTAATGGCTAGTATAAATGTATTATGAGAATATGTTAGAAAGCGAAATCAGCATGGGAACACACCTGACTCTCAAGGGAAGACCTTTGTGATAGTCAATCCTTCGGCGGAAAACAAGACATTGATTCCTTTGCTAAAGTTCCATTTGACCCTTTACTCCATGGTATATGGAGTACGTTGTTTTTTGCTGTACACTGTTTGCTATTACATTTATTAGAATATTTCTGAAAACAAGTGACCATTGTATATTCCGATCAAATGACATGGATGTTTCAGCTGACGATGATCTACATTGGTCGTACATTGAGTAAAGTATTTATCATCAGCTTAAAATATCAGTATTTAAATAACTTGCTTTGCCTCATGATTTGAATGTCACGTCTAGCTGCATATGTATTTATAATCGTGAACCATGAATTTCGAAACTATTACTTTAAAAAAAAACTTAGACTATGTTTATCAAATCCAAAACATTTTGGGACGACATTACTTATCGCTTGTTGTAAATTGTAGTTCTCCGAGCGGCCTGGGTGTTAACTAATGAAGTCAGGTAGATCCAATTGTTTCGTGTCGCCGCAGTATATAAGGGCATCGAGGCCCTTATATTTCATAACGTATCATATTTCTGTACGAATCACTTTTAACATCATGCCGTTGTTTTTGAATACGAAAAATATACTAAAATCATCTTTAAAAAATCGCCATGACTGATATACAAATATCACTAGAAACATACAAATGATTGAGTTAACTTGTTCAATAAATGATACAGTGTGGGTCGAAGCTACATGCATGTTTCGTCTAATGTTTTGATATTTAATTGATCAGCTATAATGGTATTCTTATTATTGTAAGAATAAAATTGATAAGTTTCATCATCGCTAGCATGAGAATATCTCTCAAAACCTGTTAAACATAAACATTTAGCTGATTTTATAACAGTAAACAGTGCAAACGGTACTTTGTGTGAGTGATTTAAGCGATTTTTTTTTAAAGTAAAATGCATAAAAAAGGTAACAACGTCTTTCATAACAAGTGCTAAGAGAATCGCATGTTGAACATGTATTTGTCGATTGGATTTCTCATTACAATGCATACAAACTCTCCTCAATTTTGAACTGTTTACTATGTTTTATGACAATCAGTGCGCTATATCCGGTAGATGATACAATCGGTTTATATACAGTGGAGTCAGTTTGCTACATAAATTACGTGTTTTGTCATCGAGCATATGGATTTCCACGCGCCGATCGATTTTTTTGGTGACAGTATTATACTTCCAATGTACCGTTCTAACTTTACGGGGTCAACTTGCTACAAGAATAGCTTTACGGGATCAACTTGCTGCTTGGCTAGCTTGACGGGGTCAAGCGTGTTAGCTTTCTTTCCTGTTAGTTTAATGAAAAAGTGTTCATAATTCATGTGATGATTAAGGATTAAACTACACATGTACAAACCTGTAGAACTGGTCCCAATTGGCCCCTTCTTTTGTTTGGTAGAACAGGCCCCCATCTCTGCAACAGTTATAATTATAACCTAAATACCTTCGATTTTTATGCAAATTAATTTAAAAATTCTGACAGTTCTGATATCAATGAAACGCAGAAAAAAATCCCATAAAATTCAGATCTCAAATAAATACGCAACAAACACCACGTGCGTCCACGTCTGAAACTATTGGAATGTAAATGTGCCAGTTATAAAAAATACAAGTTCTAATCTGTACATGTATGTATTGTGGATGTTTGATATCTGTCGATTTATTGATACCGTTCTATAGCTATTGCATTTACAATTCAGTAACGTATCTGAAAAGCACAAAGATAACGTGAAAAACAAAAATTATTTATTGGTAAAAACGAAAGCAAACACAGAAATCGCGTAGGAAGTTGATGAATCATGTATATTTGCAAATATTCATGAAGCTTGTTAAAATATTAAACATAAGATGATGTAATCAACTGCTACAGTATACACTACTCAAAAGTTCTAAGTGCACACTTGATAATAATCATTGCATCCGCTATCATTTGGGATCATTTTCTCATCTTTGTATCATGGCTGTAGTTTTCCATTTCATTGCACTGAATTAACTTACTGTGGCTTCGTAATGGTCTTCTGGGCACGATGGGCCAACACAATCTTCTCTATTTCATCCATAACGTTTTCACCAGAATTTCAAGGAGAAAATTCTATTTTTCACACATTGTTTTGTGCCAAAAGTTTCTGAATGGTCTAGCAATATGGGACGATGCAATTCTCTATGATAGATGTTTAACAGCCTTTTGAAACGAAAAAATGTATTCATTTCGATAAAATTGACCAGTATTCGGACACGCTTCTTAATATTTCTGACCAAATTAACGTCATTTTCGAATAACCCGATTTTGGAAGTTTATTGAATATCTATTAATTTTAGTTTTGGATATTTATTAGGTGGACACTTATCGAACAAATGTTATACTAATACTTTCGAGTTTAAGTTGTTATACGTATTAATAAATATTTAATGACGTTATTGAGTAACGTCATGGTTCAACGTAAGCAACGTTATAAAATTTTAAAAAAATCATTTGTCTTTCTTCGTATATTGATAAAATCTGCAAAAATAAGGTATTTCTTTTGCATAAACAAATAACATCAAGAATTTTTAAACAAAATTTAAAGTTGTGCAATTTTAAAGCATCTTGACGGCACTTTCGTTGTATTCAGTCGTCAAACGTTCCATGTAATTACAATGTGTTGGTGTGTTTTTTTGCGTTTGTCCGGAGTCGGTGAACATGTGGAAAACAAAATCAGTTGTAAAAAAAAAGAGTTTTCGATTGCCGCACTGGGATTACGCATAAAAAGCGTATGCGGACATGAATTACGTAACATGTAAATCATATGCACCGTTTTCAAAAAAAAATGATTGTTTGATCATAATTCACATAATGTCAAACTTTCTTTTAATTAGATTAAGTTTACTTTGGGATATTCAAAATTGAAAAGTGTGCACTTAGAACTTTTGACAAGTGTACGTTAACTTCTATGTTCTTTAAAAACTAATTGCTACAAATTGTAAAATATTTTCGCGCCAAAATACATGTACCACGTTAATACACAGTGGTTAGAGAAATAAGTTAAAGTTAAATTGTGAAGATCAAGAAGAAAAGGGGGAAGCTTCTTGGCCTGCGGTCTCGTTTCGCCTTCTCTATTTTCTGTAGATCACTAAAATTGAACTCTTATTTTTACATATTTTTGTTAATTCAATGAAATAATGTTCATAATTAATTCGATGATCAAGGATTAAAGTACTCCTGTACTGACCTGCAGAATTGGTTCCAACTGTACGCTTCTTTTGCTTAGTTGAACACGCCCCCATGCCTGAAAAAGTTACAATGATAACCCAAACGCCTTCGACTTTTATGCAAATTCATTTAAATATTCTGACAGTTCGCACATCGATGAAACGCAAAAAAATCTCATACAATTTAATTATTACATACATATAAATAGACATCAGACATAAATAAAATCATGAGGACGAAACATTATGTCAAGACATACTTACTGAAATGTGAAATCCTTCCTCGAAAACAACTATTTCGTCTTATCAAGTAACGGAAAATAAATGAACAGCTATGAGATCATTTTGCGCACCATTTAATTCCACCGAATGGAAAGACATGACACTACAATGTTAACAATCACGAGATTCGTAAATCATGTCGCACAAATAAAAAGTCCTTCAGTTCTTAACTTTAATTCTGATAATCTTAAGCTCAGTGTTTACATGTTGTTCAGCCATTTTACTTAAAGTTCGTTTAACGTTAGTTATTTTAAATATCTGTATTTTCGTGACATTATTATTAATAAAAGTGTACGTTGTTCTTCTTAAAGCGATTCAATACTTAATATAATAAGAAACAGCGCATGGCACCACGCCCCATGTCATTCATATGCAAATGAGCAACTTACGGTGTGCTTCACTTGATTGCTCTAACGGCGATCAAATAACTAACTGCTTATACTTTTGCTTCCCGATTGCAATTTCAGAGTAGATGCGTTTATTTTCTTTTGTCAAAATATGACCACTTACAAACAGAATATCTTTTCATATTATACAATCTCAAATATTGTGATTGTAGATAAGGTCGTACATTGCATAAACATATTTTTTGGTTCGCGATCCTAAGCGTTCATACTTACCCGTATCAAAAATGGTGACTGACTTGATCTATTACCATTTCAGCGAGATAAACCAAGCCGTGTCTCAACTTGGTAATGGAAACCTTACAATTAGTTAAACAAACCCATATTTCATCAAGCTTTTGGTTTTTATTGACAGTTACCAGCCGTTACAATATGTGCTTTTACTAGTGATTGTTTGATTATGAACGTCACAATGTGGGTGAACTCCACCCATCTCATCTGGTTTCATTCATGACCGTTATATTAAGGAAGACCAAATTGTTATTCAACTTGTGTTTGGTTACAAATGTACAACCTGATTGACCTACCCGTATCTGAAGTGCTGTTTAGCGATTCATGACCGCTATAATGGCATATACGCAGTAGATCTAATACGTTTTCAATTTGATAAACATTTACCTGGTGATGTTTAAACCGGCGTAAAATTTTATAATCAGGTGTAAGCCAATGGCAGCAAATATGGCCACGTCGATGCCGACGGTAAAATGGAAAAGCTTTCACAATAAAATTACTATTTGTTCTCTAAAATATCGTTTTCGTGTATCGCCATACCATGCTCCTGAATCCTAAACCATGTGTGGACATTTTTTCGTGTCGGCCGGCTGAAGTTTGCCGACATCTAGCGAAATATAGATATTAACATGCTAATACAGTACAGCTAAAAATCGTTTTTTAACAAAACAAACTGCATCAATGTACATGATAGTGTGGTCACGTTGACTTTAAAAATCGGTATAACGACCGCGATCAAGCTTTTAGAATTCTGAGAAATGCTTTTACACACACGGGGGTGGGAGGGAGGGGGTTGCATTTTAACCGACATAAAACCCCCTTGCTTGCGGTTAAAGAAACAGGCAAGGAAAAAAACGAAAAATGCCCAGATTGATTCAAATTCACACAAATGCAAACTGACTAGTCCTGGTGTAAATGTTGCGCATAATAAATTCAATACCAACTTTATTCTAAAAGAAAGTGTGCACTTTGTTTTCGGTGATTTTTCATTAACTATTTTTCTTAATGCCTAAATATTTTATACCAAAACTGAGAATAGATCATTGAAAGTTTTACTTTAGAAATTCAGTTAACTAATCTCAAATTAAGTTATCTAATCTCAATTCTGATACAAATAGTCAGATATTAAGAATAATGAAAAATCACCGATTAAGTGTACACTTTCTTTTGAAATGGAGTACATAAATGTCATAAGAGGTTAATTACATTCACCTCTATTGAAACGCGTATATGGTAGTAGATATGAAAACAATCTCATGAAGTGAACATAACATTTCAAATTTTTAAATGGATTTTGATCTGAGAAACTGATATTCATCAACACAAAGCGCACGTGTGATATGAAGAATTAGTTCGTAAACGCAGAGATTCACGTACTAATCATTAAATAAAACACTTGTACTAGGCTATTGGTATCAGTAAGTATTCAAATCCAGTGACCCGATCAATGATATATCTATCTCGACCTTTGGCGTCTGTAAATACACAATACATGAGGTCCGTAAATTTGGCTATTGGTCTCGTCATTCGACAATTAACCAGACAACAAAACGATTCCGAATTTCACTTGAATTCGTAGAACAAATCTACACATTTTTCAAGTTATCAGTAATTTGATTTACAACTTATATTTCTAATGTGACACCATCCGGATTTGTAAAAAGAGGATACAACATGAGTGATCATTTTATACTGAAATTATAAAACGAGTCGTCTAAATCGCTATAAAACGAGGCTTTTGCCGAGTTTTCATATCGATTTAGATGACGAGTTTAATAATTTCAGTATAAAATGAACACGAATGATGTATTTTATTTATCACATACCCTGAAAAATCCTTGAATTGTTCTTTTCTATCGCCTAGTAGAGCGAACTTAAAACGCGTGTAATTCGGTCGTATCGGGTGATTCATAAGCTAGTCCCAACAAAATTTATCCTACCGTTTTCCCATTTGCCGAAATACGTAAAAATAAATAAATAAAAGTAACTGCGCTAGAGTCTAGATAAAAGAATCTACCAGTTATAGGCTTCTGAAGTTGTGTTTAATTAAATAAATCATCTAATGTATGACGTCATTTGTGTAAACTTTCATAGCGGCATTGTACAACATTGAAATTTGCTGGATATAAACTGAAAATTTGGATTGAAAATGTGTTGCTAGTGTTTTAATTTTGTTTCGGGGATGTTGTAAGATTACACCGACGATGTTCTGAAAACGATGTCAGCGTCTGGGTCATTTTGTTTTTGATTTAAACGAAATGAAAATGGCTTTGTTGCTGTTGTTGAATTTCATCATAGACCTTCGGCGTATTGCTATCTTACAGAGTAAAGAAGATGTCAGAAAATTATTTTTTCCGTGGATATTATCAATATAAGGGATGCTTAAGATCCTTTTAGAAATTAATTGCTTGCCTGAAGTGGTCAGATGTCAAAAGTAAGTCAGTTTCATAAATTTGTTTTGATCGCTGATAACGCGGATGAATAGTGATTCGGCTACGATATATAACTAGTTATATATCGAAAATATATAACGGGTCTTATTACACTCCAACACCGGAAGGTATGTGATAATTATCTGAATATTATAGTATACATGTATCAAACAATAAGTGTTCCGGACTAAAGTGTTTTGTTGAATAAACAGAGTATGCAAAGAAACTATTCAGCACACTTAAATATTTTATTTCCTTGATGAGTGTTTCATTAAGCCTTTATACATGGAATTTTCGCAACCACTGTGACTGATTTTTGGTTTCTCGGAAAGGTCATTAAGCAAAACAACTTGTACATGTTTCGTTGTCAGAATTGCAGGGCTAGGCGCTGTCGCCGTGACGGTGTGGGTTCGCTCCTAATTTACAGTAGCGCTATTTTTGCAGGCGGCCGTACAAGGTCTTCCCATATATATATTCAGCACTGTTATCAGTAAAATAACCCGTCGCCGATGTCGTGCAGTGAAAGTAACGTATATCAGGGCTATCCGATCAACTTTTTGGGGGGTTGTCCCGGTTAGCTCATTGGTTCCGTTGGCGGAATTGCAGGGTTAGGCGCTGTCGCCTTGACGGTGCGCGTTCGCTCCCAGGTAGAAGCGTTATTATTGGACATTGTAAGACCTGTTGGGGCAGCTTTGAGGTTGGTGACCATAGAACATGGTTAAAACCCCCAAAAGGCAAATTGTTTTACAAAAAGGACGTTAGATGAGTCAGATAAATCCTTTTTGTACACTATGAAGTTACTTAAATTGTGTACCTTAATCTCTGGTTTATAGTTTAATACAGATAAACTAAAAGGCAAAATCAAACACATTAAATTTTTTTTTGTTTTAACTTCATCTATTGAATGGAGCTCCAGATAAGATAAAATGAAATGTAACACATAGTTCAAGATCAAAATCTGAATAACGGAAAAATTCCATTAAATGAAACTTTTCACAAATGAATATTACTAATGTATCTTTATTTTGCATATGTTAAGACACGTTAAAAAAGGAAAGAACAACAGCGAGATCTAAAATTTCCATCAACTTCTATTTACATAAATTCACAATAACTTAACAACACAAAACATCATTTTAAATGCCCACATGAATAAAATGATACTGACAACAACTTATTGTGTCCTCGTGACTTCACTTTGTAAACTTTACGAGATATTAGTAAAAATGTGTTTGACCTTCAATTTCCTGGTCGCTTCCTGATCGCGTAAACGGATGAAAATCACTGATTTCTGTTTTAGCAGTTGAAAGTTCTTGACAAAGTACACAGCATTTTCTTGTCAGAATCATTACACTTACTTGGGAATTTAAAATTATGTTTTGTTTTGCTTAGTTTTTGTGAATTTATGTATATAGAATTTTAAGGATTTTTTAGGTCTAGCTTTTTTCCTTACTTTTCTAACGTGTCTTACCGTATGCAAAATAAAGATACATTAGTAACATTCATTTGTGCAAAGTTTCATTGAACGCCATTTTGCCATTATTGATTTTCTGTTTCTCGATGAACGTGCTTGGGAGGAGTGTGGTGAGCCCTTAACAAATTAAAGCATACATGTACAACATAACGATTTTTGGAAAAATGTTCACTCTACTAAAATTCCAACACCATTTTCTTGCTATACCCATCTAATATAACCATAATGTTAAAATTGGAAACCATCTCTTTGTGACAATAGATTTGTCTAAAAAGAAAAGAACAATTTTTTTCGCAAGAATTGCAGCTTTCTAACTTTTGCTGAATTTCAAAATCGGTATTGCCATACATTACATATTTTACACTATTGGATATTATACATCCACCACGCATTTATTTAGACTGACTAGACATTGAACATTAATAAGTGTTCGATCGATTTAACCACTCACTCACTTTAAAATAAATGTAAGAAAGGATGTAGGCATATAAGTAATATTTTCCTCCTGTCAAATGTACCAGTAACAGGATCAACAAGAAAATGGGACGGAATATTTAATCTCAATATCAGAGACGGGAAATATTTTAACAGTTTGTTACTTCGAAGCACAAAAGATCCATAACTTCAATGGTAACAATGTTAAATTTAACATAGAAAAAACGTTTTTTGAATAATCTAATTTTTTTTACAATCGACGTATAATAATAATAACTGCAATTGCTCTGATACATGATCTGAAACATAAATATCAGTATGGGCATATGAGGTTCCTCGAAAGTTTATACAATATGTCGAAATCTGGCGCAGAAGACACTACAAATCTGCCCATCGAAGATACTTTCCCGAACAGTTTTCGAAAATGATATATACAGTTACTTAGTTTATCTAAAGAATCTGTTTTGTTTATATATAAGTAATAGTAGTTGTTTATGCGCAAGAACACGTATATAAACATTTAAGATTATCAATTCGTGTATCAAAATAGAACGAAAATATATTATTTCAATTATATTTATTACATGTGAAAAACAAATATAATCATCATCATCATCGTCGTGTAACATCGTCGTCATCTTCACTCTTTGCGTTAAAGTCGTCTTTTGTCAGTTGAATTTTTATAAGTAAACTGATTCAAATTGAAATAAATATTTATATTCATAATCGTTAGCTGGTAGTTTTCTTTTTGTGATAAAGTTTTGTAGGCGAGATTTGCAACGTTTGGATCAGTCATGTTTTTGATATTCTGAACGAATTTTATAGGCCCCGTGGTCACATCATTATTATAATTATTATAATTAAATATTTTTTTTATTTTGTTTTAACATCAAATTAATAATTCATAATTACATGTACATCCGAATGCATTAATTAAGCGAACATTTACTTAACACGCGATCACCGTTAATTATGTTAAATAATGATATTTTGCTTACAAATAATGATATTTTGCTTACAAGTTCTTACTTAGAATAAGCCGCGCGCATTGTTCGACCACGGCAAATTTCACACTTCGACTTATCCGATGACTTTACATAGGATATTTTAGCCGTTGGGTTTAAAATTTACTTCGACTTTGCTTAAGTCAAATTCGACTTAAATGGCGTAATATAATATGTAAAAAGAACACATTTTGACGGGACCGTAAAATTAATTCGAGATAACCGATGTTTCTACTGAAGCGAGTTTGATACAATGAGTTTGGCTGTATATATGTTGGATATCAGCAAAACGTCAAAAATAATTGCAAATAAAATCTTTGAACCGAACTAGAGAGCTTTACAAAGTGATAAGTGTTAAGTAAGTGTTTTAGATGTCAACTGAGTTCTTACCATCCATTATTAAGTAACTACTTCGTGAAACGTATTGAATGACTTCCCTGTGATAATCTAAAAAAAACGAATCAATTAATAATGAGACAACTTAGGTTAAGTGTTTACTTAATAGGTTAAATGTTTTCAGCTGTGAGTGGAGTGGTGTTTCAATTGCAAATATGATCAAAATCACAAAAACACTTTCCAAATGTTAAAACAAAGCAATGCATTTACGACGATACATGTAACATTCAAAAAGCACTCGGCGCTTAAAAGAAATACGCTTGACACAACTAAGATAAAGCATGTGAATTTTAAAGATAAATACACCCTTACGAAACTGCTTCATTAGTTGGCGAACACTTAAAACATTTAACATAAATGTATCTATTTGTCCTTATCTGTATGATGCATGAGTATTTTAAGGACTTAACGGAAAATTATTCTTTAACCGGAAGATTGTTAAAGTTTTTCTTGATTTGAAGTTTGGTAAAATAATCATAAGGGTAGCTTTTAAGCGTACACTAAAGGCACGTGCATTTGCTGAGACAAACAAAAATCCGAAACAAATTAAATTGAAGGACGAGGGGTGGAAGAATCGACATCATAAGTTAAACATCAATTCTTAATCCCCGACATTATCCGCCCATAAAAAAGTAAATGCATGCATTTATGTGTGGTGTTTTACATCGGTATATGATCAATCATTTTATCTATAGTGCTCAGGAGTTTGATATAAGTACTATCACATTAAATACCTCTGGTTAATTTGATGGTGTATCGGATCTAACAGCTGACAGCAGTGATCCGAATGGGCTATTTTAATACCGGACACAGGTGTTTAGCTTCAGGCAGCTGGGAGCAGTGAACGTAGTGTTGTTTTAATATAGAATTATGAAGTTCAATTTTCGGAAGATGAAAGCAGTTAGCCGGTGGCTATTTTAAAACGATGATTCTGGTGCACACCTTACGGCAACTAGTAGCAGAGAGCCGAGGGCTTTTTTAAGATCGGTTTATTATGTACACCTTCTGGCAGCTGATAGCAGTAAGCTGAGGGTTGTGATAAATATAGAATCATGGTGTTTACCTTCCGGCAGCTGGGTAGCTGTGTGCCGATGGCTATTCCAATAGAGGATTCTTGAGCACACCTTTTTGCAGATGAAAGAAGTGAGACGATGTCTTTTTTAATGGATGATTCTGATGAAAACCTTTCGACAGTTTGTAGGAGTGAGACGATGGCTATTTTTAAAGAGGATTATAGTGAACTCCTTCTACCAGCTGGTAGCATTGGGCCGATGGCTAATTTTATAGAGGATTCAGGTTCAAACCTTCTAGCAGCTGATACGGTCATGGGACATAATTGATCATCCAGACGTTATATTGACGTCACCGTTTCCATATGAATAAAGCAAAACAAAACTAATAATTCAAGCAATGCAACAATATTATTTACCCTAAAACTTTATTAGATTTCCTTTCATCTTATAATTTCTTGTATTCGGTCATGAATCGTATCGTAGAGTGACTGTACAAGTTGTTAGGGGATATTTTCCCATGCTTGTCTAATGGCGTTGATGAGTTGTTCTCGGGTGGTGAGGTTTACGGGCTGGGCTATATCGTTTTAAATGAAGCTAAATATTTTCAATGATGTACAAATCTGGTTACTGTGCTGGCTACTCAGTACAATGAATATTGTTGTTTTCTTTAAAAGTCTTTACATTATGGGCACGACGAACTGGAGCGTTGTCATCCATGAATATATAATCATCATTTGGAAAATTTTGAGCTACTACTGGCCAAAAAAGTTCATCCAATATGTTAATGTATTTTATGGAGTCAATATTACCAGTCATGTGTTAAAGTTCCAATCCCATGATAAGAAACAACCCGCAGATCATTACACTAAGGCGCCTCTGGTGGGTGGGGCAAATCAGATGGGGCTTGTTTACTTCATCATCCTTGCGCCAGATATACACCTGATTATCAGACCCAATAACTATCTGATATTCATCAGAGAATATCCACTTACACCATTCTTCTTCCACAGACCAGTCTTTCCTTTCTTGGCACCAGGATGCTCGCTTCATTTTGTTCATGTTCCCCACTATCATTTTCTTCTTAACAGCACGGCGTTTAAATCCCATGCTGGATAATTGTCTCCGAATGGTCTTTGTACGAAAACTACGATCCTTACCTTCATTCACTATGGTAGTAATGTCCTGTAAAGACTTTCTTCTGTCTTGTTTTACTGTCAGAGAAAGTTTGTTTTCATCTCGTTATGTAAACAAACACTTTTCTACCTAACTGGCACGTTTTCTGTCACACCATGCTGCTTAACTTTCTTTAAAATACTCTTCACAGTAGCCTTATGTAATCTAAATATTTCAGCAAATTTGTACTGAGAATTTCGTTCTTGATGACATTTAATTAATATACGTTCTCTTCACTCAGTGCTACATGTAGTTTCTTTTCTCTATCGCGTCATCAAATAGGTCATGATGTAATCAGTGATTATTTATCTTTCATATGAACTAAATATGACTTATGACAATTTTTTTTATATACTTAAACGTAACCAAAAAGAAACGACTTGTTAAAAAACCATATTTTTGTCAAGTGGATGTTCAATTATGTCCCATGACTATAGCCGTCGTGAAATAACATTCATAACGTTACGGCAGACGTTATATTGCGCGTTCACGCTTACTAGGTTTTGGTGACGTGACGGACGTCACTTCCAAATTATTGTTTATTATGTAGAGTTAGGTTAAAGGTAGAACCTGGACATCCATAGTTGTATCTTTACAACCGAGTACATCCACCACATTTTTGGTGCCGTGTAACCAAATTCAATTCATCGAAACCGAGAATTTACAGAGACTGTTATCCATGCGCGATGGGCAAAGAAGTTTGATCGAGGATCAATTTAGTGAACTTAAGGAGGCGAAGGCTACCAGCGAAACCGACAACTTCGTTCTTATAATTGAGTCCATAGAGGAATTGTCGTTATCTCTAAAGACCGTCGATGATAAGATCGTCACCCAGTGCGACCCCGAGATCGTGGCTGCAGAAGTGCGACAGATTGGTAAGTACAATTTACGCTTAAAACTAAACATTTGTAAACACAGGAAGTTTTATCAGGATTCTCTTTCCCCTTATTACGTCGTGTATCGGCAATGAAAATAAAAACCAATCTTCCCAACAAAAAATACCGTCGCATTATTCGTCTGCAGACGACATTTTCAGCACCCTGCAGACGACTTTGGTTAATCAGGAAATAGTTGATAGCATGCCGCTCCAACGAAATTCCCTATCAATCAGACTGATTGTAGTTCACCACAAACTTTCCAAACTGTCCCTACCTACATTTAATGGAGATGTCTTTCTGTGGCAGACATTTTGGGACTCTTTTTCGACCACAGTGCGCAATAATTCGAACCTTTCAGACATAGAGAAGATTAGTTACTTTAGATCACAATCGCACGATTGAAGGTTTCAGTCTCGCATGAAAATTAGACGCAAGCTCTGAGTCTACTTACTGTGCGCTTTGGTCAGTCAGAAAAAATAATATCGGCACTTATGAAAGCTTTGTTACAGCTACCAGCATCATCTGACAGTTTAGAAGATTTCAGACATTTCTATGATCGTCTCGAAAGTAACATCAGGGGCCTGGAATCACTCGGGCAGGAACAAAATCAGTACGGTGTTCTGTTAATCCCTATAATTTTAGACAAGCAGTCGACCGCTACTAGGCAACACCTCACATGGGACCATGGAACCGGAAGTTATACTCTGTCTGATCTACGCAAAGCTATCCGACGAGAGATAGATATATTAGCAGCTGTTCAGCACCGAGATGTTAGACATGACTTTTACTTTCCTACTGCATCATATCAGTCAAATAACCCGTTACTGATGTCATGCAGTGATTGTTACGTATATTAGGGCTATCCGAACAACCTTTTTGGGGTTGTCCCGGTTAGCTCAATTGGTTGAGGCGCAGGAATTGCAGGGCAAGGCGCTGTCGCCGTGACGGTGCGGGTTCGCTCCCAGCTAGAGACACTATCATTTTCCATATTGGCGCTAGCAAGAAAAACGGAAGTGAACAAAATCCTAAGCAACAAAAAGTTCTATCAAAACTGCGTGTTCTGAGAACAGCCACACAAAACTAGTGCAAACGGATAAGTTCAGTAAAAAGTGGCATTGCAGTTGTTAAAACTAAAAGACTGTGTCAAACCTCTAGTGGCAAAATACTTGTGCCTGACCGTTTCAAGGCGGTGATGCGTGTTTTATTGCAACGGACAGTTTCTCGGTGACCTTTTTAACACATGCGAACCAGAAACCAAACAAACAAGAGAAAAACAGGACAATTCCCGTGCTAAAAGTATTTCAAAACGCTTGCTTTAAAAAAGAAATTAAGAGGGATAGATCACTAGATAAAACGATGAAGCACAATTTAAAATATTAAAAATATTTTTAAAAATCATTGATGGGTAAATAGGTTTGCAACCTATACCCCGCACGTGTAGATACTGTTAAACGTGTTTCATTGTTTAGCTATCACGCTTTTATTGAATTAATTTAACAATTTTAACATGCCGCAGTCAAGAACAGTAAACAAGCTGATTTATTTTAGCACGATAGGTTTTGTTTACGAACATCTCAATTATAATTATTATCAATTTGTGTTATTCTTCTTTTTATTAGACAAAAACGGGGATGCATATATTTTTCGGACATCTTGAATGCAATAATCAAAAAATCATCAACAAAGTATAATGTTGATAAACCTGTCAGCAATTTGTTATATTGACTCTTCCGCCATAATGTAATAATAACCTTAACGGATCTGAGACAATGTGTCTTACAAATAGAAATTTCATTTACAGTTGACAGTTGATGTTTTATTACACGGCCTCTCAAGGCCGTGTATATTGATATAACGAATTGAGATGTAACATGGAGGAGCACGTGACTGTTTAGGCTATAGACCACTAAATCAAATCCTATAGACTCCCACTTTAGCAATTCATCAAATTTTGAATTTGCTATTTGGTCAAGCCTTTAAAATCTTATATTTAGAACCAACTTAAAGACATATTATAATCCGACTCTTATCAAAGCATAAACTTTTGTCTACAATCTGTCAAAATACGTGCTACTAATTTAATCACGTAATGTGAAAGTATACAATTTTTCGATTTTTTTCGGCTTACTCTAATCATATATTTTCCCAACATCATTTTCATTTTTACCTTTCAATTTCCATTGTTCTCAATCAATTCTGACTTTCTGTAAAAGTGTTTACATGCCGGATCAACATTAATAAGTGGTCTGTAACCATTAATGGTTATCACATTCGAATAAAAGTGGATCCAGACGATGGCTCTCTAAAGCTGTAGATCATGTATTGGGCCAATCTATTTATAGCTTTTTGTACCAGTTTCGACATCTGTCGGAAAATCAATATTAGTGACTGTTAATCGGTTCGATACATTGCTCATATTAAATAAGTATTTTACTTTCGCAATAATAGTAATTTTAGTTTACTTTCCAAAATGCGAATTGGAACAAATCATTGTGATAACTAACAGGTATGGGCTTAAATTTGCAACTAAATTAAATTCAAATGAAGCACCAATCATTAAATGCACAAATCATTGTACTTACTAATAGTCATAGGCCTAAATTTGTATCTACATGTAAATTAAATGCAAATGATGTATCAAGCATTGTGTCGAAATCTGTTGAAATTTGGTATTGTGGTTTCGTTTTGCTAATGTGAACAAGGGCAAATTTTATGTAAACAGGCACCGCATCAGAGAACTGATTTCCTTCTTTAGTAAATGGCATTTAGGAGCACCTTCTCCTCATCAAATTTCTTTAAAATCGCGCAGCATTTCAAAGTTATACTATTTCGCATCTTGCTGATTATATTCCCCTTTAGATTCAAACCTACGCTATTTGTGTCCAAACTGTACAAAACAGGCATAGGCCTAAACTACCCAACATCTGTCAACTTGATGACAGAAAGGCCTATGCCTTAGAAGGGAAGGGTACAGACAAAAGAGGTAAAACATGATGTAGATTGCTGTTGTTATCAGCCGAAATGAATGAACATGGGTAGATCACCGCTACACTGCTTTAGCAATTTCAAGAATAAGAAGGTAGGTGATGTAGGCGCATAGGAGCTGTGACCGCAGGAGCAGAGACCGCTAACCCAGGAGTTCACGGCTCAAACATAAAGGTTCTTGGGCGCCTATGCGATGCGATTAACAATATACTCCTACCATCAGGTCTTCGTTTTTGCATGAAAATCGTTGTCGGTTTGCCTAATACATAATACAGAAAAGTCAAGGGTCAACATCCAGGAAATGGCGATCTGTTGCGGGATTTCCTCAGGGTATTAAAGCCACGGTTGAGTAAGAAGTTAATACCAGTTAAATGTATGGAATAAGTAGCGCTGCACAGAATATGGAAAACAATGTCGTATTCAAAGAACAGGGTCGGAGGCTAGATTATCAGAAAGGGGTTCGTTGGGGGTAGTCTTATGATAGTTACATAATAATTTCCAAAATTAGCAATATCTCCGTGAAATTTAAGAAATTCTGCATCAAATGGGGTTCGATCACACACCCCCTCCCCCCCTCCCTTCCTCCCCCCCTCCCCCCCAAAAAAAAACCCAACACAAACAAAAAAACATTAACTAGAACAAACAAACAAACAAAACAACCACTCTAAAAACATTCAATAAGTATGGATGAAACATTATTACTGATCCATCTTTTGTTTTCATATTTATGTAAAATTATTATTAGGTTTATATATTATAGAGAGAATCGATGTCAAATTTATGAACTGGTATCCTATTATTGCTTGCAGTATTTCAGTCTACTAATGATTTAACCGTTTTATTTACCAAATGATTACATATAATTGTATTATAAATAAGTAACTTTTTTATATCGACATGCCACTGTTATGCAGCCAAAATCATCTCCTCCGCGGTCCCAGTGTTCAAATCGCTCTTGATCGCGCGTGTGATGTCTCTTTAGAATGATTTTACGATTAAGGCAAACTTAGCCCAAAAAGTAAAATCATACTTCGACCCTTATTACAATTAATAATAATCGTGGGTTGAGCGCAATAGGGTTGTAACTCCACTTTTTTGAAAAATGACTTTTTTGCATAATATGGCTCATTTTATATTAATACATTGTACATAATATGATTAAAGAAAAATGTTTTTGAAAAAAAAACACGCTGAACATTGCAAATAAGTCCTAAGGCTAAATCTCATATTTAATAAATTTTGTGTGCAATACGGTTGTAACTCAAATTAAAACCATGTTGCACAAAAAGGCATTGACTTAACTGGGATGAGTTGTAAGTGGAATAGAGATGTAACTCAGGTTATATGTACATAATTGATAAAATATAAGCATGAATTCAAATTGTCATTACTGGGGTTTTATTAACAGAAGTCCCTAACCAGTTACCATGAACTATGAATGGCTTAAAACCAGAATGTTTTGCATATATAGTTGTATTCAAAGATCTCTTTTGCAATAAAAAATCATTGTTCTCATTTATGTCAAATTTTAAGTGGAAACGGTTGTAAGTCATATATTTATAAATATATTTTTTGGAAATTATTTTTTAACATTTCTTCTTTATAAGTCCATATGCATATAAACATTCAAATATGAGAATCACAAATTAGTTTTTTGTTAATACTGAAAACTTTTTTAAAAAGTGACTTACAACCGTGTTGTGTTCAACCCACCCACGATATATGCGCTGAGTAGTTTCCCTGATTTTCTCATTTCCCCTAACAAAGTTAGATAACGATGGCTAAAACAACCAAATAATCAAATAGGCATAATACACATTTCAAACAGGTTTACGTATAAGATATCAACCGAGTACGAGGTGTTTCTGTGTAGGAAATACCTGGTCGCGAAGCGCTCGAGGTGTTTCATGAAGCTCGTGGCCAGGTATTTCCTACACAGAAACACCGATGTACGAGGTTGATATCCGACTTACACACCTTAGACATACACAAGTACTACGATTTGAATGCAGATTTGTTTGAAGAGTTGAGCAGCCGATTTTTTTGTCACAAAATACATACAGGTTAGCGTCATTATTTACGTATCATACTTTTTGTTGGGTTTAACACCCGCTTTCAACAGTATTTCAGTCATATTGATGCGGAAATTGAACAATTCACGCACTCATTCATTCGATCACTATTTCATTCAAATATAATGTGCGGCGTTAAAAACATTTTAAACTGTATACTTCAAAACTACCCAAGAATATACCCGAACATGCTTTTTTCAAGCCTTTGAAAAGGCGTACAACTTATAATAATAACTACTTGGTATTCCATTTGTCTATTGAAAAAATGCACACTTTTGTAAAATCATGTGCTCAGTTGCACAGCATTCCTAAAGGGCCCTCTGTTTTAAGGGAAGATTTTCAATATATGCAATAACATTGATTTGTGCACATCCCCGATATCCATTTCAAATTCAAAATAAACCGCGTAAACACATTACAACAAACATTTGTCAAATCAGTCATTAATTCGGTGAATTTTAATAAATAAAACTTATAACTGGCATACACCAGATAACATGTACAAAAGTATTATTGGCGCTTAGCAAACTTTTAGTAGTATATAAAGAAAAAAACCAATCGTCAGATTTCAAGTTTTCTCCTCTGTCAAGCGATGAAAATAAAGCGAACACACAAGTGCTAAAAATTTAACAAGACAAAATGTGTTTTACAACATGGAATTCACTTCAATTTGTACATGATATTTGAATAAGACTAAACGATATTTGAAAAGGAGCTTAAAATCTCGGCTTTTTTCCATAAATTGGAATATTGTCATAAATGTGTATACATGTACATTATTCTACGATTTATACTTATTGAAACCTGACTATACATAATAACAATAAGGTACTAAAAGAAATGCATGTTAAACGAACTTTTTTGATCAATATATATGGTACTGTAAGTTTTATCTAAATTGGGTTATAAAAAGAAAATAACATAAAATGATGTGGTGTTTTAATTTTACTTCATTTGTTCTAGTGCTTAAAATGTAAAAATGTTGTGTGTCTTTTTTGTATTATTTTAATACTTTTAAATATACGCACGAGACTAGGTTGTTCCTTGCACGTGGACGGGTAATTCTTTCGGAGAACAACCCGTCCACGTGCATGGAACAACCTGGTCTCGTGAATTCTTTTGTTATCGCAGGTTATTCTCAAAATTATCAACCTACGGCAAACAAAAGAGCCGGTGTGTAAAAATAGATAAAATGGAATGGTTTGACACAAACAGCTCGCTTTTAGGCCGTGTACTCCTTTTGCTCCATTAGCAGCAATTTTTTACTTGTATTGTTTATACGAAACTTTACCATGTCAGTTAGAATGTCCTTTACATCATGTACATATCTTTTAACCTCATGTTTGAAAAATGTTTATTGATTTACGTCCGGTCTTTAACAAGTAAAATATTAAATAATATATTTATAAACTAAATTGTACGCTTGAAACCCACTAGAGAAAGGCATCGCCGATCTCTTAAGTATGTGAAGTTACTGTGTTAACCGGACATTTGTCACTTATTTTTAAAACTTGTTCTTAGTGTATTGAGACAATATAAGTTTCATTGTCAGGATTGTGTTGTCAGGTCATTCACAATGTTTTTGGTTTCTGGATTTTGACAATGCATGTATGCTTTGCCACGAAGCGGCAGTTATCCCCTGTTTTTTGTCACTTAATTGCGTTGTCTTTGAAATATGCGCTATCGTTTTCTCAATTTTCCTCACTAATTTTTGGTTGTGCGGGGAGGATGTGTTTTTAATACGTTTATTTTTTCGAATAACTTCTTATGATACGCTCCCGATGGTTTTTATAAAGAGTGCCAGTGTCTTCAATCTCTAGAGTACAGCTAGAAATTCATCCATAACTCCAAAACATGTGACAATAAGTTATATTATATTACATTTGGAATAGAACTTTGAAAAACAAAACGGGATGTCTAGTTCGAATTATAAATACTTGGGATGTCAACGGATACCATTTTCGGTATCCGGATATCCGTATATACTATCCGAATACTATCCGGATAACCGTATAGATCGGCGACTTTGTCAGTGACGTAATGACGTCAATATTCACGCCTTTTTCGGCTCATATAATTAAAATTCGGATGTACGACAACTTGCCAAAAGGTACTTGAAAGAATAATAAATTTTGAAGAGTGATTTGTTTCTACCAAACGTTGCCGCAGATAATAAGCGCTTTGTTACGACTGATCGATAGTCTTCTCGATTTTATTTTTAACTCTTGAAATATGTTCACGCGATTTGACCACGCGATAATTCACGGTGAAAAATGAGTGAACTTTTGTTGATTTCCTTTTATGTAATTAAATTATTTAACTCGTTTTTGTACTTCTGCATACGACTGTTACATTAAGTTTTCAAGGTTCTCTCTGCTCATCTGTTTTTCTAAAGACAGTCGTACTTTTAATAAATTTGTACCGTTCGCACATCTAGATACGTTTGTGATCTTAGCTGTGACAATGAGAGATTTATCTGGTATGTTCCGGAGACTAAAAACGTATTTACCAAATTACACTAATTAAAAATGAACAACAAATGCAGAATATTTCATAATTTATTCTTTCGCAGTTATTATCTTTATATAATCAACATTACATCAAATAATCTATCTGCAAAATAACAATCAAGATATTTGACAACGAACGTGGCAGCATTACGGGGACTTTGGTAAACTTAATTGACAACAATTGACAGCGCTAGTTGGAAGACAATAACGTTACCAATAGAACTTGAGGATTATTGTAATTGGCAAACAATAGTCCTGACCACCTGGATGATTGCAACGAGGATGCAGTTTTCGCACCTATGATCTGTTAAACATACACCGCGTTGCTTCTTGTGGCAATTTATATAGTCCGAAATTATCTGATTATGGCATCTGAGCAGGTATGTAGAAGCAATAATTGACGTTTTTCGGCGTTAGCTGTCTAAGCTCACTTTTGACCTAGTTTTTCGACCAATGAAATGTTGTAAATAATACTCGTATTCTCTTATTATGCAGAGGGAAATGAAATAAACTATTTCGATTGGTAGCTATTTACACCAGAGAGGCATCTAGCAGGGTGGAGAGGTATCTAGTGGGATTTTTATTATTATGCAGCGGAAAAATCAAATAGATAAATTCGATTGGTTGTTAGTGGGCGTTGTATTGGAGGAAAAACATATTTACGATTTAAGTAACCAGTTAAGTCAATATTGATGGCTTAAATACAATATTATATGGAATATTCTTGGGTGTCAGGTAAACACTTGCATACAATACACAGTGTAAAACGAAAGAGAAGTGTAGATATTCCTAGTTCTTACTGGTTCCTTTCTAGTTCCTTTGATAGTGATTGTTAATTTCAAGTACGAAATACAAGTTGATTGTAGTGTAGTGGCTAACACTCTCGCCTCTCAAGCGGAGGCCCCGGGTTCAATACTCAGGACGGACACTTTTTTTAAAGTTAATATACGTAAAAGTTTGTAGATTTCGCTCTTGTAACAGGCTGTTATTATTTATATTTTATTAAATTTCAAGGACATTTATTCATCTTGAATTCTCACTCTACACGAGGTATTTTATTGAAACTGAATATTTTGCTTCAGTATCTTTAATCGACTTGTTATCACTGAATGAAATTGTTGCAACAGCTTCAACATTTTTTTGAAAGACACTTTCAATAAATGTATGAGTTGTCATGATTCAGTCGCTTAATCTCTAAGTCATACTAAGAAAGCAGGGAGGGTTCGTCGACAGCTATAACAAATAAAATAAAATAACTAAACTGTGTCTGCTTTGCCTCTCTGTATTTCTTTCTTTCTTTCTTATATACCTGTATATATAAATCTTTTCTATCAACGCCGTTTATCTTTTTTAAAGATATTTCTTGTTTGAACTGTTTAAATTGAGTTTTTTTACAAATTTTTACGAATATTCGGATACGAAATTATTTTCCGGATACTTACTTAGTATCCGGATATTCGGATATTCGTTGACATCCCTAATAAATACAAATAAGCGTTAACTATCCTTTCAAGACAAATAAAGAAATGACAATAAGTTATCAAAAGGCTTCGTATCTTGCAAATACTTGGCAAACATTATATAAATATGTCATATATAAAAATGTATATATTCAAAAAAGATCACACGATATCACACTCGGTATCATTGAAATGAATTCATATACAAAATTCTAATTTAAAAGTATTACCAATATGGACACTAATTTAAGCGTTGGATGTCTCTTTAAATGTTCAAAATAGATTGAAAACATGTAGGTTACAGAATGTTCAATCAGATTTTAAAGGACAGTCTCTCGGTGTCAGACAATGAGATCCTATTTCACATTTTATTTGGAAATATCTGGAGTAAATAAGTGGTGCACAACAAGGACGTAAGCTAAAATGTTAGGCTGCAACAATCGGTATCAGACATCCCTTTGGGAAATACATCTTAAATAGGCACACGAATTGGCAAATGATCTTGATGGTCCCTCTATTCATATGAGCTTAAATTATTTTTATGCAGTGATTGTAATCTGGAAATGCAGCGTATTTTGAAACCAGGTTGAGAAGAACAATTTTTGTACGTGGAAATTCGAAACGTATCAATTACATTACACAACAGTTTATACAGCTCACGTAAAATTATAATTATGCAGAATGTTGCAAAGTTAGCGAACTCTAAAAAACGAACATGTGGAGAACTTTTATAAACAAATCGCTTCAACATTGTATAAAATACACATACTCGAAACATGCACGTTTCGTACGTTATAAGAATGCAATCTATTTAAAAATATTAATTTCAATTTAGGTCAGAAAATGCACATCAACACTCTGCACAACCCGGTGCCAAGGTTATAAAGCTGATATTGGAAACCAGTCTCAAATCTCAAGAATCTGATTGGCTGAAATGGCGACTGTTCGCCATTTCAGCCAATCAGATGCTTGAGATTTGAGACTGGTTTCCATGCTCAGTTTTATAACCTTGGGCACCGATGTTTTATGTCTAACATAGAAGAATCGTTTTAATATCCACTATTTACAATCTTTTTATTCATCTTACAATATTGTTTGCATAATATGGGGAGCGTCACGGGAAAAGGTAACTTTGGACAGTTGGCATCGATCCTTGAAAGAAACATATGCGCACCCCATAATTAAGTCATTTTCTAATAGTAGATGCTCTTGAAGATCGCCAAACCAACCAATAGCAGAATCGGTATATTCTTTAAACCTGCAAAAAGTGTAAAGATATTTTTATAATGTTTGAATTATTGTCCCTTAAGTTCAATCATATCAAACAATTGGATTTTCAGATCAGAGATTATTGCAATTTTCCTCGTGGTAAATTAACTTGAAATTCAAATAACCAGAAAAAAGGTCCCATGTTAAAATAATCTTACTACTAGGTAGTCGTAATGTCCAAACAATCATAAATCAGGCATAAATACTTATATCTGGAGAGAATATTTTTAGTTTATTTCGAATAGCAACAACTAAAATGGCACACACAAATTAAACTATGATCCCTATTCCCGTGGCCTTCCCAATAGTTATAAATGGAAATAAATAGCGATGAAGTTGTTCCTCATTCATTAATATACTGACAAAAATGAACAGTGCGTGATTTCCTACATGTATAAGACCGAGAATGGAAACCAGACTTTTATCTCTAGCTTCCATTTGGTCGGTTATGAGACTGTCAACCAATCAAATTGATCAGATCAGATATTGATCTCAAAGCCTTGGAATGCGATTTTTCTAGCGATGAGGTCTTAATGAATCAAAAACATCGGCATACAACTTATCTACGTTTTAACACAATTATGCTTTTCTGAACAGTATATTCAATTGGTTATGACTGCAGTCCATGGGCGATCAGTCAAGATCCAGATTACTTACACGTATAATATTTGCCTTTTCAGGATCTACCCAGTTCGCTTTTTGATTCATTTGGTTATTTCTGACCAAGAAACGAACAGTGTATATCCATATCAGACGGCATAATTTGCAGGTTTTTCTTGATATACATTGTACATTGTTCATACATGGGAAAACTTGATTTATGTGGAATAGAGGTTTACATGTAACTGCGTTACGTGATGCGCTGCTGCAGAATCTTGTACAACCGGCCCAGATCTGGTTCTCGTCACTTCCATCTTCACAGTCCGCCATACAGTCGCACATGAAGTCTTCCTGTATGCACCTGATCCTGCCACTATTACACGTGGCGAACCCAGTCGGACAGACCTATCATCATACGATTCAAAGTAAGTCTTCCTGTATATGCACATGATTCTGCCATTATGACACTTTGCGAACCCATTCGGACAGACCTATCATCATAGGTCTGTCCGAAGGCTAAAAAGTAAGACTTCCTCTATGCACATGATTCTGTCATTATTACACGTGGCGAACCCAGTCGGGCAAACCTATCATCATACCATACAAAGTAAATCTTCCTCTATGCACATGATTCTGCCACTATGACACGTGGAGAACCCAGTCAGACAGACCTATCATCATACGATACAAAGTTAGTCTTCCTCTATGCACATGATTCTGCCACTATGACACGTGGCGAATCCAGTCGGACAGACCTATCATCATACGATACAAAGTAAATCTTCTTGTATGCACATGTTTCTGCCATTATGACACATGGCGAATCCAGTCGGACAAACTTTTCATCATACGATACAAAATGTTTGGGTTCTGTTATGACATAGTAAGATATCTTTAATTTATGAAATTGGTGTTTGCAAGCTTATCTTAATAATACATTACACGTATAATCATGTTTACATGAGAACAACAATCAGGATTTTGAAAATATTACTTGAGAATTAAAGGCAATGGGACTTGTTAATTTAAGATGTGTTATACTACTGCTTTAATAAGTTCACACATATTATCGTGATGCATGATCTTACGATACTAAACATTTATACAATGTATAATTTGATAAGTGCAACTTCATGAACAAAACGAATGTTCATTCACTGAAGGTTGAATTTAACCAAATAATAAAATATTCATCCATGGTCGTAACATGTCCGTTTTAATATTATTGAATATTTTTTCTCAGAGAAAACATGTTTGTAAAGGAAAAATAAACAATGTTATGCCTTGTTGGATAGAGACAATACGGGTAGCGCGTATGAATGCTTGTGGTACCGTATTTGCGATACCGGGTTTCAATAATGTCTAGTCAATCTGATCAGTAATTTTATACAAGTTAGTTTAAAGTATCGCACAATATGTTTTAATATGTCTTTGATGTTAGCAGCAATTTATAGACTAGAATAGGTCTGTGAAGTTGGCTCTACGCCCTACGTTCTACGTCCTCCATACAAATCTATTTCTACGTTCTCCATACAACAGTCCTACGTCCTACGTTCATTTCTACTGTCGAACCAGCCCCACGTCCTACATTCATTTCTACGGTCGACCCAGCCCTACGTCCTACGTTCATCCCTACCGTCGACCCAGCCCTACGTCCTACGTTCATTTCTACAGTCGACCCAGCCCTCCGTCCAACGTTCATCCCTTCCGTCGACCCAGCCCTACGTCCTACATTTATTTCTACTGTCGACCCAGCCCTACGTCCTACGTTCATCCCTACAGTCGACCCAGCCCTACGTCCTACATTCATTTCTACGGTCGACCCAGCCCTACGTTCTACGTTCATTTCTACAGTCGACCTAGTCTTATGTCTTGCATTTACTTCTACGGTCGACCCAGTACTACGTCCTACGTTCATTTCTACAGTCGACCCAGCACTCCGTCCAACGTTCATCCCTACCGTCGACCCAGCCCTACGTTCTACGTTCATTTCTACAGTCGACAAAATCATATGTCCATGCATTTATCCCTACCGTCGACCCAGTCCTACGTCCTACGTTCATCCCTACCGTCGACCCAGCCCTACGTCCTACGTTCATTTCTACAGAAGACGTTTTCTCATGTCTTGCATTCATTTCTACGGTCGACCCAGCCCTACGTCCTACGTTCATTTCTACAGTAGACGTATTCATATGTCTTGTATTCATTTCTACGGTCAACCAAGCCCTACGTCCTACGATTATCCCTACCGTAGGTAGGGATAAATGCATGGACATATGATTTTTAGACCTACGTCCTACGTTCATCCCTACCGTCGAGCCAGCCCTACGTCCTACGTTCATTTCTACAGTCGACCTAGTCTTATGTCTTGCATTTATTTCTACGGTCGACCCAATCCTACGTCCTACGTTCATTTCTACAGTCGACCCAGCACTCCGTCCAATGTTCATCCCTACCGTCGACCCAGCCCTACGTTCTACGTTCATTTCTACAGTCGACAAAATCATATGTCCATGCATTTATCCCTTCGGTCGACCCATTCCTACGTCCTACGTTCATCCCTACCGTCGACCCAGCCCTACGTTCTACGTTCATTTCTACAGTAGACGTATTAATATGTCTTGTATTCATTTCTACGGTCGACCCAGCCCTACGTCCTACGTTTATCCCTACAGTCGACCCAGCCCTACGTCCTACATTCATTTCTAAGGTCGACCCAGCCCTACGTCCTACGTTCATCCCTACAGTCAACGCAGCCCTACGTTCTACATTCATTTCAACGGTCGACCCAGTCCTACGTTCATCCCTACAGTCGATCCAGCCCTACGTCCTACATTCATTTCTACTGTCGACCCAGCCCTACGTTCTACGATCATTTCTACAGTCGACAAAATCATATGTCCATGCATTTATCCCTTTGGTCGACCCAGTCCTACGTCATTCGTTCATCCCTACAGTCGACCCAGCCCTACGTCCTACATTCATTTCTACGGTCGACCCAGCCCTACGTTCATCCCTACAGTCTACCCAGCCCTACGTCCTACGTTCATTTCTGCAGTAGACGTATTCATATGTCTTGTATTCATTTCTACGGTCGACCCAGCCCTACGTCCTACGTTTATCCCTACAGTCGACCCAGCCCTACGTCCTACATTCATTTCTACGGTCGACCCAGCCCTACGTCCTACGTTCATCCCTACAGTCAACGCAGCCCTACGTCCTACATTCATTTCAACGGTCGACCCAGGCCTACGTTCATCCCTACAGTCGACCCAGCCCTACGTCCTACATTCATTTCTACGGTCGACCCAGCCCTACGTTCTACGTTCATTTCTACAGTCGACAAAATCATATGTCCATGCATTTATCCCTTTGGTCGACCCAGTCCTGCGTCCTACGTTCATCCCTACCGTCGACCCAGCCCTACGTCCTACGTTCATTTCTACAGTCGACCTAGTCTTATGTCTTGCATTAATTTCTACGGTCGACCCAGTCCTACGTCTTACGTTCATTTCTACTGTCGACCCAGCCCTCCGTCCAACGTTCATCCCTACCGTCGACCCAGCCCTACGTTCTACGTTCATTTCTACAGTCGACAAAATCATATGTCCATGCATTTATCCCTTCGGTCGAGCCAGCCCTACGTCCTTCGTTCATTTCTACAGTAGACGTATTCTTATGTCTTGCATTCATTTCTACGGTCGACCCAGCCCTACGTCCTACGTTCATCCCTACAGTCGACCCAGCCCTACGTCCTACATTCATTTCTACGGTCGACCCAGCCCTACGTAATACGTTCATCCCTATAGTCAACCCAGCCCTACGTCCTACATTCATTTCTACGGTCGACCCAGCCCTACGTCCTATGTTCATCTCTACAGTCGACCCAGCCCTATGTCCTACGTTCAATTCTACCGTCGACCCAGCCCTCCGTCCAAGGTCCATCCCTACCGTCGACCCAGCCCTACGTCCTACGTTCATCCCTACCGTCGACCCAGCCCTACGTCCTACGTTCATGTCTACAGTCGACCTAGTCTTATGTCTTGCATTCATTTCTACGGTCGACCCAGTCCTACGTCCTACGTTCATTTCTACGCTCGACCCAGCCATCCGTCCAACGTTCATCCCTACCGTCGACCCAGCCCTACGTTCTACGTTCATTTCTACAGTCGACAAAATCATATGTCCATGCATTTATCCTTTCGGTCGACCCAGTCCTACGTCCTACGTTCATCCCTACCGTCGACCCAGCCCTACGTTCTACGTTCATTTCTACAGTAGACGTTTTCTTATGTCTTGCATTCATTTCTACGGTCGACCCAGCCCTACGTCCTACGTTCATCCCTACAGTCGACCCAGCCCTACGTCCTACATCCATTTCTACGGTCAACCCAGCCCTACGTCCTACGTTCATCCCTACAGTCAACGCAGCCCTACGTCCTACATTCATTTCTACGGTCGACCCAGCCCTACGTCCTACGTTCATCCCTACAGTCGACCCAGTCCTTCGTCCTACATTCATTTGTACAGTCGACAAAATCATATGTCCATGCATTAATCCCATCGGTCGACCCAGTCCTACGTCCTACGTTTATCCCTACCATCGACCCAGCCCTACGTCCTACGTTCATTTCTACAGTAGACGTATTCTTACGTCTTGCATTCATTTCTACGGTCGACCCAGCCCTACGTCCTACGTTCATTTCTACGGTCGACCCAGCCCTCCGTCCAACCCTACCGTCGACCCAGCCCTACGTTCTACGTTCATTTCTACGGTAGACCGAGCCCTCCGTCATACATTCATCCCTACTGTCGACCCAGCCCTACGTCCTATGTTCATTTCTACAGTCGACCTAGTCCTATTTCCTGCCTTCATCCTATGTTTATTTCTTCGGTCGACGCATTCCTACGTCATATGTTCATTTCATCGGTCGACCTAGTTAGTATAGAATTACTAGAACCCGAAACTGAAATTGAAGCAAAAGTATAAATCTTCATGTGAAAAAATACTTTCACAATACTATAATATTCACATGTTTTAACATACCACAACATTATTATAGTACTTAAGTATGACCACTCAATGGAAATGATTCATTGTGTTGTTAACATTACGTGATAGGGGTAACTAGAAACGTAATAACCCATAATCGATCTCGATGACCCACATTTTTATTCGTCAAACCTTTTCAAAATAAAAGTCTAAGTGTGACATCGACATTTGTCAAATTGAGGTATGGTCATGGTTCATACACGTGACACTCCATCTCGTGTCAATAGTACAACTAGAATGTTGTGTTCTGCGGAACACATGTGTCGCCTCATAGGCGTAGTCAATGGGGCGGCAGAGGCGGCGGCCGCCGCCCCAAAATTTCGACTAGCCGCCGTTATATTTTAGTCTCGTCGCTCCAAACATTTTTGTGTCGCCTCAAGTTAAGGCTTCGCTGATGACAGGCATCAGTTTGCTGCGCGGGACAGGGGATTAACGACTGCAAATGTCCGCAGGGTGTTAATAGCACTTTTTGTTATTGTGTTTTGATTGCAAAAGGATGCTGTCTGGGAAATACGAATTCGATTTTGTTTATTGTATTTATCTAATGTCATATTAAAATGATGATTGGTAACATGTTATCTTTAAGAGCGGATCATTAGCGGAGTGGTTCGCGCGTTTGGTTTGATTCCAGGGATCGCTGGTTTGATCCCCTGCTGTAGCGCCGGGAAATGTCGCATCGCCGGGAAACGTCATAATCTACGGAAAATGTCGCACCGTCGCCGGGAAATGTCGCAATCTGCTGAAAACGTCGTAAACTCTACTGCCGGTATATGTCGCATTGTTGACGGGAAATGTCGCAAAAAAATTCGCTGCCGGTATATATCGCAACATCGACGGGAAATGTCGCAATTATTATTAATATTGCATTTTGATGATTTTGAAGTTATATGCTATTATAACGATTTTTTTAATTAAAATGTAAACTCGTTGGTTTTAAATGTTTGTAAAATGTTTATTGATCGTGTGATTTGGATTTTTTGTTTGATTGAATTTGGGAAATCATAAGTAGCGGATCCAAGATCTCAGATTAGAGGGGGTGTGGATTTCTGGTTAGAGGGACGTTAACAATAAATAACCTTTTTTCAACCAGAGACACTAGTATGCTTGCAAAGTCAAAGATTGTTCTACTTGAAATAGATGTTGTGCTTTAATTTTATGTAAAAATAGGGTTTTAAATGGAAATTATGATATAAAACGTTATAAGTGTTTGTCATCAAGGTTGAAAAGTCCGTCACTTTTAGGGGGGGGGGGGTGCGTGCGCCGGGTGCGCCCTGGGCCTCTGAATTCGCTAGTGATCATCCGCACTTGTATAAGATATTAATCAATATTATACCTCTTGTTGCCATATCTCCATATGCAGAAATTCAAATTTCCTTTCGTGTCTTTTTCCTTTTTTACGGGCTTCGTGGACAAGGCATACACATAATGTCATGGCTTTCCTTGAATCTGTAAAGTCAGTTTGATGTCTTCATAAATGGCCATAAAATGAATAAGATTAATATCTATAGAAAATCTAGCCCTTTTTTCATCTTGGAATACCCAAAGTAATATATTTTTTTCTACATAAAAAAACACTTAATAGTCCGAACGGCTACCGGTAGCTTTAATTCTATTGCATGTACAATACAATACAATACAATACTTGTACATATACTTGTATTTTTTATTTTATCGAAAATTCAAGAATATGAACAGTTTATGAACAGTTTTAGTTTAGCACTTTGATTTTATAAAATTTTGAAAGGTTCGTGAAATACAAGTGTGGACAGAAATGAAGTAAGGTGATTTCCCCGCTAATAATTGACTGAACATTCGTTAAATGAGGGTGAAACCCCCTTTTGGTACGCAGTATTCAGGCATGTCTTAGGCCGTACGCAGTACGCAGTACGCAAATGGTCGGTACACAGTACGAAAAAACTTCTGTCTTTTAGTACGCAGAACTTGAAAAGCAATATTTTTGCATAAAATTCGTGTAATATCTGAAGGAATTTGAAATTGTCATGAAACAAGCAAGTTTTGTGTTGTGCAGTACTCGGGATCAAAATTAGAGAGCACGCAGTACGCAATGGGGGAAGGGGTTACACCCTCTTAAATTCCGTAACAGCTCAAAAAACATCGGGACCTTGATATAATAAATAATATAGTCAACCGTTACAACTTGCGTATAAGAAAAAAATCAAGTAGCCTGTTAGTTGTAGCCTTTAGATCCCCCCAAGTAATTTTTTTCTGGGCCCGTCACTGTCATGCATGTATTGATGCATCATTATTTTGCTTAATCAATACATGTATATCGTTAATGGTTAATCATTGATTTGATCATTGTTTTAATCAAGCAACTGTGATTTTACCATAACAGAGTTTGTCATAAACTAACTCCCCGTTCACACAAAGTGACGACTGTACGACGACTATCCCGATCATACCACGATCTGAAAAAAAATATGGATCGAGGCTGATCGGCGTCGGTCAGGGTCAAAGTCGAGCATTTTGGCAGTTGATGGTCTTTACTACGATACTACGTCTTATACGCTGCTACCCAGCTTCTACTACGATGTTACACAGACTACAGCTGTCCATCTACTGAGTTTATTGCGTTTACGGTACGCCTCTACTACGACATTCAAGATCATACTACGACGCTACGAAGTCCTAGACGACTGTACAACGATACCACTACAGTGGTGCTGATCATACTAGGATTCTACTACGCTTCTAATATGATTAAGCGATTATGTGCATATCTTTTGGGTTTCTGAAACGTACGAGGGGTGTTCAATATATAATGAGACTGTGTTCATATCTTTTATTTGAAACATTTAACGGTTATATACAGTAGATATAAACAAAGTTCATTCATGTCTGAATACAATCAGAAAATATTTTAAAAAATCCACAAGCAGTTTTAAAGTTACAGCATTTATAACAAGGTCATGTTTGCATCATCGCCACCGGGAGCAAATATGTCGCGACGTCAGCGACGTCGTTCGGATTGTAAACGTCGCTATAATGTTTTATCTCATTCATGGCTTTTTCAAAATAAGCTCCCGAATGCAGAACACATCCTTGGTGGCGTGCAGCCCACAAATGAATGACTTATTTACTGATAAAAAATAATGATAAATGTCTTAAAACTAAAAAAATGAATTCTTATTTTTCATTATGATTTTTATATACTAGATACATAAACGCCGATAAACTTAAATTTCTCAACCTCTATAGGAATTATTCAACACTTTTATTTATTGAATATTTAATTAACTTTTCTCATGCTTAAATCTTTTGTCAGTATGCGATGTGCAGTTCCTACGCTTACTTCAGCAATTTCGGCAAGCTCCCGCACGTCTGCCCGTACCGAGCGCTGACTGAATTGACGCGACGCATGACGTTGTCACGAACTTCTTTTTGCCGGACCTTTGCTCGTCATTAAGTACTGTATGTCTCTAAGAAAATTATTTGTGCCATCTAAATACTAACACACGACAAACTCTGTCTTTCCCCTTAGCCTCTTGTAACATTGTTAACGTTTTCCGTTGCCGATTTGCCTAAATTCATACAAAACTTAATGTTTGCCAACAATTCAAGACGCTCTTTTGCCATTATTTTAACGTGAAAATGTGTTAAGGTAACCGTGCACAAATCTTGATTTTATCAACGTTTTACGACCAAATGACATCATTTTTTCAGATGAGGTCATTGATAAAACGTACAAATTATTGGCGGATTTTTATGTAATTGCAAAAATAAGTTCTTACTTTACTTTATATTATAAGGTACGTCTTTATAATGCAGCGTGGACGGGGGCGATAGCGCGTTACTATGGTTTTTGGAATGATCATAATTTCTATGTACCATTATATTTTTTCTACTAATGCCGATATTCTATTCAAGGATAAGTTATTTTTTATAATGATACCAAATTTTGTTATATTTCCGGTCAGATTAAAAATATATGAGGACAGTCTCATTATATATTGAACATCCCTCGTATTTTACTTTATTTTACGACATGAAAAACGTATAAGTGATTTTTTATCTGTCTTTGTTTCAACAAAAAACAAATTTAAATGGAAATTGAGCTTGCGTAATTATTTTTTTCATTTACAGGTAAGTTTAACCAGTTAGATGTAAAAAGCTGTACAAATGATCGTCATTACAAATGATGCTACATGTTAATATTCGAATATTAGCGCTATGAAACAAACTGCACAAGACTGTACGACGATGTTACTGGTATACGCTTTTACTACGATCAATTGAATTCTATTTAATTTATAAAGAAGACCTCACCACCAACCTTCCCCGCTGCTGGTACAATTGTGCTGCGTCTACCACGCTCCTTGAACGCTTCTACCCTGATTCTTGTTTGCTACGATCCTACTACACTTGTTTTGAACATGTCCAAAATAAGCGTGTTAGGAGCGTAGTGCTCCCCGATCATAAAGACACTACCTCGACCCTACTACGCCTATGAAGACCCAACAAAGCTTCTACTACGATTCGTCATGATCGGGGGTGGGGGGGGGGGGGTTAAACAATACCAGAAACATGTATATTCAAAGCTCATTATAAAAATAATTTGTAATCATATGTATCTGCATATGTTCTTTGAACAATTGAATACAATGTTGAAAGCATTCAAAAATAGCCATATACAACCAGACAATCAATTACATGTACAATGTATATGCTATAATAACACTATCAATTTAATATACGCTATTCAAATACATGTATACTTAATGACTTGTTGCTTTCTCTTTAGAAGATTATCTAGATGCAATATTAATAATAATTGCGACATATCCCGTCGCTGTTGCGACATATACCGGCAGCGAATTTTTTTGCGACATTTCCCGTCAACAATGCGACATATACCGGCAGTGGGGTTTACGACGTTTTCAGCAGATTGCGACATTTCCCGGCGACGGTGCGACATTTTCCGTAGATTATGACGTTTCCCGGCGATGCGACATTTCCCGGCGCTACACCTGCTACTCCAACTAAAATAACTATTAGTCGTTGGGATGGGACTTAAAACCGAGGTCCAGTGTAATAATGCTTTACAGCGGGCACATAAAATAACCAGAGGCTATCCTCTGTATCTTGCACTATCCTCCAAAACCTAAAATAATTAACACTAGGCTTCGCTCATATGGGCTTCCGGTAGCGACGATACATAAATGGAAATACTCACAACGTTATCTTTATTGTGTGATCAATCTTTACATCAATTACTTTATTTATCATAAAAATTAGAAACATTTTTCTTAATCCATAATTACATGTGATCAGATATGGACGTTCCTAATCAACCCAGGGTCTTTTATTCTAAGACCCTGATCAACCAAAGAATGTTGCATTTTTAAAAGCGAGGATCACTGTGAGAGCTGTGCTTAAACTTTAAAAAATTCGACACCGCCAATAATAAGCGCTATATACAGTATTTTTCGAATCATTTACTAAGACATTTGATATAGCATTAAGCTGGATACCTACCCAACAATTGTCAACAGCCATGTTATCCTTATATACACAAAGTTTACCATGCTCTTACCCTGCCTGTAGCAGACTCAATACTGGAAGTCCTACACTCGCAGATAATCATACTTCTCTTGTGTCAAACATTATTGTTCTAGAACGTGCGTATCTCCAGTCGCTGTGTTGTAACACAGTAGGCAGCTACACTGCACATACCTTGCGATAAATCATTCACACATTTTGTACCAGTTAGGATAAGAAATGAACGAGTCATCGTGATCAGTAGCAAAGAAGATGGTAATTTTAACAGTGCAGTAGATTAACTGAGAAGTAATCAGTTACTTGATATGTAAATTGAAGTACAATGTAGCTTTTAACCATGTACTATGTAAGGTATATGATTTTTTTCACATGATGTAGATGCAGATCAACTGGTACATCAATGCGCGTATCTCCAGTCGCTGTGTTGTAACACGGTACGCAGCTACACTGCACATACCTTGCGATTAGTCATGCACACATTTTGTACCACTTAGGATAAAAAATGAAGGACTCATCGTGATCAGTAGCAAGCAAACAGACAAAATTCGAAACAAAACTGGTGACAAACTTCGAATATATTCCAATCGTTTAAAGTTGACTGTTTTCACCCTGACATTGCTCCCATTGTCGCAAAATAACCTTATTATAGTATTATAGTGGCTGATTTATACCATTACATTTTTCCGTGATTTAGTCGCAAAATAATGCCAAGCGAAGAGATGAAGAAAAAAAAACGAAATAAAAGACACCACGCGAAAGGAGGAAATAACAGTAAAAATCCACGCAAATAAAGTATATAATGAAGAAAACATGCCACGCGAAAAGACGACATAACGGAAAATACTCCACTCGAAATAACGCTAAAACGCAATATATTTAAGCATTTTTCTTGCATCGCCATGCTTCTTTTCGTTATTTCGCATGTCCTTATTACGCAGGGCGTTTTTTACGCGTGGCGTATTTTCTTTCTTTGGCCGTAAGTTATTTCGTTTTGTTTTTTTACTGGCTTTTTTCTTGAGATCGCCTGGCGTTATTTGTTTCTTCGTGAGGCGCTAAATTTTTAAAACCGAACCCTGGGGTTGGCGATAATTTTGAAAACTATTTATGTTTTTATTATTTATTTATATTGTAACTTTAAGATTGGAGTAATATTACAGATAAGTACTTTTAAGCATTTCGTTATCGAAATTTTGGACATCAGTTGGGATGGATTTATTTAATTTATGAGAAATGTAACGGTTAAGTCCTTCCATATATCCAAGAGCTTCATTCTCAAGAGAAGTTTTAAAGAATCGGCCCAAGCCGCGAGTACATTGTAATCCATAAAAGTTCAGTATAGGCAATACTATAGGCAATACTTCGAGTACATAGCACGACTGGGAACTGGGTTTGGCCTATTGAAAAGTGTAAACACTAGTATACATGTAATTATAAATAGATAGATTTATTTCGGCATAGGAAACATACAATGGTTTACATAATTTTTTACACATGTGAACAATAAAAATAAAAATTACCAACAAATAACAATCATATAAAATGTTTAGAAGCAGAGATAATGACAAATGCTTCAAATACCAAGGATAATGCAATAAAGTGCAAGCACTTATTTCCATTGCGGTCCTTTGTATTGGTTGCATGACCCAGAGAGGCAAACTAGTAAGAAGTAAAATAATAATAAATAAGTATCACTTTGTTATTATCAAACTATCACAGTGGGTATGGTATACAATATAAGGGAAAAAAATAAAAAAAACTTTCTGTCACAGCAGAATTCACCTACCCCGAAATAAGTAAGTAAAACAAAAAATAAGATCATGAATATGCGTGCTAAAAAGTTAAAATATTTATTATAAGTTTTTCATTAAGAAATCTTTAATGGAGACTTTAAAATTGTTAAGATGCTTTATTGTTGTTAAAAATGAGGGTAAACTGTTCCAAAGTTTGGACGCTAAAAAACAAAATGATTTTGAGCCGGAGCCTTTTACCTTAGGGAGACCATATCCACCTTTATTGCTGAACCTGGTATTGTAGCTATGGACAGAGTCTTGAGATACAAAAAATTCATCCATGTAACCAGGAGCCAAATTGTTCCTAACCTTAAAAACATGACATAACATTAAATGATTAACCCTTTTCTCAACAGGTAACCAAGAAAGATGATTAAAATGTTCTTTACGAATGCTGGCTCGGGCATCCAGATTAAGTACAAATCTTATCATTTTATTCTGAGTGGTTTGTAGCTTGTTTTTGAAAATTTAAGATAAACCATTATACCAAACTGAGCAGGCATAATCCAAGTGACATTGTACCAAATACATAATAAGCAGCTTTTTCGTAAATTCTGAAAGAAACTCTTTTTTGCGGTAAAGGAATTTAAGACGTGAATTTGCTTTCTTAAGAACAGCATCGGCCATAACGGCAAATGATAAATGCTGATCTAGAGTGACCCCAAGATATTTAACTGACTTTGCAGGTTGAATAGAGGTGCCGTTACAATTAATGTCAAGAACGGACTTAGACTTAAGTTTGTGCAACAAAAATCATCATATTGCTAGACTAATCCTTGAAAATTAGATTCCTTGGCGAATTTTGTTTTCAGTATATACATTTGCTTTAACGTACACATATTGGTTGTTAAGCATACGCCTATTGGTCCTTTTCTTTACCGGTTATTCGTACAAAGGAAAATTTCTTATGCTGAAAAACAATCACAACATTAAAAAAAGGTATGTAAATGCTTGTTTATAAGTTCTACGATAAATAATTATTTACATTGGTCATATTGATATTTTATAGTCTCTTTGACTTAAACAACCTTCTATACATTTGAAGATAACCAAAACCTTAGTGCTCAAAACAAGTCGCCATGTCAATTTGAACTAGGTTTGTTGCGTTGGCCACTTTTGTCAACAGTCTGGTGGTGTAGGTACCAGTATGGCATGATTGACCCAATGCATCGTTATTATTCCAACGTTTCGTTGTTGTTCCAATGCTTCGTTATTGTTCCAAAACAAAGTTAAATCGACTAATAGATCACTGGTATTGATTCGCCGTGGTTTTAATTAAATCTATCTGGTGTATGTTGTATACTACTTTTTAAGCCATGTTTTTCACACAAACCAATTCTTCACGGATGTGGGTTATTTGTGTGAATTCTTCTCACGTATGTTATTACCCAGGAATATATAGCAAATCGCAAATGTGACATATTCGTTCAAAAACATATTATTGCTAAAATTTTACAATGCTTGTGTGTGTTCGCGCAGGCGTGCAATGGAGTGTTTGTGTGCGTTTGTGTGTGCGTACATTGTGTGCGTGCGTGCGTGCTTGCCAGTAAAGCTTCCGCTCGTTTTCAGTTACATCTAAAGTCCGAAAATCCTGCACGAAACCAAAGAGCAAGAGCTTAGATACTAGTATTCGGTATGTAGCGTTGCCAATATGCTTTTGTATGTATTTCATCTCCCGTCCCTGGGAGAAGTTTCTTATATGAAACTGCGCTCTTATCTTCTTCATCTCAGTAAGTTTGGCAATACATTATCTATTCAGTTCTTTAGTAAATTTATATACATTTTCTGCCACTATGTCTGTAGAGTGGATTAAAAAAGTCAATGCATTGACTTCCTTGTACAATAGTTAAATTCTTTAAATGTGACAATTCACAGAATAAATAAAAGTAATAATATTTACTTTTAAAAATGTTTCCATATATATGTATAATGTTGTTAATCTTATTCGCTTGTCAACCGTTATGCAAAAACACAGAAAAAACGCCAAGCGAGCTGGGTCGACTGTAGAGATGAACATAGGACGAAGAACAGGGTCGACCGTAGAAATTAAGATTGGACGTAGACTGGGTCGATTGTAGACATGAATGTAGAACGTAGGACTGGGTCGACAGTAGAGATGAATGTAGGACGTAGGGCTGGGTCGACGGTAGAAATGAACGTAGGACGTAGGGCTGGGTCGACGGTACAAATAAACGTAGGACGTAGGGCTGGGTCGACCGAAGGGATAAATGCATGGACATATGATTTTGTCGACTGTAGAAATGAACGTAGAACGTAGGGCTGGGTCGACGGTAGGGATGAACGTTGGACGGAGGGCTGGGTCGACCGTAGAAATGAACGTAGGACGTAGGACTGGGTCGACCGTAGAAATGAATGCAAGACATAAGACTGTGTCGACTGTAGAAATGAACTAAGGACGTAGGGCTGGGTCGACGGTAGGGATGAACGTAGGACGTAGGGCTGGGTCGACCGTAGAAATGAATGTAAGACGTAGGGCTGGGTTGACTGTAGGGATGAACGTAGGACGTAAGGCTGGGTCGACGGTAGAAATGAATGTAGGACGTAGGACTGGGTCGACGGTAGGGATGAAGGTAGGACGTAGGACTGGGTCGACCGAAGGGATAAATGCATGGACATATGATTTTGTCGACTGTAGAAATGAACGTAGAACGTAGGGCTGGGTCGACGGTAGGGATGAACGTTGGACGGAGTGCTTGGTCGACTGTAGAAATGAACGTAGGACGTAGGACTGGGTCGACCGTAGAAATAAATGCAAGACATAAGACTAGGTCTACTGTAGAAATGAACGTAGGACGTAGGGCTGGCTCGACGGTAGGGATGAACGTAGGACGTAGGACTGGGTCGACCGAAGGGATAAATGCATGGACATATGATTTTGTCGACTGTAGAAATGAACGTAGAACGTATAGGGCTGGGTCGGCGGTAGGGATGAACGTTGGACGGACGGCTGGGACGACCGTAGAAATGAACGTAGGACGTAGGACTGGGTCGACCGTGGAAATGAATGCAAGACATAAGACTAGGTCGACTGTAGAAATGAACGTAGGACGTAGGGCTGGGTCGAAGGTAGGGATGAACGTAGGACGTAGGACTGGGTCGACCAAAGGGACAAATGCATGGACATCTGATTTTGTCGACTGTAGAAATGAACGTAGAACGTAGGGCTGGGTCGACCGTAGAAATGAACGTAGGACGTAGGGCTGGGTCGACTGTAGGGATGAACGTAGGACGTAGGGCTGGGTCGACCGTAGAAATGAATGTAGGACGTAGGGCTGGGTCGACTGTAGGGATGAACGTAGGACGTAGGGCTGGGTCGACCGTAGAAACGAATGTAGGACGTAGGGCTGGGTCGACTGTAGGGATGAACGTAGGACGTAGGGCTGGGTCGACCGTAGAAATGAATGTAGGACTGGGTCGACCGAAGGGATAAATGCATGGACATATAATTTTGTCGGCTGTAGAAATGAACGTAGAACGTAGGGCTGGGTCGACGGTAGGGATGAACGTTGGACGGAGTGCTGGGTCGACTGTAGAAATGAACGTAGGACGAAGGACTGGGTCGACCGTAGAAATAAATGCAAGACATAAGACTAGGTCGACTGTAGAAATGAACGCAGGACGTAGGGCTGGCTCGACGGTAGGGATGAACGTAGGACGTAGGACTGGGTCGACAGAAGGGATAAATGCATGGACATATGATTTTGTTGACTGTAGAAATGAACGTAGAACGTAGGGCTGGGTCGACCGTAGAAATGAACGTAGGACGTAGGGCTGGGTCGACTGTAGGGATGAACGTAGGACGTAGGGCTGGGTCGACCGTAATAATGAATGTAGGACGTAGGGCTGGGTCGACTGTAGGGATGAACGTAGGACGTAGGGCTGGGTCGACCGTAGAAACGAATGTAGGACGTAGGGCTGGGTCGACTGTAGGGATGAACGTAGGACGTAGGGCTGGGTCGACCGTAGAAATGAATGTAGGACTGGGTCGACCGAAGGGATAAATGTAGGACATATAATTTTGTCGGCTGTAGAAATGAACGTAGAACGTAGGGCTGGGTCGACGGTAGGGATGAACGTTGGACGGAGTGCTGGGTCGACTGTAGAAATGAACGTAGGACGAAGGACTGGGTCGACCGTAGAAATAAATGCAAGACATAAGACTAGGTCGACTGTAGAAATGAACGCAGGACGTAGGGCTGGCTCGACGGTAGGGATGAACGTAGGACGTAGGACTGGGTCGACAGAAGGGATAAATGCATGGACATATGATTTTGTTGACTGTAGAAATGAACGTAGAACGTAGGGCTGAGTCGACGGTAGGGATGAACGTTGGACGGAGGGCTGGGTCGACCGTAGAAATGAACGTAGGACGTAGGACTGGGTCGACCGTAAAAATGAATGCACGACATAAGACTAGGTTGACTGTAGAAATGAACGTAGGACGTAGGGCTGGGTCGACGGTAGGGATGAACGTAGGACTGGGTCGACCAAAGGGATAAATGCATGGACATATGATTTTGTCGACTGTAGAAATGAACGTAGAACGTAGGGCTGGGTCTACCGTAGAAATAAATGTAGGACATAGGGCTGGGTCGACTGTAGGGATGAACGTAGGACTGGGTCGATCGTTGAAATGAATGTAGGACGTAGGGCTGCGTTGACTGTAGGGATGAACGTAGGACGTAGGGCTGGGTCGACCGTAGAAATGAATGTAGGACGTAGGGCTGCGTTGACTGTAGGGATGAACGTAGGACGTAGGGCTGGGTCGACCGTAGAAATGAATGTAGGACGTAGGGCTGGGTCGACGGTAGGGATGAACGTAGGGCGTAGGACTGGGTCGACCGAAGGGATAAATGCATGGACATATGATTTTGTCGACTGTAGAAATGAACGTAGGACGTAGGGCTGGGTCGACGGTAGGGATGAACGTTGGAGGGAGTGCTGGGTCGACTGTAGAAATGAACGTAGGACGTAGGACTGGGTCGACCGTAGAAATAAATGCAAGAGATAAGACTAGGTTGAAATGAACGTAGGACGTAGGGCTGGGTCGACGGTAGGGATGAACGTAGGACGTAGGATTGGGTCGACCAAAGGGATAAATGCATGGACATATGATTTTGTCGACTGTAGAAATGAACGTAGAACGTAGGGCTGGGTCGACAGTAGAAATGAATGTAGGACGTAGGGCTGGGTCGACTGTAGGGATGAACGTAGGACGTAGGGCTGGGTCGACAGTCGAAATGAATGTAGGACGTAGGCTTGGGTCGACTGTAGGGATGAACGTAGGACGTAGGACTGGGTCGACCGTTGAAATGAATGTAGGACGTAGGGCTGGGTCGACTGTAGGGATGAACGTAGGACGTAGGGCTGGGTCGACCGTAGAAATGAATGTAGGACGTAGGGCTGGGTCGACTGAATGAATGAACGTAGGACGTAGGGCGTGGTCGACCGTAGAAATGAATGCAAGACAAAAGAATACGTCTACTGTAGAAATGAACGTAGGACGTAGGGCTGGGTCGACGGTAGGGATGAACGTAGGACGTAGGACTGGGTCGACCGAAGGGATAAATGCATGGACATATGATTTTGTCGACTGTAGAAATGAACGTAGAACGTAGGGCTGGGTCGACGGTAGGGATGAACGTTGGACGGAGTGCTGGGTCGACTGTAGAAATTAACGTAAGACGTAGGACTGGGTCGACCGTAGAAATAAATGCAAGACATAAGACTAGGTCGACTGTGGAAATAAACGTAGGACGTAGGGCTGGCTCGACGGTAGGGATGAACGTAGGACGTAGGACTGGGTCGACCGAAGGGATAAATGCATGGACATATGATTTTGTCGACTGTAGAAATGAACGTAGAACGTAGGGCTGGGTCGACGGTAGGGATGAACGTTGGACGGAGTGCTGGGTCGACCGTAGAAATGAACGTAGGACGTAGGACTGGGTCGACCGTAGAAATGAATGCAAGACATAAGACTAGGTCGACTGTAGAAATGAACGTAGGACGTAGGGCTGGGTCGACGGTAGGGATGAACGTAGGACTGGGTCGGCCAAAGGGATAAATGCATGGACATATGATTTTGTCGACTGTAGAAATGAACGTAGAACGTAGGGCTGGGTCGACCGTAGAAATAAATGTAGGACGTAGGGCTGGGTCGACTGTAGGGATGAACGTAGGACTGGGTCGATCGTTGAAATGAATGTAGGACGTAGGGCTGCGTTGACTGTAGGGATGAACGTAGGACGTAGGGCTGGGTCGACCGTAGAAATGAATGTAGGACGTAGGGCTGCGTTGACTGTAGGGATGAACGTAGGACGTAGGGCTGGTTCGACCGTAGAAATGAATGTAGGACGTAGGGCTGGGTCGACTGTAGGGATGAACGTAGGACTTAGGGCTGGGTCGACCGTAGAAATGTGTGCAAGATATAAGAATGCGTCTACTGTAGAAATGAACGTAGGACGTAGGGCTGGGTCGACGGTAGGGATGAACGTAGGGCGTAGGACTGGGTCGACCGAAGGGATAAATGCATGGACATATGATTTTGTCGACTGTAGAAATGAACGTAGAACGTAGGGCTGGGTCGACGGTAGGGATGAACGTTGGAGGGAGTGCTGGGTCGACTGTAGAAATGAACGTAGGACGTAGGACTGGGTCGACCGTAGAAATAAATGCAAGAGATAAGACTAGGTTGAAATGAACGTAGGACGTAGGGCTGGGTCGACGGTAGGAATGAACGTAGGACGTAGGATTGGGTCGACCAAAGGGATAAATGCATGGACATATGATTTTGTCGACTGTAGAAATGAACGAAGAACGTAGGGCTGGGTCGACAGTAGAAATGAATGTAGGACGTAGGGCTGGGTCGACTGTAGGGATGAACGTAGGACGTAGGGCTGGGTCGACAGTCGAAATGAATGTAGGACGTAGGCTTGGGTCGACTGTAGGGATAAACGTAGGACGTAGGACTGGGTCGACCGTTGAAATGAATGTAGGACGTAGGGCTTGGTCGACTGTAGGGATGAACGTAGGACGTAGGGCTGGGTCGACCGTAGAAATGAATGTAGGACGTAGGGCTGGGTCGACTGATGGGATGAACGTAGGACGTAGGGCTGGGTCGACCGTAGAAATGAATGCAAGACATAAGAATACGTCTACTGTAGAAATGAACGTAGGACGTAGGGCTGGGTCGACGGTAGGGATGAACGTAGGACGTAGGACTGGGTCGACCGAAGGGATAAATGCATGGACATATGATTTTGTCGACTGTAGAAATGAACGTAGAACGTAGGGCTGGGTCGACGGTAGGGATGAACGTTGGACGGAGTGCTGGGTCGACTGTAGAAATTAACGTAAGACGTAGGACTGGGTCGACCGTAGAAATAAATGCAAGACATAAGACTAGGTCGACTGTGGAAATGAACGTAGGACGTAGGGCTGGCTCGACGGTAGGGATGAACGTAGGACGTAGGACTCTGTCGACCGAAGGGATAAATTCATGGACATATGATTTTGTCGACTGTAGAAATGAACGTAGAACGTAGGGCTGGGTCGACGGTAGGGATGAACGTTGGACGTAGGGCTGGGTCGACCGTAGAAATGAACGTAGGACGCAGGACTGGGTCGACCGTAGAAATGAATGCAAGACATAAGACTAGGTCGACTGCAGAAATGAACTAAGGACGTAGGGCTGGGTCGACGGTAGGGATGAACGTAGGACGTAGGACTGGGTCGGCAAAAGGGATAAATGCATGGACATATGATTTTGTCGACTGTAGAAATGAACGTAGAACGTAGGGCTGGGTCGACCGTAGAAATGAATGTAGGACGTAGGGCTGGGTCGACTGTAGGGATGAACGTAGGACTGGGTCGACCGTTGAAATGAATGTAGGACGTAGGGCTGCGTTGACTGTAGGGATGAACGTAGGACGTAGGGCTGGGTCGACTGTAGAAATGAATACAAGACATAAGAATACGTCTAATGTAGAAATGAACGTAGGACGTAGGGCTGGGTCGACTGTAGGGATGAACGTAGGGCTGGGTCGACCGTAGAAATGAATATAGGACGTAGGGCTGGGTCGACGGTAGGGATGAACCTTGGACGGAGGGCTGGGTCGACGGTAGAAATGAACGTAGGACGTAGGGCTGGGTCGACTGTAGGGATGAACGTAGGACGTAAGGCTGGGTCGACCGTAGAAATGAATGTAGGACGTAGGGCTGGGTTGACTGTAGGGATGAACGTAGGACGTAGGGCTGGGTCGACCGTAGAAATGAATGTAGGACGTAGGGCTGGGTCGACCGTAGAAATGAATGCAAGACATAAGAATACGTCTACTGTAGAAATGAACGTAGGACGTAGGGCTGGGTCGACTGTAGGGATGAACGTAGGGCTGGGCCGACCGTAGAAATGAATGTAGAACGTAGGGCTGGGTCGACGGTAGGGATGAACGTTGGACGGAGTGCTGGGTCGACTGTGGAAATTAACGTAGGACGTAGGACTGGGTCGACCGTAGAAATAAATGCAAGAGATAAGACTAGGTTGAAATGAACTTAGGACGTAGGACTGGGTCGACCAAAGGGATAAATGCATGGACATATGATTTTGTCGACTGTAGAAATGAACGTAGAACGTAGGGCTGGGTCGACAGTAGAAATGAATGTAGGACGTAGGGCTGGGTCGACTGTAGGGATGAACGTAGGACGTAGGGCTGGTTCGACAGTAGAAATGAATGTAGGACGTAGGGCTGGGTCGACTGTAGGGATGAACGTAGGACGTAGGACTGGGTCGACCGTTGAAATGAATGTAGGACGTAGGGCTGGGTAGACTGTAGGGACGAACGTAGGACGTAGGGCTGGGTCGACAGTAGAAATGAATGTAGGACGTAGGGCTGGGTCGACGGTAGGGATGAACGTTGGACGGAGGGCTGGGTCGACGGTAGAAATGAACGTAGGACGTAGGGCTGGGTCGACTGTAGGGATGAACGTAGGACGTAGGGCTGGGTCGACCGTAGAAATGAATGTAGGACGTAGGGCTGGTTCGACAGTAGAAATGAACGTGGGACGTACGACTGTTGTATGGAGAACGTAGAAATAGATTTGTATGGAGGACGTAGAACGTAGGGCGTAGAGCCAACTTCACAGACCTGACTAGAATTACGATGACGTTAAATGACCATTGCAGATTTAAAGGACTTACGCTAACATATGCGGCACCAAAAGCGGCTGACGTGTTTCCAGAAACATCGCAGGTTTGTATTTGACAGTTTTCTACAATGATTTTGTCTCCTGTACACACTTTTCCACCATTACTGGGGGCGGGACTATCACACAAGCGGGTCCTTGTTGTACGCCCTTGCCCACAGGTGGCGCTACAAGTCGAAGCTGTCGACCATGCTCCCCAGTTTCCGTCAACGACAGCTGTAAAAATATTTATCAAGCTGTGCACATGTATGAATTGGTAATTTAAATGATAAATAAGACACGATTAAAATTTGTCGCAGTTTTTAAGATATGAAATAGATAAAATGGGAAGTTAGTAAAAGACTTTTGCAGCTATTGCACAATCCGTACCATTAGCTTTCTGGATGAAGAGGGTCTTGGTGCAGTTATTCAGCGTGCTCCAATTTAATGGCTATGTCCAGTAGCACTGCCATATATTGATGTCTGACAATGTATCATTTAATTTGCAAAAGTCGTTACAAAGTTTTAAAAAAAAATCTGCAACTAAAAAAAAATAGCAACGACCACACACATTTATCCATCATGAGGTTAAGTTGTTTACATGTATACATGTGTCATTCGTTCCAGTATATACAATAGCCCATCTAGGTTAGAAAAAATATACAAATAAACGTACTAGGACAGGCAGCTCCCGTAGAACATGTCGATTCCTCATACGAGTCTCCCACGCAGGGCTGGCCGCCATAGTCTGGAGAAGGGTCGTCACAGGCTCGGTACCGACGCTTGATCCCCGACCCACAAGTCTTTGAACATCCTTGCCACGACTCCCAGCTTCCCCACTGCCCGTCAATAGGCGAACCTATCACTGTCAAGTATAGGAGAGGAGGAAAATACATCAGCAGTATGTTGTTTAAATGATAAAGTTTTTTAATGCAAATTCATTGATTTAGGGTAATGATAGATAAGCAAGGGTAAAAAGGTTTAAACATCTTAACATTTGCGTATGCTGGAACAAATTGTGTTTATAAAATATTATAGTCTAGCGGACATACAAAAACCACCAACCTTCTGCTTCCAAACGCAATTTGTCTAAAACATCAAATATAGTTATAAACTCACAGTTATCGCAGTTTCTAGATGTGTACTGGGGAAAACACGTGCACGTGTAGGCATTCTGGAGATTGGTGCACGTGCCGTTGATGCATGGGTTACTAAGGCACTCATTAATATCTATAAATAGAAAAGGAACATATTCTATAATGTAGTACTACGGTTAATCGATACATGTACTGTAAGTTATCGATAACTCGACTTCACGTGACAGACACATACAATTTTAAATGGGCATTTTTTTAAATATGTCGTTGTCTTAGGTTTATGTAAAGATGTAAAGATTTAACTCCACCATATCTGCTTCAAGACCGTTTTTGTCCTTCTTTAAACAGATTATGACGTAACAGTCTACATTTCAACTTTAAACAAGAAAGTCGAGTCGTATAGGTATTAAAACAGCTGCATAAAATCTAAATAAGTTCATCCATACACGAAATTTTATATAAACAAGCTAGGTTTGTTAATAAAATGAGCATCTTTTTCCAAAACAAAAATAAAGAGCCGAGAAAATTGTCTCATTACCAAAGTCGCAGTCATGGCCTTGCCATCCGCCCGTACAGTCACAAGTGTACTCATCCAATAAGTTATTACACGTGGCTCCGTTTGCACACGGGTTACTGGCACATTCGTCGATATCTGTCAATGTATAAAAATGGTTTTCAAAGATATAATAAATTTGTCACTCAATCTAGTACTAAGTATAATTAACTCAAATGGGATTTTTTAACGTCTGAAACATGACGTTGTGTAAAAAAGTTTTTCCATTTATAATACTATTCATAAAAGTTCACGAAACCAATAGGTCAGCAAATGAAGGGTTGTCTAGAGAAAAAAATCCAATCTTTTAAAAAGAAGTCACAGAATAATGTTTAAATAATTTAACACGTTTTAGCATTTATAAACGCTAGTCGGGTATAAGCGTAACTATTTAATAGGGCAGCAGTAAGATTAAAGGCAAAACGATTTTAAATTTAGGAGTTTAGTTGATGTTTCTTAAGTTAACATATATTCACTTTATCTACTTGATGGATAGAGCTACATACAAGTTAACTTTAAGTATAATTTGATGTTACAAACAAAATCACAATTATCTTAAAAATATCTTTCTTGTCATGGGAAAGCAGAAAAATGATGCTGATCATGAATTCCGAAAGCTATAGCATATAATAAACACAAAACATATGTTATGTGGTAATCAGTTAGGTTTCAGACACTTCCGTAACTGATATACTCACAAAACATTTATTTCAGTCAGACACGCCCGTTACTGATGACTTCACCTAGAATTTAACTACTGATGACACGCCCTTCGATTTAATAAGTTAGAGTTTCACATACCACTGTAGCAGATAACCACACCTAGATTTTAATCAGTTCGAGTTTTTCATACTTCCGTTATTAATGACACAACCTAAAATGTAATCAGTTAGAGTTACTTACACTTCTGTAACTGTTAACCACACCTAGAATTTAACCAGTGCGAGTTTCCCACACTTCAGTAAGTAATAACTCCTAAATTGAATTTATCGGTTAGAAATAAAGCATCTGATCATGCATACACTACCCGGCATTTCCTTGTCGGATTTATTCCCATGGGTTTATAGATAAGTAACAAAACACAATATTCAAGCAAAAACAGACCAATATCACAATCATGCCCTTGCCATCCTCCTGCACAGTCACACGTGTACTGGTCCAACAAGTTGTTACACGTGGCTCCGTTTGCGCACGGGTTACTCGCACATTCATCGATATCTGAAGCAAACGAACACGTAGGTTCAGCAAAATTTAATATCAAATATATAAAATATAAAATCAACTTCAGTAGTTTATGTCTGTCATAAAATATTCCGGAAAGTTTTTTTCATGACCAAAAACGTGTGAAAATTAAACCAATGCAAAAAATAATTTTACTATAGTGCTTGTAAAAGTAACAAAACCCACCAATGTCGCAATCGTACCCCTGCCATCCTCCAGCACAGTCGCACGTGTAAAGATCCAACAGGTTGTTACACGTGGCTCCATTTTCGCAGGGACTACTATCACATTCATTAATATCTAGAAGAATAATATGAACTAAGATACTAATTTAAAAATACAATGTACTAAATGTTTTTATTTAATTTAAGATACAGTCAAACACGTATTAAGCAACCACCCAAGAGCATGACGAAATGTGGCTGCTTGACACAGGCGGCTATTAAAGACAGGTAAAACATAGAATAAAATATCATTAAGAGAACATATTCAAACTGCATGTTTGAGTCAGGTGGTTGCTTATTGGATATGGCTGCTAATGCATGGTCAACTTTTCTGTATATTTAACATAAATGGAGAAAATAGAAACACAAGAATGACCTTCAAAATAACAAAAACACATTTAAAACCTTATGAGTTTATATTAGATGGAAGTAGTAAGAAAAATTGAAAAATATACGTCTTATATTTAAATGAATTCAAGTACTACATGTAAAATGCAATGCTCATTTTAGACAATGGTGCTAAAACGTTTTAAATACACCAAACATTTAACATGAAAAGACAATACGCGTCTAAAAAGAAAAAAAGACACAACATAACCGCTACTTAAGGTACCAACCTAGGTCGCAGTTATATCCCTGCCACCCTCCGGCACACGTGCACGTGTAATGGTCTAACAAGTTGTTACACGTGGCTCCATTTAAACACGGGTTACTTGCACATTCGTTAATATCTATAAATAATATAGGTGGAGAAGATGAAACGAACAACTATAAAAAAGCAATTCATTTATCGGTATTAATGAAGGTGGGTCAACACATTTGACCGAAAGAAATAAAAGATGTCCGATCATTTTGAAATTTGGCATGTTGATAGAGTTTTGACGCCCCGCGTTGCATAGCAACGTCTGTTTTCCTCTGACGTCACGTAAACCACGGTAAACGCTCCCCCCACCCCCCTAGCGGCGTTCTTCTGGAATAATTACGCCGGTCACTTATTTGCATATAACTTTATTGTTTGTCATCCGATAGTTATTCTGTAAATTTTGTTGTGTAGATAATTGAATTCTCTTTCCGTCCATATCTTATTCTTAGTGTTTGATTTGTGATCAATGAGTCGTATTTGTTCCCAATGGCCGGAGCGGCATGTAAAACGTTAACTTATTGCAGACTTGCACCGTACCATTTTTCTTATTTTTACAAAAACTATGAAAAACGCGTCTGCAATAAGTTAACGTTTTACACGCCGCTCCGGCCATTCGGAATAAATACGGCACATTGATCATAAATCAAACACTAATAATAACATATGGACGGAGAGAGAATTAAATTATCTACACAACAAAATTAACAGAATAACTATCGGATGACAGACAATAAAGTTTTATGCAAACAAGTGACCGGCGTGATTATTCCAGAAGAATGCCACTAGGGGGCGCGTTTACGGTATTTTACGTGACGTCAGAGGAAAACAGACGTTGCTATGCAAAGCGGGATGTCAAACTCTATCAACATGCCAAATTTCAAAATGATCCGACAACTTTTATTTTTTCGGTCAAAGGTATCGACCCACCTTAATAAAATGAGATAATTATGAAAAATGTTGATTGATATCTTATGCCTCGTATAGATATGAAAATCGTATGCCTACATATAGATATGAAATCAAAGTCAAATACGATTTAATTGGATATTATGTTTTTAAAATGATATAACTCTATACGTTAACCGCTTATTATATTGCAGGGATTTTTTTTAAAAATATGTTCTTCGCAAAAGTTCTTTACAGACTTTTGAAATTGACGAATAGAGCTGCAACTATCAATATTTGAAAAATACGGGTTCCATTTATATGGGTAAATTGATATTCAAGTGTAACACCTATTGTGTCTACATGTGGCAGCCTGGGGCTAAGATCATCAAACTAAATCAGGAAACTAGTCTCAAATCTCAAGCATCTGATTGGCTGAAATAATGACTGGCCGACTAAATTGATATACAAGTGTAACACCTATTATATTTACACTTCAACTTCATCCTCTACGATGAAGTCTTATTCATCTAACGGATCATAATTTCTGATGGTACATTTGTAAACAGTGTGACGTATTACTTTAAAAGGCGTGGCTACAGTAGAGCCGTTCACAATTTATTGGACGTTGCACGATGTATTGACGTGGGATGTCGCCGAGCACGCACGTTTTGCCAAGAGTTGCTTCGAAAAAGCGTGTCGTCATGCACTTTGTAGTCAACGTAGCTGTTCCAACAGCCATTCGAAAAACCGTAATATCACGAATTCTTCTAGTTATTTGTGTATTAATGAGATTATTTATGAGTGTAAATGTAAGGATTGAATCGATATTTGATGGTTTTCAGTTGGGTATGAAAAAGAGTTGGATTGTTTAAAGTACGCGAGAAGCCCTTCGGGCTTCAAGCACTTTAAACAACACAACTGTTTTCCATACCCAAATGAAAACCATCAAATATCGATTCAATCCTTAAGTGTCTACATGTGGCAGCCTGGGGCTAAGATCATAAAACTAAATCAGGAAACTAGTCTGGCCGCCATTTCTGCATATCAGATGCTTGAGATTTGAGGCAGCTCTCCAATCTTGGGCCATGTATTCACCATTTTTTTCATGATACTGTATGGTCATTATCGAAACAAATCGTAAATACGCACGCAGTTAAGGTTAGTCGGGGTGCTATGTTGTGTGACATGAATGCTTTACCCCATTTAATTATGTAAAAGACTACAAATACACTGTGACCTTAAGCAGCCAGCTGCAACTACAAAGGCATTGAAGAGTATGAGCAAAATAATGCAGTGCTTTTGCTGCGATAAATCAAGAACAATACGACAATACATAAACTAAGTAATTTAAATTCTGCTGGTAAAATTTCTATGCTAGTTTTGTTTTAAAGTTGAAGCTTGATTCTAATAGAATTCAGAATGAAAATGCATCAACATGATCTTGGATCGATGACTGAACATGTGTAATAGTTAATGCATTTGTAAATTATGATAGCATCACATACAGATGTAATCCCATTTGGTAGTAAAGTATTTTCAATAATCAGTATCCAAGAGACAACTACATCCTTTAACTTGAACCTTTATTTGCTTACAATTTCAGACACAATTATCATAGTATTGGGATATTGAACTTTTTTCACTTATTTTTTGCATGTACTAAACATTGAATGAAAATAGGATGAAAGAACAATGCTTTGCAAAAAATATATCCGGTCAAAAGTGGAACAATTCAAATTTGTTTGCATCAAAATGCAAAAATTGCATCTATTGAAATCCCTGCAATCCCCAAAACAGGTTTTAAATGGCAATAAATGCCTAAAAGGTAAAAAAATATTTAATTAATGACCAATATATGACTTTAATATGCCTTATTATGCTGCACTTTACAGTCAGTGGTAAACATCAATATAAATCGATTATGAGGGCATAACATCGATTATCAAATCGAATGGCTTTTGTAGACGATTAAGCGATTTTAATCTATAATCGTTACTTCTCTAGTTTAAAAGTTAAGGATATTGGAACAATACCTGTATCACAGTCATATCCTTGCCAGCCTCCTGCGCACATGCACGAATAACTATTCTGGTTGTTATGACACGTGGCACCATTAGCACACGGGCTGCTCAGACATTCGTCAATATCTGTGAAAACGATAAGCATTTAAATTAAAAGCCTTCAAACGAGACAATAGCTTAATTTGAAAAATCACTTTATAGTTCAACCTGTGCGAAAGACAACCTTTCAACAACGACTACGTTTTGCTAAAGGCTACATTTTATTTGTTCAAAGGACTTATTTAAAGAACAAATACACCTGTAAACAAAGACCATTTGCCTTAAACGACCTTTTTTGATTTATGAAGACAGGTTTGACTGTAGATTTTGATAAAATACGTAATGCCATGACATGTTTAGTACATCACTCGGACAAAACATGTTTCTTTGATACATGCGCATCTTAGTGAACAAACTCTCATTCACAAGCGAACATATATAATACATTTTGATCCATTTAGCTGAAATTCAATATAAAATAAAACGCACATTCAGTTGTGGGCGCCAACAATGCAGTGAATTCGCATGGAATCGATATTTGAAACATCCAATGTGGGTAAACATATTATCGCAAGCCCATCAGTAAAGAAATCTATGAGAACGCCGTTACAAATTGAAAACATATACATACAAATATTTTCCTAAACAATATAAGTTAATAAATTTTTTCTGAAAAATACTTTTGTAATAGTCAGATACTAAGTGTGCATTTACAAAACGATAAAATTATGCGTAAAATGCTGGACAACGTTAAAATGCTCCTTTTGCAAATATTTTAAGCACAACATTTTTTTGAAAAATTAAAAACATATTTTAATTTGAAATATACATCATAAAATACTATCTCTTGTACGAGAATTGAGTTCAAACTTCACATAATTGTCAGCCACGTGCTAAAACAAATCTCGGCCGAAATTTTATATTAAAATATATGCAATATGTGCTTCTTTAAGATGGGCAAAAAATAATTCTAGTAAAAGGTTTAAACATTTTATTAAAACAAAACTACCTAAATCGCAATCGTATCCCTGCCAACCCCCAGCACAAGTGCACGTGTACTGATCCAACAGGTTATTACACGTGGCTCCATTGAAGCACGGGTTACTTGCGCATTCGTTGATATCTGTATAAATTACAAAATCATATATTCAAAAACAAATTTAACATGATAGTATTGCATGTTCTCACAAACGATTATAATAACAAAGCTCCATAAAATGCACAATAGTTTAATCGAGAAAACGAGCATTTTTATTTTCATTAAAGAAAATATACCAATGGCCATCTAGCTATTTGGAAAGCTGCACTTTGTATTAAGTTTTACCTATATCGCAGTTATATCCTTGCCATCCGGCAGCACAGTCGCAACTATACTTAGCTAACAAGTTGTTACACGTGGCTCCATTTGCGCACGGGTTACTGGCACATTCGTTGATATCTATAAACAAATAAAATAAATCGGCTGAAAATTAAATTACTACTTGTTTAAATGAACATGTGTGAAATCACAAAACAATTGAACGTCATATGGCATTTTTAATTTGTGTCTGATAACTGTTTTGAAAGCAAATCGCTGCCACTACACACTCTGGTATCATTTTGTTCCGCGGGGGTCAAATTTCAAACAAAAGCCAAAAATGACATTTTCGCTCAGGCATAAATGCGCGCAGTTCAACTTAAGTTTAATTATCAATCAGGATTCTGCGTGAACTTGTACATTACACACCCTCCCCCTTAAATACCATCCCTGTTATAAGGTCGAAATGCTCATGCCCAGTGTGGCAATAGGTAAAAATTAGGTGTTAACAGTCTGACAATTAATATACTGAGTGCCATTGAAAACCCAACACTTTATTTGTTGGAATATTTTAATGTGCGTAAAAGTGTAATAAATTGGCAAATGTAAAAGTGTTTTAAAATCAATAAGTAACTAATCGATACATTGACGGTCCACTGGTTTTTTTTAACTTTCTCTCCTACCGTAACCCCATACAAACGCATGAAATGTTCGTTTTGGCATGTATACATACAAGAATAACCTCGAAACAAGTCCATTTATTAACCTTTACTTATGGCCACACAAACTTTCAAGATTTACTGTATACAAATGTGAAAATGCCAAGGCTTTAAGAAAAATAGCGATATGAGGTTTTGGGCATGATCCAAGGAGGGATGTCTCAACATGAAATCGCTTGTCGGATGCATTGTTCACTGTCGACAATTACTTGTTTGGCCCAAAGAAATCTTACTGATTTTAAAACTCGTCTTCCTTGCCAATTTATTAAACTTTTACACATAACAGAAATATTCCCAAAAATAAAGTGTTGCGTTTTCATTGGCACTCAGTATACATAGGTATAACTCAATTCTTGTAATTTTAACCTTCGACAAACTTCTTCTGTATTTCTCATTTCTTTATGAAGTAGGTTGTAGCTGTAATATGCGCGTATGTAGTGATAACGCCTTCTGAATACGGAGCTGCTACATGTACACTGAGAAACGAAAAACAGTCGAATGACTCTAATAAGCCAATCAGATATGTGTTATTCTAGAAAACGTAAACATGTTGTAATTTTATCCATTTACAAGATTATTTTCTTCATTTTTTTCAAATTGTGGAAATGATTTCAAAGATTTAGAATGACAGTATCTAAAATAAAAATGGAAGATAAAATGTACATGTAGATGTACTGCAAATCTCTTGTTCCAGTATTTACCTTGATCGCAGTTTGTTCCCGTCCAGCCACTTGTACAAGAGCATGTATAATGATTCACGAGGTTATTACAGGTTGCTCCATTCCTGCACGGGTTACTCGAACACTCATTGATATCTGTAACGAACTCAAAATTTCTTTAGAACGGAAAACGACTTATGGGGTTTTAAACGTTTCAAAATAAAACAAATACCTTAAATTTCAAATTTTGAATTTTAGGAAAGGATCACTGCAGATAAGAAATGTAGTGCAGATATATACATCCATGTGTAGTTCTAAATCATACAATAATGGCAATCAGTAGTAAATACATTTTTGATATTGTCCTTTGCAATGTTTATGCCCGTCACATAACAAATATATTCATTATTTTTCAGATGGATGATTTCAAAGTTAAAGTATGTTTATCGTCGAATTCGTAAAACGTTGATCTCATGGCCATAGTGCGTCACATACACTCCTAATTGTTGTGCGGTATAAAACTAAATATACATGCTTACTCTGGTCACAGTTAGTTCCGGTCCAGCCCCCAGCACAGGTACACGTGTACTGGTTCTGTCCATTTGTGCACACGGCACCATTCTTACAGGGGTTACTGGCACACTCATTGATGTCTGACGTTAAAAATAAAAAATAATCTCTTAATATAAATATAAACGAAATCAAATACGGAATTGTAATTTTAACGTCGTGTCATATAATGAAATATAATGTAATTAAATGTAATGTAATGCAACTTTACTTAACAAAAAGCTATAGATTCATTATCCGATTAATTTCTTTAGAGCTTAAAATATATGACTATACAGCATAGTACGTTGTTAACCTTATTAGTATACAAAACTTGAATAATCAAGGTCTCTTTAACTCTCTGTATAAATATTTAATAATACTCGTATAAATATTTTAACAAATAAGTTATAAAACTTACCTGTAGAACACGTTGTCCCCGTCCAACCGGCTGCACAACTACACGTGAACTGGTTTTGTCCGTTTGTACACGCACCACCGTTCTGGCACGGGCTACTGGCGCATTCATTTATATCTTCAAAGAAAAACAAACTGATAAGAACAGTTCTGGGAATCAAAACGTTTCTTTTGTTTTGCGTGTTCAAGAATGCCGAGCCGAGAACATGTATTTTGTATCTGTTTAAATCACATGTATTAGTTTTCTTGAATGCTTATATCATGTATATTGCTAGTCTTTAGAGAAACATTTAATTCTGAAAACCTTTAACTAATTCAAACCAAACTGCTTTTTCGTTCCAATTAAAGAAAAATAAATAGCAAATTAACAATGGTTCACTTTTAAAGATCTATGAATTTATTTCAAAAGATGTATCAAAATAATAGATGATGTTACTTTGAAACTGTTACTTAAGTCTTACGTTTTTTATAATAAAATACCTGCTAAGTTTTTTTTTAATCCGGATTAATCATTTTAATTAGATGATTATAGACGTGAAACGTTATGCGGTTTGAACATTAAATATATTTAGCTTAGGTGACAGAGGTTAATCGAGATAATTTGTACATGTATGAGATCAGATATAAACAGTGCATCATTTTTATTATTAAACATTTTAATATAATATAATAATATAAATATATATTATAACGCATTCATAATGACATTGCTTATTAGAAACAGCACGTGACATGTCGATTCCATAGGCTTATCCTAACATGCATCTAAATTTGGGTATAAAGCCAGGTACATTATAATCCGTTGAACTTTTTTTAGATATGGCATTCCGTTGCGATGTTTCATAAAATGTAGCTTTATAATATAAAAGTGCGAAGCAACATGACAAATTTTGGTTTATCTTTTAAGCCGGAAAAACTTAAGGATGTTCACGGGCCAAAAGAAAATTAGCTGTTTTCTTGGTGTATTAACTTAAATGTAGACCTTGCTCTGGATGCGAGAATGCACAGACTGATATTGGTCTTCACTGGTCATATAGGCAATGAACAACATGTTGTCACTGTGTGTCACATAAATTCGTTTATTGAAGTGCAGGATAAACCTAAATAAACATGCTTACCCTGGTCGCAGTTAGTTCCGGTCCAGCCCCCAGCACAGGTACACGTGTACTGGTTCTGTCCATTTGTGCACACGGCACCATTCTTACAGGGATTACTGGCACACTCGTTGATGTCTGTCGTAAAAGAATTATTTCTTATTTTCATATACGGATGTTCATCTTTTGGATTATTACGAATGTTTTTTACTTATTTCTTGACGACATTTCTCTTTAGTTTCATTTTGCGAATTTCGCGCTATGATCATTTAGCGCGCGAAATTAACTCCTGTGAATTGTGAGTGAAAAAATGCGTTCCTTATGAGAATAATAAAAAATAAAATGCGCAAATATATGCTCACGTGTAAAAGTTATTTGCGCCTTCTGTCCGAAAATTTGTCCACTCGAAAACAAACGATACCCTGTTATTAGATTTCTATTTAATTTTTTTCACGGTCACGTTATAACAATCATTTTAAGTTGCATACAATAATGGTTCGGAATATTTCACTTTAAAACCAAAAAAAAAATAAAAAGTTGTGTTCTTTGACTAAAATGCTTTGAATAAGCTATGAAAGTATACATGTATACCTCTGATGTTAACAATTTTCAAACATAAACATTTTATACTGCTAAATAAAATTATATGTAATTAACTTTAATTTCATTATCAGTTTCTTTACTGTTTAAAAGTTTAAATATCTTCATATTCAAAATCAAAACTTTAAAAAAAGAATATACTCGTAAAACAAAGTTAACAAACAATTTCAATTAAACGCGGTATGTTAACACTCATCATGCACTTCGCTTCGCTGTTCAAAATTTTTTCATATTAAATTCCCTTTATAAGTTTAGAAAAAAAATAAGAATATTTAGAAATGTTAATGTAATATAATAATTGAATTGATATTTTATCGCGTTTATCCCCATATCAAAAACAGTTGGGTTGTTTAAATTAAACATGACGCCATCATGACATATCTCATAAACACACTTTAAACAACGCAAATATTTTCCATACCATGGTGAATAGTTAAATATCGACTTAATTTTTCAATGAATACTTTCTGACACGATATTCAATTGTATAACTTACCTGAAGAACACGTTGTCCCCGTCCAACCGGCTGCACAACTGCACGTGAACTGGTTTTGTCCGTTAGTACACGCACCCCCGTTCTGGCACGGGCTACTGGCGCATTCATTTATATCTTTAACAGAAAACAAGCTGATAAAAAATATTCTAGACAAAAAAAAACGATGCTAATGTTTTGCATATGTGGAAATGACGAGCTGGTTTAGTATCTTTCGCAGGTTAGGTTGCAAAAAATTCCGGCCCGAAGGAACAATTATCTGAGACTACCGGGTTACCGCAAAACATTGTTGTCACACGCGCCATGATTCCCAAACTTGTTTACACTTAATTAAAAAGCTTACCCTGGTCACAGTTAGTTCCGGTCCAGCCCCCAGCACAGGTACACGTGTACCGGTTCTGTCCATTTGTGCACACGGCACCATTCTTACAGGGGTTACTGGCACACTCGTTGATGTCTGTCGTAAAAGAATGTTACTTAAAATTTTTTTGGGACGCGCCACGGGAAAAGGTACCTTTGGTCATATTTTGTGACATTTTAGCTGTTACTATATTTAGACAGAACTTAACTATCTAGTAGGTTCTCATAACTAAAAAGTGATTTTCTTGCACACAATGACAATAAAATGATATTTTTTACCGCGAAATGCATAATAATTAATGTCGTCTGCTCAACTTTATGACGTCATTTCAAGGATTTACGTCATCAGTCCGAAGGTACCTTTTCCCGTGACGCGCCCCATTAATAATCTAGTTGTCATAAGAATGCTCATAACTGCGGTTAATTTAAAAGTTACAGATTTATTCATGTAGTATTATTATATTAAAAAAATCTATTTTCGCGTATTTTGCATTAGGATAAGTTCGCTAAATCAACCCCATTCGAATTACAACTCTGTCATATCGGAAACAATTTGAGTAATAAATGGCGCGAACTTTTATGCAAACATGTATATATAATTTGCAAAATTATGTCACTTCAAAAATTAATCATTCCACAGTAATCAGACGTTTCAGACAAAAAGTTCGTATAAAAAATAAAAACATTTATTAAAAAAATGTATCTATACAAGAAGTTTTGAAAGTCATTAAACGCGACAAGCGATCTCGGTTTGATTAATATGCATTTTTTTCCACCTCTGCGAGATTTGTTCAATAATGGAAGAAAATGCACCAAAGACAGAGGTAATAACCATTGTAATATTTCAAACAATTATATAACAGTCTACACAAACAGTAATATCTGCTACTTTGAATTACAATACAGGATGCTTGAAGTGTCTTACATGTATACTATACACCGAAATTTATTATTTTACATCTTGGCTATCTTGACTCCTGGGATAATAAATGTGTACCAAAACTTAAAAATCACTACCGAACAAATAGACCATTGATCACTTAAGATATTGTCTAGAAAGAATTTTTGATAAATTATAAAATTCCTTTTTCAAAAACAGCGACCAACCAAAGCTAATGAATCCGTCGGTGCTACATGTAGCACGATCTGTCTTTCATGGCATAGAGTGACTCACAGAACATATGTACAGAGGTTAAAGCCGCCACTATACAAGTTGCCAAAGGGCACGAACCTTCGTCGCAGTTAGTTCCAGTCCACCCCGCTGTACAGCTACAGCTATAGCTGTTGGCGTTAATATCTGTACATGTCGCTCCATTATTACACGGATTGTTGATACACGCTGTAACATCATTATACATTTATTTACAATTAATTTAACACTACAAACATCTACAAAATACTTAACATAGTAATAAACCGTGTTGTGAATATGAATATTAATGGATCAGCAGACCGAGAGTTATCGGTTTCCGATTCTTCAAGTCTAAACTAGTTTAAAAATAGAAACAAACTGCAAGCCAAATAACCGCCAAAAGTAGTACTAATTTTCGAAAGTCCTGAAAGTAGGTATGCCGACCTCTCAGTACTTTAAAAGCCTTGATTTGTATTCATAGCTAACCAGCTCGAATCTTTTCATCTCCTCGTCAGCCTGGTCATAAGACTGACTCTAGATTCCAAGCAATGAAAGGTGTTAAATCAGAGCGGATATTTTGTCTCTTCAAATACGTTTTTTTTTCATGAACCAGTCATTATTTACAAAATAAATAAATAAATAAATAAATTATTAATTAATTAATTAACACAACACATTAATAGGTAACTAATAAAGAAGTTAATTAAGAAATCATCAATTATTTAATTTTAAATTATTAACTTCACGAAATGAGCCGGCTAGAAATCCGCCCCTCGATCAATACATATAATTCAATAATGCTCGTATCACCCTTTTGACTGATTAAGTAAATGTACGCCCTGCTCCGTCTCCTGTTGTAGTGCATTCATGGGTGTTGATTTCAAGTCGTTTTGGTCGAAAAAGACCCTAGGTGCCCCTTCAGGGTCACTTTTCGGTAACGATCAGGATTTTGGTAGAACTACAGCCTTTCGTAAGCTAGGCTAGCTACATGTAGACAGCGAAAGGACTCGCAACCACATCGGTTAGGAGCCTGTGGTAGAAAGCCAGTAACTTTAACCACTCAGCTATGGATGCCCCACTTTTTACCATCCGACAAACATTATGTATTATATTCAAAGTAACGTAACTAAATCGAGCCAATTATATTTTTTCTGTATTAAGATTTTATGATAACTGTAATGAGCCAATAAAATACATACGCCACGTATCGTATATCGATATAAACCATGTGCCACCACAGTACTCGTCGCTCCGACCAGGACACCTAGCAGTGCAATCGGAACCTTTGGGGTAGTTTCTTATTGAGTTGCCACAAAAGCATTGTCTTGTATACTGCAAAATATTTGACCAGAAAATAAAATAAAATTAAAACGATTGAGGACAGAATAGATATGTTATTGCGCTCATCAATGTATGAATAACATTATTATAATCTGTAGCCATTTTACACGGATGTTTGCCTCATTTCCGTCGTATCTGTAGCTAGATTTATGTTCACAGATATTTACACGTGTACCTCATTTAAAGCATAATATGTAGACAGATTTTGTTTACGAATAATATACTCCAGATTCAGCTTAAGCAGTGTTGTGTACAAGAAGTATTTGTAGCCAGATTTTGGACATGGATATTTACCTGGCTTTCACAAAATATGCGGCTCTTTTTACACGGACATTAACCTCATTTTCAGCGTATCTGTAGTCAGTTTTTACACGGACATTTATCTCAGTTCCGCCCTATCAGCACATGTAGCCAGTATTACATGGATATTTACCTCTATTTCGGCGTATCTGTAATCAGTTTTTTACCCGGACATTTATCTCAGTTCCGCGCACCTATAGCCAGTTTTACCCGGATATTTACCTCAGTTCCGGCGTATCTGTAGCCCGCTGCTTTACATCTGCTTTTGCACTCGTCGCCTGCGTTAGTATCGGAATCAGCTAATTGTTTTTCGAGAATTCTGGTTGTTCGGTCTTCATAACATCCAAAGTATCCGCTTGGAGTGAACGCTAGTTTAAATGTATAAACATAATTTATGTAATATTTTATTCAGTTATTAATTATTATCGTAGATGTATGCGCTTTATTAAAATCTTAACTTTTATAAATGGTCCTTTCTTTCTAAAAAGTTTTATTTGTGCCAAAATATAATGTCAGAGAACACTAAATAGTTCCCCATAGAGTTACATTAATATAACAAGATTTGGTCCTCCTGTGATTTCATGATTTTGTCCAAAACAACCACAGATTGTAAAGTGTCACTCTCGGGCAAGGCAAAAATGGCCAGAAATCAAGGGGGTTCACCAACTCGTTTTCTTAGCATTTGAAATTGAAAGTAACCCCGTGAATGTATACAAATATTCAACCCAAAAATAAGAAAAGTACCAACTTCATTGTAAGTGCCACAAATCACCTCCAAACAGTGTTTTGAACAAATCGTTTTTATTTTAAATTGTCTAATTAAAGTCATTTTACATTTTTGAAAACAAAGACTGTTTTCTCTATAGTTTTGGCCAATGAATCTTTGAAAATAAAGTAAGCCCGAATCGTCCCTAGACAAAAAATTTCCAATCCACGATCGGCGTTTCTATTTACTGTCCTCCATGTAACGCAATTACTATCGACCTGTGAAATGGAGGTTGCTGCAAACCCTCAGGTGCAAATTATTTTGCCCCTGACAGTTCCTAGGCGGTAACCGCAAATATTCTCATTTTCTTTAATTGTTAGTTGTGTTTTTTTTATTTGTCTTAATATGGTCATTTTACGATCCCTTTTTCTCTCTACTTCTAGACAGTGTGAGGAGGCTGTGTCTTCTGGATGTAACGATTCCTTCATATTTCACATTTTTATCTTTGTGAGAGACAACATTATTATAGGCATATGCACCGACCCTCATATTCACAGACACGTTTTCCTTAATTGTTTGTGGTGTCTTATTTTATTATGTCCTATGATCATTTTAATAGCCCATGATCTCTTTTTCTGTCTACTTCTGGGCTGTGTGGTGGAGGCTGTGTCTACTTGACGAAGCAATTCCTGATATTCATATTTCAGTTTTTTAAGGTAAAGGTATGGTTTTATAGTCTGAACGTATTCAACCGACTTTACCCACCGATCGCTGGATTAAAGTCGTTCGTTGACAGTCGGCGCCGTAGGCAGCCACGGAACATTGGCTTATATTCCTCAGAGGTACCCATTTATACACCTGGGTGGAGAGAAGCAATGAAGGCTTAATATATTGCTTAAGGAAATTAGCGGCCGGACCGGGGCTCGAACTAAGGACCCCCCGATAACTAAGCGAACGCTCTACCACTGGACTATTGCTGTCTACTTTTAAACATTAATGGGAACACTACTTACACACTACCGACTCGACCAGTAAAACAGCTAAAACCAATTTCGGATCCATATTTGTCTAAAATAAAACATTAAATCTTAAGACATGAGCTATTTCATTAAACGGTAGTTTCATCCAGCGGATGTCATTTAACTAGAAATTTTAATTTGATATTTAAAAATAATTAATTATAACAACTGTTTGAAATTAACGATTAATTGTTTCAAAAAAAAAAGATGGTACATGAATCACATAAGGTCTAGTAAATCCTAAGGAAACAAATTGCACGATACTCGGTGCATTGGCGCACCGCTTTGAGGGTATTTTGCGAATCCTGTATAGGTACATGTAATTTAATTTAGAGTTTATTGTAAAATAAGGCCAATTGACATTTCGTTTACTTTTTTTAGATTTATTACATATATTCAAAGAAAAAGAAAACACTATTCTATCCATCAATTAATGATTTTTTTAAATGCTGCAACCCTTTTTATTCATTTCTTCATAACTTTTGAGATTTCGCATTTTTTTCTTAGGCAATAATGTGGGCAGAAACGAGTATTACAGGTCAGTTTTACCATTTGTTGCTTCATATTGTCAAATATGCGAACATTGTTTTTACTTCTGCACAAATTATTGTCTAAGACGATTTGGGAAATCTCGAAAGTAAGTTATAAAAATTTTTGTCAGCAATCAAACTTACAGAATTTCACAAAATTTGAACCAAAAATGAAATGCGAATGTGCGGAATAAATTAATGAAACAGGCGGTTAAACACTTGTAGAGAATATACACTATCGACATTTAGAGCATTCTTATTATTATCATATTATTATAAAATATTTAGAAACTTACGAAAATGTCAATTCCTTTTAGAAGAAATCGAACGAATCACCTATAATCGAAAAACGGTTCCCCTGCAAGCCTGATCGATTTCCTCGCTTTGGTTTAGGTTTGTTATTAATTATGCTGATTCTTTCGCCAAGGAAAGGTTTTATGTAAAAGATTAACCTCATGCATTACTTTAATCGTTTAAGGTCAGTTATTTTATTCGATATAAGAATAACCTTAACGGTAATAAAATATACATTTTAGTATATTAAAAGACAAGATTTTCCGAAAACATTTTTTTTTTTCATTTAAAAAATTTTCTTGCAGCTGTTAAATTAAGTAACTGCACGAGTCAAATAGAACAACTGGACAACTTCAATGCGAATATATTTTCAAATATAATTACTGGAAATCCGACTATCAAAATGATCTCTAAATGAAAGTATATCTAGTAAAACTAAGCAGACGGTCAACATAATTTCTTAGTAAGAGTAAGTCTATGAAAACCGAAGCAGATGACAAACGAAAGTCTTTGAAAAAACGAAGGAAACTTTGTTCATGATTGGAGACCAGTTTTATTTTATATTTTCATATTTCATATTGCCACTGGTAGAAATTACAATAGTAAATGTGTTTCATTTTGTTACTTAACATCATCAAGCACTCTAATTACATGGCGCAGGTCGAATTCTGAGTCTAATTTTTCACTTATTCACGTGACACAGGGCACAGTTTACTTATCGTGGAGGACACCAAATTCTGTGTCTTTTAGCTCTCGTAACGTTGTCCTGTACGGAAGAGAGTACATTTATGACAGCGTTTAGAAAGTTTGGTCATATGCGGGTAAATGAAATAATATACAAAGGCGTCCTTGACCAGCACGAAAAATTATGTGAACTTATTTACATAACTGTTACAATAAATGCTAGCTTAACAAGACTAAGCATTATATAATTTTTGTAAGGCATTTGGCTTACTTTTAAATAAAGCATTCCAAGATTTGTTTACAATTGTCGTACGTTAATCTTACGATTTTTCTGATCGTAAAACCGTTAATAAGATGTCACCCTGGAGTGTATTTTTGCATTTTGTATTTGACCTTAAAATAAGATCTAATAAGCTGATTTGTCATTCAATAATGTATTTAAACTGAATAATTAGTAAAAAAGATTAGACTATTAAACTGGCATTTGTCCTGAAGTTTAGGATACTTTCAGATGTCAAAATTTATCGGTAAAGGAACCAGGTTAATCCTACTTAATCTGAATGTATGTTAAGAATAAAGTTGATAAAAAAAAAAGAAAATATTACATGGAAGCCATGCCAAGTGTTAGGGCGTATTCCTGTGTGATTCTATCCGCTAGAATGACTAAGGAATGTTTTAGTCTGCTGTTACATTCTGAAGACTCAATTTTGCCAGGCTGACACTATGGCGAATAACTTGTTCAAGTCTTTGTTCGGTTGTGGCTTTTTAAGACCTTTTTTCCACAGGCCTTTGTTCAGTTGCGACACAGATGATCATCTAGCACAGTCCTTGTCTGATATACTCAGTTTGCCAAGATATCGATTTCTTCAGTTTAAACAAACATGAGATCTCCTTTGAAAGGACTAGATAAATTCATTAATCGCTTGCATATGATGTCAGAATAAAAACCTACACTTGCTATTAGCTTCTTATGTTTTATATGTTTGTGTGCTTATGCATGCAACATTGTTAAGCTGATGGGCGAGTTGAAGTTATTTGACCTAGACAACTTGTGCTTGTTTGTCAAAACCTGGTGGGGCAAGTGTGAGGTTGGTGCACCCTAGAACCTGGTTTATACCTCCATTGGCAAATTATTTTGCCACTGAACGTTCCAAGGCGATTACCACAGGAGTTCTCATTTTCGTTAATTGTTTGTGGTGTCTTATTTGAATTAGACATACTTATAAACACATGCTCTTTTTTCCTCTTTATTGATAAACGTACAATGATGAATGTAGACGGCCCTTATATTTTTTATTTAAAATTATGTATTACTAATTATGAATTATGTATATAATGTATAGTCTAATACCAAATCTGATCTAGAGTCTAGTTTCTGGAAAGAAGGGGGGAAAATGCATTATCAAGAAAGGTCGCATCCTGACGACACAGTCTCTCCACACAGCCAAAATTTACAAAAGAAAAGAGAGCATGGGTTATAAATAAACAGTGCACAAACCTCACACTTGCCCCAACAGGTAATTATATGAACAAACAGGTACAAGTTGTCATTGTGAAATAGCTAAAAACCGGTTATCAACCAGACACTGCTATATGAAAAAGCACAAAAAACATATAAAACATAAGGAGCTTATAGCCTTGTCAAGGAAAGAATACATCCTGATCTTGTCGCTAACTGATGTACATGTACTCTAAAATCATTTTTAAAGAAGTTAACTGCTTTTCATAAAATAACGTGAATAATTCCCACCAGAAATAGCCACATTCAAAGATCACTGCCTTCCCACACATCCAAGATGTAGAACGTGATATTTATTATAATACTGTTTTCGAATGTGTTGTTGTTGTTGTTTGTTTGCTTAAAATTGACTCGTTTGATACAGCAGCAGTGTTTCTTGACGTACTGTGCGACATTATTCGTGTCTTTGTTAATATTAAAATACTTGCTTAGAAATGGTTAAACAGAGAAAAACAATTTATGAACATAATATACAAATAAATTATCTGTTGTTGACAGATGTACTGTGGATTTAACTCGCCACAATTTCACATAATAATAAATGTGATCTTTGTTAGTTATTATATATAAATGTGGGGTTGGTTGCATTATAATAAGTAATAATAAGTCCAACACATTAAAATAAAATAATATTATTACTTCAGTCTAAGCTAGGCATTGTGATTTTCATCGTCAACACCAAACAATGTCAATTTTGGATTGTGTTTAATAGATTCGCAATTGCCCCGTTCTCTAACTCACAAGCATTCACCACAAATGAATCAATTTAAGGTCAACACATGCACAAGAAATTTGTTGTATTATTTTAACCAAAACCAAGCAATGTGATTTGACTAACAAAACTAAGCAATTTTATTTTTGTATTGGGTTTGAATGTTTAGAAATGTCCACTTCTCTACTGTTTCATAATCATTAGTATTCACCAAACAATAAGTATGCGCAGTAGAAATTAATTGCAGAGAATAAATGGTAAATACATCTGTTCGCCATGCACTGTATCAAATAAAACATGATGTAACTTGTCATTGCTGTGAAAACACGTGAAAACAAGTCTTTACCAAATAATTATGTTGATTAATTTGCCTTTTATTAATAAATGAACAGGGAATATTAGTTTTAGCTGATATTATTATGTTGTCTGTGGCGTTCTTTTTGATATGCATAATTTATGATCACGGACACCCTGTCAAAATTATATTTTGTTCAAATCCACCTATTATATCGTAGTTGAGGGCAAACCCATTACATGTATTTTTATTATTGGAACATACGCCGCTGACAATTGAATCATGGTATTAAACAAAAACACCGAAACAAAGGTTTCAAAAAGGACACCAAAAACAATTAACAAAATGAAAATCCGAGGGGTTACCGCCTTGGAATGGCCAGTGCCAGTGGCAAAACAATTTGTCACTGCTTGTTTAAACTAGGTTCTAGGGTTCACAATCCTCATGAAAACAATTGGATGGTCATTTTGATTCCTGAAGAAAACAGACATCCTGTTATCTTCAAATAGCGACTTATAAGTTACAAACACATTTCATTTCTGACTTATGCCTACTACCGTAAATTGGGATATTTTGGTCTTGGTTAATAATTGGCCTAATTGGCCACCCAAATGAAAACTTCAAAAGGCCAAAATTATACACACCAAAATATATGGGCCACGTAACGGGAAAAGGTACCTTCGGTCATTTATAGTGATATTTTAGTTTTTACTAAATTTAGAAAAAAAAACTAACATGTAAAAATCAATTTCTTTTGGGGGGATTTTCCCGGTTAGCTCAGTTGGTTGCGTCGCGGGCATTGCAGGGCTAGGCGCTGTCGACGTGACGGTGCGGGTTCGCTCCCAGCTAGAGGCAATATCTTTGAAATTCACAGTAGTGGTATTTGTGCAGTGCGGCGGCCGTACAAGTCTCCCCGTACATATAGTCAGCACTGTTATCAGTAAAATAACCCGTTACCGATGTCATGCAGTGATCGTTACGTATATCAGGGCTATCCGATCAACCTTTTTGGGGTTGTCCCGGTTAGCTCATTTTGTTGCGTCGCGGGAATTGCAGGGGTAGGCGCTGTCGCCGTGACGGTGCGGGTTCGCTCCCAGCTAGAGGCAATATCAATTATAACTCAAATGTGATTTTGTTACACATTTTGACAATAAAATGGTTTTTTTTCCCGCGAAATGCATAATAAGTAATGTCGTCTGCTCAAATTTATGACGTCATATCAAAGATTGACGTCAACTGTCCGAAGGTACCGTTTCCCGTGACGCGCCCCATATCACAGGTGAAAATTAAGACCCGGTAGTTCAATCACAACAATTATTTTTCATACTCCGCCGACGTTGATCGCTATTTATCGCTTATAAAAACAATCGATAAATATAAGGATTTTAAATTTCAATTAGTGTATTTAAGTTTGTTGAATTATTGTGTGTTGCAATAAATATAATTTTGTGAAAATGTGAGATTGGTTTTAGTGTTTTAAATATCATATCGTGATTTGCATTACACGTATATATTTTTTATGCATTATAAATTTATATTTCTGCATGTGAAGTTTTATTTTTGTATTTAAAATAATAATATGAATAATTTTGCAGTCTTTTCTCCTCTATTTATCGTTTATAAATATGTCTTAGATAAATGCCGACCAATCTGATAAAATACCGTAAATAACATGACAAAATAACGTATTTGTGTTCATTTTCGCCACACAATAATAAACGGCCAATATTAAATTGGCCAAAATAAAACACAGGCACTTTCGGGCAAAATTGCCAAAATATCCCAATTTACGGTTATAGCTTTATTGAAGTCATTTAACACCACTGTCCACTTCCTTGTTTCCATTTCCCATTATCAGCAACAGTTATTTCGTTCCCACCAGTTTCACTGCATCGATTTCAACCCAACTGTCGCTTACTGTACAGTCTACTTCTATACGAAAATCTCTTGTAGAGGTCTGCAAAGCCTAAAACTCAAATGAAAGTTACACACAATTATCTCTTTATATAAGTTTATATATTTTATATTCAGTTTAAGTTTTCATTTTCATCTTGAAAAAGCTACATGAGCCATGTTATACGAAAATGTTCCTCGTTAACATGTTTGGGAAGACCCAATACATAATTCTCATGAAAATTACACGAAATTATATAAATTTTGATTATACGTGTAATATAATTTGTTTTGTTTTTTTTACAAAATTTACTAAATCAACGGCGTCGGTTTAAGTTTGTGACGCAATTTCAATGAATGACGTTGAATTCCCGAAGACACGTCTTCGCTTAGTGTGGCTGAGGAATAGCAACTATTATGTTCAGTTTATTAACATGCCGATTAACGAAGGTGCTGTCGCATTTGATAAAATTGGGAATGCGCTAAGGCTAGATGTAATTTACAGCGTTGCTTTAGGTAAGTTGTCTAGATTACAAGCATGCTTAAGGAAAATTAGTTTGATTACTAGTAATTTTCCCGATTTTGCTTAATAAAATTGTTTCACCTGAAATATATCTAGAAAATCTTAATTAAATTTTATGAATTTTATCAATCCTCGTACCACACATTTTAGGTTATGTATTGCTTTAGCATCAACATGCGTACTATAACAGCGGGTATTTTGGGAACCCGCCAAGACTTAATGATATTTGAGGCATCTCTTTAGGTAAAAAAGTCCTTCTTTGAAAAATAATTTTCGAAATGATAAGAAAATATATTTAAGTCGAAATACTACAGGATTGACGGGTCGTGTTAGATAATTTCGTTCATTCTTTTTTTGTGGTGTGTTTGTGTATTAAACATGTTTAATCATCGGCAAGATACACACAGAGATAATCGGCAATATATTTATTATAAAAACTTACAAAATTCTTAAAGGTTCCAAAGGTTTTGACTTAACATTGCAAGCAGTACTTAACCTACCGACAATGCAGGTGTAAACATTCTTGACGAATTGATATTTTCAACAACAGCTGTTCTCCAAAGCTCTACCCACATGCCGGTTTCATCTTTTGCGTTTATAGACTTTACTCCACCAGCATGGAACGTTTCGTAGATAGTTAAATTTATAACGTGCACCGCTTCACTGAACTGAATCTGCGGGGATAAAAGGAAAATAGTACTACATCATCGTGTGTATATATTTTAGATTATGCCATACACAAAATTTATCCAATGCTTCCAAGTGATTAATAGAATTTTACCTGAAGCGAAAAATAAAAATAAATTTCACTCGTTCACTCGGGTGAAAGCCTTTACCATTATCACATGAACTGCGATGTAGAAGCTTATTTAAATAAAAAAAAAATATTTAAAAAACTGCAATTGTCACATGCCCTTTACCATCAGCTAGTGACACTTTTCATTACAAAATCTGCGCATTTTAAATTTTTGTACAGATTAATTACAGGTCAAAGCCATTATTGATTCTGTTTGTTTTCTATAACCTTAAAACGAATCATTAATTATTTTTTATATCGTTCATTTATTAATAATTAATAAAAACAAAAAAATAATGACAGCATTCACCTCAATAAACTGATTTGCATCAAGAGTTTTTTGTGCCCACGCTTCTGAAATATCACCATATTTCGGAGTAACATTTGGAGGTCCTATCACCTGGTTGGCGTTCCATCTAATGTTAAAAGACAATTTAATCACATTTTCCTAGAAATGTATAAAGCCCAATGTTGAACATAGACATTGAACTTAAATATTATACATGTTAACAAACGTTATGATAATGAACATTTGTACTAAAAATTCCATTAAAAAACTAAAACCAGTTACTGTCACAGTGACAACCGTTATTTAAAAAAGCTATCGAAATTTGCAGCTTACAAAATCTACATAATAAGCTGGTGTTTAACGATTAGTTTTTGTTGAGATCAGCAAGCACAAACAAATAATGCAAACAATAAAGTAACAAGCTACTTTCGTTATTTACCAGTGAGTAATTGGTTTTAGAAAATATTAAAAAAACAATTTAAATAAATCATATACTGTACACAAAATTATTATAGAGCCATGCCGGACAAAGTGTGTCTAGATAATGGCTTCTGAATGTTTCGTTTTACAAAAAGTCCGTATTTTATCTTCTAAGCTTTGGCATGAAAAATGAACAACAATCGATGATAAATAGAGCAATACATTTTATCTTACACATGTTCTCTTTTCTTCTTTACTCTTAAGCTCGTGAACAGGCTGTTTTTGCTGAGTGCGGCGATTCCTGATATGCATAGTTCAACTTTTTCACAACGAAGCACCACATTTAAATAAAAAACAAGACAGAAAATGTGGCGGGTGAAACGTTAAAAAACGTTTCATGTTTTTATCTTGTTTTGATGTATCATGTACTTGGTATGTGATTAAAATATGCTTATACATCTAGATAGAATCTTAGAATATTACAAACTGCTGCTTTGAGACGGATCAAGGGAAACATTTGATTGAAACAGTGGCAAAACAATTTGACTCTGGGGAGTTTAACCAGGTTCTAAGTTGCAAAAACCCCATTCTTGCCCCAACAGGTTCTCATATCCACAAACAAATACAAGTTGGCTTGGTGAAATAACTCTTACTCACCCATCAGCTCAATAATTTTGCATGCAAAAGCACACAAACATATAAAACATAAGAAACAAAAAGCATTGAAAAGGCTTAAGGGGCGGGTACTCAATGATTTTACCATGACCAGAGCGCCTGGAGTCAAATCAACAAGAACACGGTGACAGGGATAAGGAGATAATTTTATGTGATTATTTTTCAAGTTTGGAGAGATTTCACCGATTCCTCGCCGAAAGTTAAACTATTATAATCAGTTCAGTAAGGATAATGGTTAAATGTATTACTAGGTAACAACAGTTTAGATACCCAAAACGTCCCCCACCGTGTTCAATACGTCGTCAACAAGACAAATGAAGAGTAACGTACAAGCAATTTTTCAAGAAATCTCAAAAATGGTTGAATATGGGATCTTTGCAAAAATGTATTGGTTATGTCGTTTTGTAAGTGACTAATTGTAACAAATTGATGCATACCTAAGTTTGGGATGGATCAAAATTGTACTGTTTTTATTGGTGTAAATATTGAGTTGCACTCAACCCGCGGCTAGGCGGCGTGGACAGTATAACATATTTCCATTATTGCCCATGACCAGGCTCAATCAAACCGAGCCTGCAGTATTTTTCATATTAGTCGTGTTCGGTGGCTTTCAAAGTTCCCTTTTCATCTATCTTACAATCTTCCCCGCGCACACGCACAAATACCTACACATATTATACAGCTATGAAATGCCAGATCTCTGTCCTTAGAATTGGAACATTAAACAAACCAATGCTGTATACCTAGTTTCGCTGTACTGGGAGGAAAACCCCATCACATTGCTAACCCATTGCTCTATAATAAGTGGTGGAGATGTGGTCGTAGTCATCGGTGTAGTTGTTACGGTTGTGGATGTCACGGCTTTTATGTAAAAGTATAGTGCGTGCATAAGTTGTAACATAAATAACTAATGTATCATCCGATTTGCAGGACACTTGGTTGAATTTCTTCAGGGTTACTTTAACAGTAATTCTACGAAAAGCTCATTCGTAACATGAAACAATCAATATTTTAATACATCTTGTTAAACATGTACAGTTATTAATTTTCCTAAATTCATGAATAAAATTCGAATTGCTTTTATGTCAACTGTACAAGAGAGCATATAAACTATCGGTTATCAAGCATTTTGAATATCGCTTATTCTTACCTATGCATTCAAACGGAGTTATGTCCCAAGTACCATCTGGCAGACATGTTGACGGTTGCATGACAGAACTTCCGGTAGATGACACGTAACCCCGCATACAGCCTATACGCATTTGTCCTCCGACCGAAAAATCATTGCCCAGCATAACTCCATTTTGTGGTAGAGGAAAAGGATCACATTCTAAATAACGTAAGCATGACGTTTGTTTACAAAAGTTTAATTATTTTCAATATTTCCATTATTTAATTATTAATGTGCCTATTAGGGCAGTGACATTTCGATGTTGACACGCAAAAGTTGTCAGGGCATTTTATTAATGAAGGTTTAATTGAATGTTTAATGCAGTAATATTATAGCGGGTGTATAAATAAAACAAGTAACATGACAAAAGTAACATAGCGTCAGTAGTGACAAGAAGACATGGTGTAAATCTTTCTTGAATTTCGCTGACTTTTGATGTTCGGATTATTTCAGGTAAATATATTGATCAACTTTTGCAACGTTTACTCTGCTAATATGATCCCCAGTATTGCGAATAGCTACCAATCCTATTTCCATTAACATTATTTCGTGATTATCTTAAAAGTTGTGCGATGTTTTTAAACTATGCGACAAATTAGTCTGTATTTGGATGTATTGATCAGCTTTTGCACATTCAAATAGTTTTACTTATTTTATCTTCATTATTGTGAATTTATGCCAATGCGTTTGAATGTACATGTAAAGTTCGCTTGTGTTATTGTTGTTTAGTTGTGGTTATTTTCAATATATGCAAAACATATCCTGTTTATATTCGTAATGGTATGGTCTATATTTTTAAATTAACCAACTTGAAGATTTATAAAAAAACAATTAACAGTTTACGTTTACAAGTATAATAAGAAAAACGTAGGTGTAATTAAATACAACTAAAGACAAATGAAAGTTAACATGTATTACCTTTGACACTGCATAAACCGGTTTTATAATCGCACACCTCCTTGATGCCACAAACAGAAGTACCACACTTGACGACATCCTAGAATGACAACAATAAATTTATTTTTATCTTATTATACATAGTTGAAATTCAAACAAACAATAAACAAGATATTGCCAATACAAGGAATCCAACTCGTATCGTACAGCGAATGGGCCTAGCCATCCAAATCCGAACAAGAAATCGACTGAGCAGATCATTAATATTTATAAGGCAAATACAAACCAGTGTCTTAAACTTCTCGTATCTCTATCTGTTAAAATCGAATATTTAATTTGTCTTAAAGCGCAAAAATATATCAAGGTCGCGAACTTTTAATATTAATATTACGGATTTTTGGTTTGCTTATATTTTACAATAAAACCTATAAAAAAGTATCTTATCGAAATATATTTTTTTGTTCAATATTTGCAGGAATTGCAGATCTGACGTCCGCCTAAAGAGGAACTGGACGTCCTTATAACAATTTGCATTTTACATTAAATTTATTGAAAATAATTAGATTTTAAATAGAGACACCCTTTAACATTATGCACCATATAATTTGTAATTTTATTTCGCCGAGACGCAATGTTTTTCTGTACGTCTTTCCGTATGGTTTATGTACATGTATGATAGAAAAAACAATCAATCGTTTAAAGCATGCATATTGTATTCGCATTTTTCCACAAAAAAAATTCAATGTGTGCCTTATAAAAAAAATAGTGCGATATTATAACCTGTGCGATATATTCTTGCACATCTGTCCTACGTCCAGAGACATATTTAACAACACAACAACAGAAGATTTAAAACAGCTCAAGCAGGTTGGAGATAACTCACGTTTGTAACTTGTTCTTGTTAGTCCATTCGAGAACCTGTCTGGGCAAGTGTGAGGTTGGTTCACTCTAGAACCTGGTTTAAAACAACCAGTTGAAAACAATGTTTTTGGCTGCTTGGGGAAGCAAGCTTCTCTGGTTGTTGCGACTCCTGATATGCAAATTCACTTTTTCCAGACACGACAATAAGCACATTTTAATTTTCCCTGTTTCCATGTTCATTAGTCATGAGTCTGCCTAGTTTTATCGGCGTTAGCTGTCTAAGCTCACTTTTGACCTAGTTTTTCGACCAATGAAATGTTGTAAATAATACTTGTATTCTCTTATTATGCAGAGGGAAAATGAAATAAACTATTTCGATTGGTAGCTATTTACACCAGAGAGGCATATAGCAGGCTGGAGATGTATCTAGTGGGATTTTTATTATTATGCAGCGGAAAAATCAAATAGATTAATTAGATTGGTTGTTAGTGGGTGTTGTATTGGAGGAAAAACATATTTACGATTTAAGTAACAAGTTAAGTCAATATTGATGGCTTAAATATAATATTATATGGAATATTCTTGGGTGTCACTTGCATACAATACACGGTGTAAAACGAAAGAGAAGTGTTCTTACTGGTTCCTTTCTAGTTCCTTTGATACTGATTGTTAATTTCAAGTTCGTAAGACAAGTTCATTATAGTGTAGTGGCTAACACTCTCGCCTCTCAAGCGGAGGCCCCGGGTTCAATACTCAGGACGGACACTTTTTTTTAACTTAATATACGTAAAAGTTGGTAGATTTCGCTCTTGTAACAGGCTGTTATTATTTATATTTATTAAATTTCAAGGACATTTATTCATCATGAATTCTCACTGTACACGAGGTATTTTATTGAAACTGAATATTTTGCTTCTTTAATCGACTTGTTATCACTGTATGAAATTGTTGCAACAGCTTCAACATTTTTTTTGAAAGACACTTTCAATGAATTTATGAGTTGTCATGATTCGGTCGCTTAATCTCTAAGTCATACTAAGAAGGCAGGGAGGGTTCGTCAACAGCTATAACAAATAAAATAAAATAACTAAACTGTGTCTGCTTTGCCTCTCTGTATTTCTTTCTTTCTTATATACATGTATATATAAATCTTTTCCATCAACGCCGTTTATCTTTTTTAAAGATATTTCTTGTTTACAATATTTCAATTATTAAGTCACTCATAATGGGTTTTTATTGTTTGTCCTTCCCTACCTACTAAACATAAACACGTTACAATGATAAACAAAAAATCTCTTTATACATAATTTGAAAACTTTTAATGATCCAGCACTTTATTTTCATTGTTTGTGGTGGATTTATTTTAGACACCTGGTCAGGTTACACCAACCCGGACAACTCGGGAAATCAAAGTGTCAGGCGATAAATGAAAACTCGACTTAATTTCTGGTTAATATAATAATTATGTACTTTGAAGTCATTAGGGAATCTTTTGTAAATAAGTCATTTCCAATTATTAAAAGGTTTCGTTAAATATACAATGCAATATATGTAACAAAACCAACCCGCTTTCAAGACAACCAGCATAAAATATTATGATTTGTAGTGCTGACTGAATTACCTAAAATATGGACAAGTTAACAATTACAAGCTGACGGACAACTTAAGCATTTAATTAGCGTTCTAGTTACTATAGTCCGTTGAGCCGTGAATGTACTTTTGTATTTATAGATTTTTGGAATATTCCACAAAATAGGGATGTTAGATATTCCCATCATAGATCATTATGTTGAAATTGTACTGGCCTGTAACGAAAGATTTCATGGCCATGGCAGTAACGTTTCTGATTTCTGGTAATATGACATAAGGGTTGTGTGTTCGAATCCCATGAGGAGATTTCATTTTTTCTGTTTTAATGTCATGTTTGCAATACATTCATGTAGAAACCGACAAAAATGACATTAAACCGTTCAAATTTAGAGTAATCTTTCATCAAGCGGGTTGTAGCGATCGATGCTTACTCAAAACACAGTTTTTGGGCGATGACAAAACATTGTACAAAATGGTTTTGAATAATGTAAATTATAAAAGAAAGAGAATGTTACAACATGAGTTTACAGAACGCCATGTTTCACAATTGTCAACGTTCCTTTTGTAAAGAGGTGAATCGGGTCAGCAAGCTGCACAACAAAAATATATTGTTAAAAATGAAATTAACATGAACAAAATTAAAAGGGGGTTGCAAAATATACAGATAGAACAGCTCAATACTATTAAAAAGATAATATCATATGAACTAAATTAAAATTATAAGAAGGAAATGAAAAACAAAATAAAATGTTGCTTTAATTGGGTTCGAAAATGCAATATTTTGCATAATAGCCCGAGATTTTATCAACTGAGCTATTGCGTCGTGACTAAATATCTGCTGCTTTTAACAGTTTTTAATATCATATAAGTAAAGTAATTTAACGGTATCTCTGGAAAATGACGCACTTTACCTTTTAAGTATTATAACAGTGGACTTATCCGAAAGGTCACAGCTCACTGGTCAAAATTGAACTATACAATATTCTGCGTGCTAGGTTTATTCTGCGTGCTAGGTGATTTTTAAATATCTTTTCACTTCGTCTCGTTTTTCGGCGTTAGCTGTCTAAGCTCACTTTTGACCTAGTTTTTCGACCAATGAAATGTTGTAAATAATACTCGTATTCTCTTATTATGCAGAGGGAAAATGAAATAAACTATTTCGATTGGTAGCTATTTACACCAGAGAGGCATCTAGCAGGTTGGAGAGGTATCTAGTGGGATTTTTATTATTATGCAGCGGAAAAATCAAATAGATTAATTCGATTGGTTGTTAGTGGGTATTGTATTGGAGGAAAAACATATTTACGATTTAAGTAACCAGTTAAGTCAATATTGATGGCTTAAATACAATATTATATGGAATATTCTTGGGTGTCAGGTAAACACTTGCATACAATACACCGTGTAAAACGAAAGAGAAGTGTAGATATTTCTAGTTCTTACTGGTTCCTTTCTAGTTCCTTTGATAATGATTGTTAATTTCAAGTACGAAATACAAGATCATTGTAGTGTAGTGGCTAACACTCTCGCCTCTCAAGCGGAGGCCCCGGGTTCAATACTCAGGATGGACACTTTTTTTTAAAGTTAATATACGTAAAAGTTGGTAGATTTCGCTCTTGTAACAGGCTGTTATTATTTATATTTATTAAATTTCAAGAACATTTATTCATCTTGAATTCTCACTCTACACGAGGTATTTTATTGAAACTGAATAAATTGCTTCTTTAATCGACTTGTTATCACTATATGAAATTGTTGCAACAGCTTCAACATTTTTTTTGAAAGACACTAACAATAAACTTATGAGTTGTCATGATTCGGTCGCTTAATCTCTAAGTCATACTAAGAAGGCAGGGAGGGTTCGTCAACAGCTATAACAAATAAAATAAAATAACTAAACTGTGTCTGCTTTGCCTCTCTGTATTTCTTTCTTTCTTATATATATATAAATCTTTTCCATCAACGCCGTTTATCTTTTTTAAAGATATTTCTTGTTTTCTTTGTTTTCATGATGGTAGATGCAATTTAGATATTGAAAAAGATATGTAAACGCATAGTTTATCTTTAATATTTTTGTATGTGTTGAAAGAAAACGATTCACATGTTTATTTCAAATGAACATTCTGCTGTTATTGCTTCGAAACGTGTATTTGAGTGGAATCTGCATACTAAAGCAGATCAGTGCTTATAGAAGATACGTTAAATATTCTTGGAGTGCGTAACTATCATAAAGTAAGATGATATTAACAAAGGAGCAGTTTCAAAAATGCATTTGATTGTCCTAAAAATATAATTTGTAAAATGTTTATCACTAATCACAAATGTTTGTACCTTTAAAAACGCTTAATGATTGAAAACAAGGTTGTTTTTTTTCTAAAATAGTAAGCTTCTACTCAAACATTTTGTATTGTTTTGCTTTTTTATTTTTATATACAAACGTTTCAAAACTACATTCAAAGCAAGCAAAAATATACATCATGTTTTCAATTTCAACATTTTCATAAGTTGTATATATTCAGAATATAAAAAAATCACTTAAAGTTAAATTTAAAATCCAATTAAATGCGGTATTTTCAAATGTTCACCATTCAATAATCAGCGGCGTTTGGTCTACTGATAAGAAAGGCCAACGTGCCCAAATAAAATAATCGTTGAAACTAAATAGAATTTTGACAGGCGATCTGAAAATATGATTTCACAATACCATCATTTTCGCAGACTTTGAATAAGCATGTTGACATTTAATCCTTTTAAGCAGAAGGTTATTCGTTATACGAGTATCTCGGCCTGGTCTTCTGATTTTGATTGTGATTAAGTTGTTGAACGGTCTTGTACTTTTGTGTTTAAATAAAAAACTGAGTGTTTCTTATTTTACTAGCGTTTTATTTACTTAACGCATATCATTATCATTTCGACACAAATGAAATTATATGTATTTTCATCGTGTTCTTAAAAATACTGTACTAAATATGTATCGGAAAATCACTTATATAACGCTTTTTTAATAATACAATTGATGTAGAAGAGAACGACCAAACACGACAAATATAAATAAATGCAAAAAATTATCTAAATTTAAATGATATTTTTATAAAGTTTCTTACCAGTTTTGGTCCAAAAGGTTTCTCCTGGTAGACCGATCCAATACGTTCGCTTAGGGGTAAGTTGACATTGTGTCGCATTTCATTTAATTCACAAATGGTTGCTTTATAGTTCATCGAAAGACATTTTAGCCTTCCCTGGCATTCTTTCCAGCAATCATGCGCACTGAGTCCAACAAGAATACGGAAGGGGGACATATTCAAAGCTTTATTGTAATGTAAAGACAACGGCATTTCTACAATTTCACCCAAAACAATGAAACAAGCTATATCAAATACATTAAAAATAAACTGTAAACCCCTCATATTTAATCTCTTTAATTTTACATAGTTTACACTTTTTACATTAAAATGCTCCTTCAAATAACTGATTTCATTTTAGTGCCACACTTAATTCTTTCCGCTGTAAAGCAGTGGTGATATTATTGTAAAATCAACTCCTAAATTATTTAACTGACACGATTGAAAAGAAATACTCCTGGGACAATAAATTACATGAACAGAGCTGGAATGTCGTGACATGAAAATGTACTTTATAAAAATGACACTGAACCCCAAATAGATAAAATGCTGGTAATGTAAGTAATTCGTCTTATTTCTTGTGTTGGGAAAACGAGAAATATGCATATATTGAGGAATTACTAAACCCCAAAAGGCACAGCCTACCCAACCACCCAAGAAGTAATGGGAAAAAGAAGGTAGGTTTATAAGAAGATCAGTTTTAAATAAGACTTTTTTAAAAAAGAAACGACAAATGAAAACGAGGACTTTTTGGGTTACCGCCTTAGAACAGTCAGTGGCATAACGATTTGCCACTTTGGTTTAAACCAGGTTCTAGGATGCACCAAGCTCAAGACAGGTGAAAATGGGAACCAAATGTCGGTTTTGGGCATATTCAAACTGGTTGTTTAAGACACATGGTTGCTAATCACAGGTGGCTGCTAAGGCAGGGTTAACTCTACACACGAAGTTAAAGATCTTTCCAATTAAATACTTTAATGCACTCATTTGAGAGGACATTTTATAAAAAAGAACAAAAAAAACGTAAATAAGCTTTGGTCTTTTTCAACTGCGTATGCTATTTCACTTATGTATGCACAGCTTTTGTTGAAAATTAAAATTATGACTTTAATGGTAAATAGCTTCAAACAAATTGTTTTGAAATAGTTAACTGAGCTTGTTTTCACCACGTTACATCAAAACGCCATGAACAAGCTCAGTCGAACACTGCATCTGGTGTTTTTTAGATATTAGTTGTAATCGGAACAAGCTCAGTCGAACACAGCATCTTGGATTGTTTAGATATGTGTTGTCATCGGAACAAGCTCAGTGGAACACAGCATCTGATGTTGTTTAGATATGTGTTGTCATCGGAACAAGCTCAGTGGAACACAGCATCTGGTGTTGTTTAGATATGTGTTGTCATCGGAACAAGCTCAGTGGAACACAGTATCTGGTGTTGTTTAGATATGTGTTGTCATCGGAACAAGCTCAGTGGAACACAGCATCTGGTGTTGTTTAGATATGTGTTGTCATCGGAACAAGCTCAGTTGAACACATCATCTGGTGTTGTTTAGATATGTGTTGTCATCGGAACAAGCTCAGTGGAGCACAGCACCTGGTGTTGTTTAGATATGTGTTGTCATCACAACAAGTTAAGTGGAACACAGCATCTGGTGTTGTTTAGATATGTGTTGTCATCGGAACAAGTTCAGTGGAACACAGCATCTGGTGTTGTTTAGATATGTGTTGTCATCGGAACAAGCTCAGTCGAACACAGCTTCTGGCGTTGTTAAGATATGTGTTGTCATCGGAACAAGCTCAATAAAACACAGCATCTGGCGTTGTTTAGATATGTGTTGTCATCGGAACAAGCTCAGTCGAACACAGCATCTGGCGTTCTTAAGATATGTGTTGTCATCGGAACAAGCTCAGTCGAACACAGCATCTGGCGTTGTTTAGATATGTGTTGTCATCGGAACAAGCTCAGTGGAACACAGCATCTGGCGTTGTTTAGATGTGTTGTCATCGGAACATGCTCAGTGGAACACAGCATCTGGTGTTGTTTAGATATTAGTTGTCATCGGAACAAGCTCAGTCGAACACAGCATCTGGCGTTGTTTACATATGAGTTGTCGTCGGTAGCTTTCTTTTTTAACCTTTAAAAATAGTTTGACTACTAAAGGAGCGATATTGAGTTCACTCTTACCTTTCATCTCAAGAAAACGAAAGCTAACTGAAAAATGTTTAATATACTCGGCAAAAAATGTTCTGCACACTTGGACATTTTATAAAATATCTTTTTAATTTCACCAAACACAACAAAATGATAATACTAAATAAATCAGCAATTCAAAGTGAACAATGTAAAAAAGTAAGAAATAAAATCCGATCAATACTTTTTAAGCATTCATTGTTAAAGCCACTGGGGGTTACTACACAAAAGTTGCAAAAATCGCTAGACTTATACTGAGTAAATTCAACACAGTGAATACGACAATCTTTCAAGCGGCTTCGTACGGAATTTAACAGCCGACGAAATTTCAATTGTGGAATTAGGTTCCATTCGTGAACAAGAAAACCGGGTAGATCAACTAGCTTGACAAACGTCACGTGTTCTGTCTTGTTTAGAAAGACGTATAGGTGGCCGGTGTGGTCCGACATTTGCCATGACGGTCAAATTAACGAAAACCTTCCTTGTTGACCATGAGAAATCAATTAATTAGAAAAACAATTCAGATGTGTTTTTTCTCAAATAAGATTAGATGTTGATTGCATTGGATGGTTGCTTTTATACACCTTTTAAACTGGATGCTTTGATTCATCAATACAGAATGGAAACTGTTCGAATCATCACTAACTGTTTTGTCGTACCTTTAGGTCAATGAGTGAGACATTGTGATACTTTAATTAATAAAAATTTAAGTTTGGGCGTAATTCTGGAAATGACCTGGCATTAAATTTTGATAACCAACTGTTACTAGCATCACAGCGCATGCTCGTAATTGCATAAATCAGTAACTGGTGAAATGTTGAGTGATTTCATAGATTTCACACCTCTGCCTTGATACGGCAAAATTTGCAACTTTTGACTGTTGACCCCTATCATACTCAATATAACATTTCTCGCTTATTAACCAACCAATTTTTATTTCGTTTTTGTCTTTAACTCCGCAAACATTTATTGTTTTAATTTACATGTAAGAATTTATGCCAGTTATTTGCAATATTATAAAATTTACGCAAAAGAACGCATGTGTGCAGAACTTTTTTGTTGGGTATATATAAATATGCTTGGAACGGTAAGTGGCAAACCACATTGCCACTGTTCGTTTAAACCAGGTTCTATGCTGCACGAACCTCACACTTGCCACAGCAGGTTCTCATATCAGCAAACAAGTACAAGTTGTCTTGGTGAAATTATTCCAACCAACCAATCAGTTCAACAATGTTGTATTCAAAAGCACAAAAACATGTAAAACATATCTTGTAGGAAGCTTAAAGCATTGAAATGCCCCAAGGGGTTGTTACTTTCTAGCGCAATTTTTTAATTGGCCGATAACGCCTAATAAATCGAATGACTGCATCAATAACGCATTGTCAATTTGTCGAGTGAACGTCCCTTTACGGTAAAGAGCGTTCTTTTTCGGCTCTTTGGAATCAATTGCTTTCCTATTAGATAATATGTTTCCAGTTTCCACCATCAATTAAGAGTACATCAATCATAATATGCTTTATACCTCAGTTGTTCAATTCGTTTGAAGCTATATACCATTATAGTCACAATTTTAATTTTTAACAAAAGCCGTGCATATATAAGTGAAATAGCATACGCAGTTGAAAAAGACCAAAGCTAATTTACGTTTTTTTTTATTAAATGTCCTCTCAAATGAGTGCATTTAAGTATTTAATTGGAAAGATCTTTAACTTCGTGTGTACAGTTAAACCTGCCTTAGCAGCCACCTGCGAATAACAACCTGTCTTAAACAGCCAGTTTGAATATGACCCAGACCGACATTTCGTTCCCATTTTCACCTGTCTTGAGGTTGGTGCATCCTAGAACCTGGTTTAAACCAAAGTGGCAAATCGTTATACCACTGACTGTTCCAAGGCGGTAACCCCAAAAGTCCTCGTTTTCATTTGTCGTGTCTAGCGACTCTCTACCTGTCCATGTTATCTATATCGCTTTAATATACAATACAGATTTAGACATTGTGGATATAAAGCAACCTTGTTTGGAAATACATTTCATAATATATATGATTCTATAAACCATTGACGGAAATAAGTGGAATTATGTGGGTCAACATACAATTCTAATCTCGTGGTGTAATTTCAATGAGGACGAATTGTGGGATTATGTGGGTCAACATACAATTCTAATCTCGTTGTTTTATTTCAATGAGGACGTATTGTGGGATTATGTGGGTCAACATATAATTCTAATCTCGTGGTTTTATTTTTAATAAGGACGTATTGTGGGATTATGTGGATCAACATACAATTCTAATCTCGTGGTTTTATTTCAATTAGGACGTATTGTGGGATTATGTGGGTCAACACACTATTCTTATCTATTGGTTTTATTTCAATGAGGACGTATTCATATCTTGAATTCAATTTACTTTTTACAATGTAGATTTGAAAGACACCTGAAAAAGCAGACCTTTTCTCTTACGCAAATATACATCACCTAGGATGAATAATATATCATTAACGCTAGCTATGATGTCTTTTAAATTTTTAAACCAACAAATCTTGAATAACGTTTTTTAATTTTATCGTTATCTTGGAAATATATTTCGATCATAATGTTGTTTTTTTTTGGTTAATAAATATATCTTGTTATGGGAAAGTGACGTTGGTGAGAGTTGTTTTACTTTACACAACAGAAAAGGAGAAAAATCGCAAAAGTTGGGATCAAAGTGTTATTTTGATTTGAGTTACTGCGATTAGAAAGAAAACAACATTGCTCAAACTAAACAAAATGTCTATCACTGATATAAATCTTTAAAATGAACGACTTGTAATTTGACATCGTTTTCACATGACATTTCATCAACCAAAGGAAGCCAAGATATTCACATTAAATAAATAAAATAATTTACCTATTATGTTGAAATTTTGTTTTCGCCAAGCGACATTAACTCTGATTTTATTCCATGTGTGTGCAAATATGTCTTCCAACTCGAACTCTGTCAACTTTACATCGCCACAACTTCGCAATGTATTGCTGAATGAACTTGCTTATTACGTGAGTTTGAAAAACTTATTTAGAGCGGATTCTTGACACAGAAAAATGAACATGAATGAACGAGAAGATTCGACTTATAAATATGGAATATTATAACAGTATGCATTCTGTAGGCTCTAATTATTCGAGTTGTGTAAATATTTACATATGCAACGAGAAATAATACGAACCTACAGACTGCATACTGTCTTAATGTTCTTTTTATTATAAAACCTTCTCTTTCAAAACAAATTTTAATTAACTAAACAACAAAACTTTATTCAAGAACGTGGTTTACATAATAGTAGTTCCCCTGACATCACCGTCCCTACACTACTACAAGAAATAAGCAAATACTCAATTAATAATTTATTAATATGCATAGGAGCGCTTGGACATTACTGTGTACATTGTACTATATGTATTGAAAGATGGATATTGCTGTGTACTTTTTCATCATCCATCTTTCAATACATATACAAAACAAACACCATCTTAACATCAATCAATCTGAAGGAAGCTTACACATAACTTGTACATAAATTGTTCTTCATAGACGAATGCCTCATCATTGCAATGTATCTGTGTTTCTAGTAGAAGCTCTACACATTTACATAAAATTACTTTTATTTTTCTGATCTGGTTCTAATGGAAATTATTTTCCTAAAATCCAAAGTAAAGTTGAAACAGTACACTTGAAGTGTCAAACGCTGAATGACGATACCTAACACGGACCTTACGAAGTGACTACTGGTCACGTGACTACAAAACAAGTAGAGACTGACCAATCAGGGGAAATCATTTTCCAACTAATTCACTAAGTTCAAACGTTGGAAAGTTCATAAATAAAAATAGTAACGCGATAGTAAATTTATGAATGGCATAAAATATCGTAACGGTTGTAAAACTAGACGGAAATTTCCTATTTTGGAATTCGTTATTTGCTGGAAAATGACGACAACATAGTGTGACTTAGAATATGATGTAGCATAGAACACGTGAAGCTGCGAAATAAAGAATTGGAATACGGACATTGTCCAATACGGAATTACTAATCTGACGAGTTGTATCTATTTTGCGGATTAACGCTTCACTATGCTAAAATCATTCTTGGGTATATAATAAAAACTAATATTAACGGTTGCATATGCTCAATAAATACTGCGTCGTAAGTTGACAATAGTGAACTCAATGGTCAAGTTCCTTATGGAAATATATCACAATTCTTTACGGAGAACTATACTCATTCGAGCAACAGGATGCGCCGGATAAATGCTGCCTATATCATTCTCAGTGATGTTACATCAAAATATATAATTATGTGGGACTTAACAGTGAAGCCGGGAATTGTACGTCTCCCTAGACGCAGTCTGATTAAAATCATCCCCTTTTAAACCGCAACGCTATCAGGATCTTCCGACGAGTCACTAATCATCTTTCATCAACAACCTTACGAATCAATCAGATTGATGCCTCCATAATCGCATAAGTACACGATAATCGCCTTAAACACAGATTGTTTTAAACCCACGTAAGACATATTTTTCCGAAAAAGGTGTGTTTGATATAGTATTGCATTCATTTCCACGGGAATAGCATCTCCAGATCATTTGAGACCCTTGCTGATAGCGTTATGAATCATGGCTCTTATGTTTACATTTCTAAAAATTGTAATCGGGGAAAAACACTGTAATTAATTTACGGTATATGTGGGCCGTCATACTTTAATTCGATTGCCCTAGACGTTAAAAACCAGTATTTCCCTAACAGTATTAGCAACGTTGCATTTAAATCACTGTTTTTGTTTTTATTTGTTGTTTTTTTTTTGTTTACACTAATTAATGAATTAATTTTCATTATAATTGTAAAAGCCATGTTTGAACTGTGAACAGTAGTTTTATAAACCTTGACTTTCGTCTACTTTAAACCTTTTATTTTCAGATTTTATATAGATATGAAAATCAAAATTGCCTACTTAGAAAGATTTGTTTACCTCAGTCCTAAAAAGCTGACCTAATGGTTATCATAAATACACAACTAACATATAGCGTAACGAGTACAAATATTTTGCAACATTTACTCAAATACAACATCCTCAACTCTGTGGCACTGGCGGTCTACCTAGACGTTCAAAACATTATTTTCATCAAAAGTATTAACAATGTTGCATTTAAATCATTATTTGTATTTTTTAATTGTTTACATTTATGGATGTATTTATTTTCTTTTTGATGATAATTGTATATGTTTCAACTGTAATATTTACTTAAAGAATGATTCTTATTTTGGTGCGGTTCATGCAGATTGGACGTGCACGCGAGAGCTGGCAAATCCATAAAGCGCTAGCGCGCTTTCTGGTATATTTGCCAGCTCTCGCGTGCACGTCCAATCTGCATGAACCGCACCAAAATAAGAATCATTACTTATTTTTACATTTTATTCATTTTTTTCTTTAAATAAACTTAAGTCGAACGCTTTCAAAAATTAGTATTAAGTGAACAGGGGGAGTAATACGTGGGAGTTTTCAATAGTAACAGCCATGACGTTACTGACATCATTACGGGTCATGCGATTCATGCAAAATGAACCGCATTTTTTTAAACGAAGAAATCAATAGGAATGTAGATATTGAGATATGAACAATAGTATGGTAGTTTTGTAAATTGTAAATTGTAACATTGTAACATTGTACATTCTTCTCCTTTAAACCATTTATTTTTATATAGATACGAAAAATCAAAAATTGTATAATATATTTAGAAAGCCTTTGCCTTGTAAAGACGCAGTTCATGAGTTTGACTTCATTCATGTCACATTAAACCTATATCTCAGATTCTTAATTAAATATTAGGCTGAGTCCTAAAAAGCTGCGAATAAAACAAACTTGTGGATATCATAAAATGTATACACAACAAACATATAGCGTAACAAGTATAAAAACTTTGCTACATTTACTCAAATGCAACCACCCTCAATTCTGAAGCACTTGCGGGCCCCGTAGACGTTTTTATATTAAGTTCCTTCAAGTGTAAGCAACGTTGCATTTCAATCATTATTTGTTTTGTTTGTTTTAATTGTTTACAATTTATCAATTACTTACGAACATTATGTAGTACATAATAAACATTTCAAAAACTAAGAGTTTTTGACAAACAATCTAAATCTAAAAAGCGTGAAACATTCTCTACAATAAGTGGCCGCACTTGTTAAGATAGAAAAGCATGACTTTGTAGAAAACAAAAATACATCATCAAAAGTTGTTCAATGTCATAATTTCTACGCTTGAGCTCCCATCTTCGCGAGACATGATTAAATGAATAACTAAATGGTTTATTTATCAATATATTTCTGTTTATTCATATGACGAAATGGTCAGGTTTTTGGATAGGTATAGAGTAATGCTTATATGTAAACATTTACGAACTCACGTCGCCCTATGCTTATTTATATGGGTCGTACTAGGTAAATCAATTCACTCAACAGCTTATTATTAAATGGTGCGTAAGTAGAAAGTATATGTAGTTTCCTCGAATTTGAAAAAAAACAACAACAAAAAGCAAGAACACTCCGGTTCCATTTGACAAATAAAATTTCATCCATTAAATATGCCTGAAGCTAGAAACGATTCCGAAAATTGCAATATAGAGTGGTATATTCTTATTTCAACTGTGAAAATTTCAGCTCCTATGATGTACGCATCTGAAAACAAAACTACAATATCTATAAAAAAATCAAGTATATCAATCAAAAGTAACAAAAAACGCTTTGACTAGTATATCGGTGAATCAGAATTGATTTTGAAATGTCTTGAATCAATCCTGTACAGCATTTAGCATCCTGTCAGATATTCCCGTACAAGATTTTCATTTGCTAAGTAAATGTGTCCAATATAAAACTTTATTTTTTCTAAAATGCATTTAGGTGAACTTTAATAATGAATGGTATTACTTTGCTCGTGTTTTTAATTAAGTTGTTTCTTAATATGCGGTCACGGTTGATTATACGTATGGATGTAAAATCCCTAAAATTCCGATCAGTTATCTGTCTCGGGCAATATAACCATGACAACTTTAATGGATATCAACATCTTATTGGTAATAAAAGTGTCAACCGCTTACAAAGAATTAAAGATTATTAATTATTAAACTAAGTTTTAAACTGATTTTGATAATATACTTTAAAATATGAAACACGGTGAATATTTAAATTAAAGTACACGTTATTTGACAAAACAACAAAAAATCGTCATTTTTGTGTTAGCTACCATTTTTCAGCATAGTAGCATACCCTTCCAATCCGCTAAAGTTAAGCTCTCGCGTTACATAAATGTGTTATAGCATAATTATAACAGATAATTATCATAATTTTTGTTAGCTACCGTTTTCAGCACGATAGAAAATTATTAATTCTGCTTTGAAACGCATTTCATTTCACATATCAAATTTAATGATCGGTGTCAACCCGAATTGAGAATATGTCATTACTGGCACGTGTTCACAACTCTATTTCTCCCATACCTATTAAAACTCGATCCCTCTGATTCTATAAATTTTTATCTATTTTTCTAAGACTATTTGAAATATTTCCTATATCTGCACTAACTAAAATTATTTATTCCGACTATTATAACGTTTTGAAATGTAAACTATTATGTCTAATCTGTTAATGTTAGATAACGACAATATAATATAACAAGAATTTAATTGATCTTAACGCGTGAATAAAAACATGATGAACATGGAAATTTTATATAAATCAAACAATACTTGCACAATCACAGTTTAATAAAATTATAAAAGAAATATACTCGCGTTTTTTATTATTTTGACCGATATCATTGTTGTTGTTGTAAAATTGCTACTGTTCTCAGCGCACATAAATTTCAAATAATTCTTTCTTTCATGTGACACGGCTGTTATCCTTAAGCAAACAGTGCACATCCAGACCAGGCGGCACATCCGCGTCGTCTGATCAGGATCTTCACCGTTTGCTTTTCGATACATTGGGTTTTTTTCTGACTGAGAAGTGAACAATGTATACCCTGTTTGGGTGACACTTATGTGATTAAATACCATTTTTCGATGTCAATGATTGCAAGGCGTGTAGAAAAACATCTCAAAGACTTATTACACTATTTATTCAGCGAATGGAAACATGAAATTATTGGGTTTTCGAAATAATCGACTTTTAGAAATCCGACTTGAACATGCATAATCTTAGTAATATTTTTAATTTATTTCACGAAACAGACTCGTGTCATTTCACAAAAATCACGTGTGAAACTATCAATAAAAGAATCGGTTTCACTTCTTGTGGTGCTTTCGGTTTTAAAAATACTAATACAAACGTTCGAACATATCAATCGATATGGTAGGGGCCTCCAGAAGTGTATTAGTTACTAGCGTATGGATTCCAAAACTGACCATCATATCTAATGTATAGCACCCTGATCGCCTCTTGTAAAGGAACGCCTCTTTTATAAACATCAACCAATAGAAAATAAGTAACACATTAACGCGATAACGTGATTCGTGGGGCGGAGTTGTAATAATTGATGATTCGTTCATCATTTTAATATCCGCATTAATTGATTTGCGATAAGAATCTAAAGTCATAAAAACTGAATTTGGTGATTTAATTATTTTATTAGTTTGAATTAACCTCGGTACGTCCGTCTTTTGGCGCACTAGCTAGGTTAAAATTGAATTTACTATAACACCATAATGTCCTTGTTCATAATTTGTTTGGAAAATTCTTGTTTAAAGGGAAATGGGAACTAACAAAATGATTAGCTATTAATCTACAACTTAATATTTTGGACTTTTGATGAAGCTTTCTAAATATTGAAAATTAATTTATATAGGCGTATATGTTTACTCATCATTATTAAAAACGGGATTTAAATCTCATAAGTTAATGAAAGTGTACAAGTAAATATATTGTGTTTAATGCTTGATACTGTTTCAAACACGTCATCATCATTGTTTTTAGTAATGAACTTAAAATGGCAGGAATGTGGAAATCTGGAATTTAGTTAATGATTAATGCGTCTCATGATTTTGTTTTATCGGTTTATGATGACAGTATGTATTGAGATGATCACTTATAATTAAATATCTTTGAATTTCTGTTAATTGGAATATAACGTAAATTTTGATTGAATGAATTCTGAATTTGTCTAATAAATGTCGAATGTCGTCTAATTGTTTCTTTGCAAGTTTAATTTTTTTGATCTTATTTTAACGAAAGTTCGAATCTAAGGAATAAATAAAGCTTTTCAATTGCCTGCATTTTTCAGATGCACATTCACATTTATTTCGAGTCTTATAAATAAAATAAGGCAGAACTCTGCTTAAATAGAGAATGAATAAGAGTATGAGAGACATCGGGATTCTTTCGGAATCGCTGGGTTCAACCATTTTAACTATAGCACTAACGACATGTATAACCCCCTCCCTTTTCCGCTGGATTCTTATGAAGTAATGTTTATATAAAAAAGAAACTTTAAAGTATTCTCTATTCCGAAAAGAAAGCGTGCATTTTTTACATTAACTGCTTTTCTTAATGAATACATTTTAGCACCGTTTACACTTGAAGATTATTCGCGTGTTTTATTTGTAAAGCAATTATCACAATAATATCCTTATATACGCCGTAAGTGTTATGGTTGTACAAAATGACACTTTATTAACTATTTAACTCCTAATTTTATTTTTTTAATGTGTTGAGTCCACTAAATAAATAAAATATGTATGAAATTTTTAATCTTGCGATTATTTCCCGTGTGACAATAGTATATAAGACGGGTTACAAACTTAAAACTGTACTCTATTTCAAAAGGAATTGGGCGCTTTCTTTTCGGTGAATTTTCTTTAACTGATCTTCTTAATTAATACATTTTTGCACCGATTACACCTTCCGAATATATTTGTACGGCGATTATCATTATATCCTTATACACTTCGCAAAATGTTATTGCTGTAAAAAATGACATTATCTTAACTATTTAATTTGTTCCGTGCACTAAATAAATTATGACATTTTTAATCTTGCGATTATTTACCGCGTGAAACTAGTATATCAGACGGGTTACCAAACCAGGATATGTGTTGATGTTTCTGGGGACAATGATCGTTTCGCTCTGCCGATCTATAGGTTGGTAAATTATGAAGACACTATGCGAAATCGATAAGATCACGGTAGGAGGTCGTCTAAACGCGATGCGAAATCCCGACTCGCAACTTTTATCGCGTTTTTAAGTGATCTAATGCAACCATAGAGTACAAAAAGGAGAACGTGCAAGTCAGGAGCATTAAGTAGCTTTTTCTTCCCGGTTCTTGTTTCATGGAGATTATAACAATGTTATACATAAAAGTTCAGAATTTAAAAAAGAAACTTAGTAAAATGATAAGATATATTTGTTTCATCGTGTTCAAACATCATCATCATCATCATCATCATCATCATCATCATCATCATCATCATCATCATCAAACTTCGTCATCACATGTTATTTTTCTTTTTATTTTTTGGCTTGCAGATTTGCAATATAATTCATCGGAGACCACGGGATCTTTGTAATTTAAATAAACTGTTTATTGTAGTTTCTGCAGATGCTGCTACTGCAGACTGTGATGATGATGATGATGATTATGGTGATGATAATAATGATGATGATGATGATGCAGCAGCTGCTGCTGATGATGATGGCTGTTTTTGGTATTTAAAATTCCGGCATTTAATAGCATCTACATTGCTATTTTCATTTTCATACGCATTTATGGTAGGTGACCAATATGTTTTGGTGGCCATATAAAAGCTAAATGCCCCCTCCCCCGCCGGACACCGATTATAGGGGCACAAGTTTGGTGGTATGTTTCATTATAAGCATTAATTCGGTGATTCTCACAATAATATCTGATATCGCTTATACTCTTTAGTTCGCTCTGAAATATTTTAAGCTTTAAACCTCGACATTTCATTTTTATTAGCAACATATATTGAAAATATGACAATATAAGCATCTAATAAAATGACTGCAGCTTAATCTGCTTCGACCATTACACCATATCGTGTATATTTATGTACAACACCAGCAGGTGACATTCGTTAGCCTGCGGCAATTGGCAGCAGGAAATGGACGGGTCCATTTTAAGAAATGACATCCTATTTTCAAAAATAAACTCGTCTATTTCGCATCCAGCAGTGGACGGGTACAAGTGATAAAACCACTGTACTAATACATGCGATAAAAACTGAGACCCGTCTAATGTTTAGCTTAGTTTGAGCACATATATATTCTTGTTACGTTATCGGCACGGAAGTGTCTTCTCGACCGGGCCCGGCACAGTTAACAGAACGATGGGAACCAGACTAGCGAAAATACTGCAGTGAATTTTTATATCGTAATTGTAATATATAATAGATGACAACTTAAGAATATAATTATCCGCATTGTGGGAAATTTGTTGTAGATGAGATAGTTGTATCATAACTTGAACAATTCTAATCTTTTGGAGATCTCTTGGGCGGGGGTTAGGCCTAGTATTCTACCGTAGACAGCGCATAGATGTATAATTATCTGGTCTATTTTAGTAATCAAAATCTATGCATTATTAAAATGAAATACACAAATACCGCTTTCAGCTTTTAGAATGTAAAACGTAGAGCTCGGAGGTGGCGGTCGCCTCTTCACCGAGGAAAAAAGAAACTCGACTTTCTCTCTTTTAAAAGAGATTCCCGTCTTTAATAGTGTACTGTTTTCAGTCAAATTAAACAGCTATAGCTATATAGTTGGCATGGTTGAGTAAAGAAGTGCGGTAACACCAAACGCGCTACTTCCTTTCATTTTTGTGAAGGGGGAGGGGGGCACCGAACCCCCGGCGAAGAGACCTCTGGATCCATCCCTGAATCCCAGAACAAGTATATATTTGGAATGATATTCCATTCGTACAAATTCCGCATTAGCCTAATGATCTAGACCGTTTCTCAACATTATATCTTTGACTCGTGGTTCTGCAGGTCGTTGGTTCGAATCCCGAAAACGTCATAATTTTTCTTTAATCTCAAACGTTTAAATTTCTTCTTTTTTATCGAAATAAGTTAACAAGAGAGGATCTTTAACACCCAATATTAAAATTTACATATAACTATTGTATTAATCATGTTAAACAAAGCACATCGTCTTTACACAGTCAGTTATGGGATTCGGATTAATAGAAAAATCAATTGCTTTGAAAATAATTTTCAATTATGAGTATGTTAAAGGTGGTTGATTCTCATTCCCCGTCGTTATCAAACACACGTTAACGATTTATTATTAACTTTGATTAACATAAATTTAAGATACAATCAAAATATAATACTATTTACCGACGACTACATTTCTGTGTAGTTGGCATTTCTTTACTTTTTGCACGAATCGCGCGGTCATTCATGCGAAACACAGCCGATATTATGTCCTATTAAAACACGTGCATTTTTCTAACTACTCGTACACTCGAATACGTGACTAAAAACTTAAAACAACTTTCAGTCATCTGTATCTATACAGTCTTAATGTCGTTTGAAATACCTGTTTAATAATTTCAACAACTTCCGGTCTAATATCGCTTTAATATTGATTTTTGTTTTATGATTGTTTTTGTCTTTCGTAATGTTAATATTTTTTCTTTACACAGGCAAAATGAAAGAATTTATATAACCAGTTATGCGAAACATTTGAAACCAATCTTGTTCATTATTTAGTACTAATAAATTAATAAATAACACACTTTAATTAACTGAATGAATACTGTATTTCAAACAAAATGACGCATTCAATTATATTATAGTTATGTTAATATTTTCCGATCAGGCATATGTTTTAAACATAAATTTTATACAACAACATGCAAGCGAAAATAAAACTTCTTTCGGACATTTCATTATAACTTATCATTTGATTTGTAGATTACTTGTAGATATGAACATGATGAATGTGCTTGTATAGTGCAGAATGTGAAAGAATTTTTCTAGTAGTCTAATCGTAAAATACGTATAATAGAAAAATATTTTACTTATCGATTTGAAGAAAGCTGTGTGCCTGACATGTGTTTTATAGAATTTTTGCCAAATGTATAAACTCTATTATAATTGTAATAGATCGTTTGTATCACTAAGACCAAGTTAATAACATACATCGAAGGCAAGAAAAGTAACTTATTAAATTACACTCTGTATGCGTCAATCTGATTAAAATCATTTCCTGAAACCCGTTACGCTATCAGGATCTGACTACGAGAAACTAAAACATGCTTTTATCACAACCCGTTGAACCAATCAGATTGTCGCCTATAAAATCGCAAAAGTGAACGTAAAAATAGTATTTTAACTCATGGAAAGTGTTGACAGCTTGCGTAAGACATATTTTACTGGAGATATATATATATGTGTTTATGTAGTATTGCATGCATTTCTAATGTAATGACATCTTCAGATCATTTTGCGAGCGTTATAAATACGCTTCCTGTGTTGGCATTTTCTAAAAATAGTAATCGGGGGAAAACCGCTATTACTTATGTACAGTGACTGCGGGCCGTCATCAGATCTAACATTTTGTTAGATCTGACTTTAGTGAGATTGTATATGCGTCTATGAAAAATATAACAGGACTACGTTCTACAAATTCTGAACGTGAAATACAGTCAGTTTCTAGCATTGTTTACTCTTGAGTTTCTTTTATGTTTGCTTAAATAATAATAAATTGCATTTCTAGCCTTGGAGAAACGAAGCGTAATTCAGTAAGGATCGCCACCACAGAGAATAAGAAACACAGTGACGGATGAAGTAAAAACATTTAATTTGATATATTCTCGATCTAAAATCAATAGCGCAACGAACACTAATAAATGTATTAAATACATGCACAATTATTGTTCATACTGACAGCATAGCATCGTATAAGCTTAAGCATGCTGAAAGTGGAATCAGAATTTTCCTAAGGGGAATACTTCAAGCTGGAGATCCTTTATTTAAAGAAATATCTTATTCCACATTCAAGCCTATACGTTGAAAATGCGGTGCTGTTAGCTTTATGGGTGCTTTTTGTGCCAAATAAAACAAACTCGTATACACAACTGAATAAGGAAATGCCGCAATAAGTTTTTATGTTACTCTCTTCTTGTTATTCAAACAGTTAAAGAACTTAACATTTAACGGTTCATGAAAACTTGGTTTTGATCAATATCATTTCCATTGGAAATTTCATCAAAAGAAAATATTCCAGTCGGATTCATTCCTATCGGAAATACTCAATTCTGTCGGAATTCAAAATAGATCAGATCAGAAAATATGGTGAATATTCTAGTAAGACAACAGTTAAACAAATCGTTTTTTAATATAATACAATAACCAAGTATTATGACGATAAAAGTCAGAGATATAAGGATAATTATCTATATTTATGTAATGAGTCATTTTGACGAAAACATTAAACGATGTTGACGATTACAACAATGTCAAGTTGTCAATCATGACCACGAGAGTCAGATTTTGTCAACAAAATATAATAAAAATAACTTACTTACAGAATAGTGAGTGTATATATAAAATGCTATTTCAGACATCCCGAAAGTTGCCAGACCGAAGGACCTGTCTGGTAAAATTTGAGCCGGTCAGACAAGATTTCTTATGTTATCAGACCGAATGTCAGACAAAAATTTGAACTCCTTATACTTGCAAATAGCCTTATAACATGTTTCGGTCTGACGGAATTTGTTTCGGTCAGACAGATTTTCACATCTCATCTGACCAAATGTCTGACACATATTTTCAACTTTCGGGAAGTCTGCTATTTACATTTTGTTTTTCTTTAATCACAATCTTTTTTTTTTCATTTTCACAAGGAAACACAACAACTGACTTTACTGACTGGAAATTATAAATAGGACATAAGTTGCGATTAAAATAAATGTTCGGAATAACTTTTCCCACAGGACTGATTCCGCTCGGAAAGATAAATACAAAATGAATTCCGATAGGAATTAAATAAACACAGGAAACATTCCGATCGGAATTTTTCAAACTAACAGTTCTATTATGCGTATCCATAATCGTACGAGACCATGTGGGTATCCTAATTTCATACAGATTTTAACCGAATTATTATTCTTGTATTAAACCGATCTTTTTTGTTTAATAATCATTATCTTCAAAATAATATAAGTTAAAACGTAACTTTTACATCAAATCTGAGATGATGGTAATTACAACACACTACTGTATACTATAACTTGTTCACGATTTTTATGCGCCCGTTTGAAAAACGGGACGTATTATGGGAACACCTGCGGCGGGCGGGCGGGTTGGCGGGCGGTGTCCACAGGGTTTCCGCTCTCTAAGTCAAAGAGTTTTCATCAGTTCTTTATCAAACTTGGTGAATATGTTGGTGTGCATAATGTCTCGACCAAGTTCTATAACCAGCCAAATCCCCCAAGGCACTCCTGAATTATGGCCCTTGAATTGTCCAGAATTACTGTTTCCGCTCTCTAAGTCAAAGAGTTTTCATCCGGTCTTTATCAAACTTGGTGAATATGTTGGTAGGCATAATATCTCTGCCAAGTTCGATAACCAGCCAAGTTGCTTCAGGCACTTAAGAGTGTTGGCTCTTTATTTATACGAAAAATGTGGCAAATTAGCCAAACTTTTTGACGGGCGTATTTTGTGGCATTTTGGCACTGTTGTTTAAAGATAATGTTGATTTTTCTTGAATTACATGTTTCTCTCTTTTTTTTTTAAATACAATAGTTATTGTAAAATTTAGGTGAAATAACAACAATAACTATATGAATTTAAAAACTTGTATTTGTGAATTTCTTTTACATTGTCGATTAAACATGTTCTCTTATAAAATGAGTTCTCCACCGATTTCAGGACTGCTGCCCAAGAGATCATATTCTGCCGGTGATTTAGAAGTTATACATGTATCCGTGCGTCATGCAAATGTAATTAAAAAACAACCAACTTATCGCTTATTAAAATAGAAAAGGATAAAACGTTTTGAAATATTTATTTTTTGACATGAAATATTGCAGTCTCGGTTTTTAGCCGAAATATCGGAAACATAACGATTAGAACCAAGTTGAGCTTAAAGTTCCCTTTTCATGGAATAAAATTTACACAAGTAAGTAAACATAGGTACCCATTTTGATTTACCGATAAAACGATGAAACTTACTATGAAACCTTTAACTCAGTATTTAACGCGATATTTTCAAATCAAGAACACTCCATAATCTGCATTGTATAATTTCAAATTAAAAAAAATGAGATTAACTTTTGTCAAGAAAATAACCTACAGGACTGAAAAGGATCAGCAAGTCTGACAAGTAATCTTAGAATATAAATCAAAAAGTACGTGAAGTTAAAAATAGAAGCATGAATGAGAAACTGAATAACGAATTTCACCTCTTCAATTATTCATACTGGAGATAACTTTATATAATATTACACACATACAAGTACAACATGTATTATGTGACGGCTGTATTGGTGCACGAGACCGTGTCTGTGTGAGCACAACAAAGGACTTTAATCTATATCATTTTGCTGTATTTCTTGATCAGCACTATCGTATTAAAAGGTAAAAATAATGGAGATATATGGATAATTATCTAAATTAATGTAATGAGTCATTTTGACGAAAACAGTAAACGATGTTGACGATTACAATAATGTCAAGTTGTCAATCATGACCAAGAGAGTCAGATTTTGTCAACAAAATATAATAACAATAACTTACTTACAGAATAGTGCGTTTACATTGTGTTTTTCTTTTATCACAATCTATTTTTTTTCATTTTCATCAGAAAAACAACAACTGACTTTACTGACTGGAAATCATAAAAACGACATAGTTTGCGATTAAACTAAATGTTCGAATAACTTTTCCCACAGGACTGATTCCGCTCGGAAAGATAAATGCTACATGAATTCCGATAGGAATCAAATAAACGCAGGAATCATTCCGATCGGAATTAAATAAACGCAGGAATCATTCCGATCGGAATCACCTCTTCCGATCGGAATTTTTCCGATAGGAAAAAATTCCGACCAGAAAAATTCCGATCGGAAAATTTTCCGACAGGAAAATTCAGGATTCCGATCGGAAAATGTCGATTCCGATCGGAATCGAAGTTTGACACTGAATTTATTTTCCAATTTTCTCGAAAACTAAACATGATATGGCATTGAAACATTCCAGTTTTTCTATTTAAATCATGTGTAATCACCTGATAAAAAAAACGCAAGAAAATCGATAAAATAAAAAAAAAGTTTTCGGAAAATATAATATTCCGAAAATTCACAGGATCATGCATTTTCTCTATTAAAACCATGAATATTCCAGTACAGTATTATGTAGACCTTCAGAAATAATGCATTTGGTGGTGAAGACCAGCATTACAAAGAAGGAAAACCTCATCAATCGCATAATTTTATTTTTTTTTTTAAAGACATCTTTAGAAATAACTGTGAATATTATTCTTAAATGGTCGGTGATCTCAGAATTTGTTGGTGTAATTGTGAAAATCGATACATAAACACGGCTACAATTAAAGTTAAGGAAAAAGTAAAATTTATCTATGTACTATTTTACATTTTCGTGATATATAAGTTTTTGCTTTATAATAAGGTGGGTGGGGTAATTTATGCTCTGTTTTCCAGGCGAAACCAAGGAAGTCAGAATTTGTGAGTTTATTAAGTTTTTTGTGAACCTATTCAGTAAAAATCTGAAACAACTGCTTACAATTAATCAAACTCCACCCTATTATCTTTGTGATTTTAAAACTTTGCAAAATTTCTGAAGGTATGTTGGTAAAATCAAACTTTTTGAAAAAAAGAAACACGGTGAATTCTCATTTTAGTTGATTTTTGCTAGCTAATGAATACACTAACTCTTGACAAAATA